>JAUMTR010000009.1:10344048-10450780 GCA_032270685.1 Microctenopoma stevenorrisi | reverse complement strand
CTCCCGACAACATAGCTCTGAGGATCACTAGACCACGCAAGCCCTTCTGCCACGTCAAGGCCTCGATCCCAGAAGGGCTAGATAGAAGAGATATTATCTATGTACATTTATTTTACACTTTATGTGTGAAAAGTAGTACTGTAAGACACCAGTGGTCTGTAAAACAGAGGAGATGTTTACAAATGTCCAAAAAAGATGATCACAAATAGGAAAGTAACACTAAAATACATTTGAATACCTTGAATTACTATGGAAAGCAATATTATAACATGTTAACAATAGGTATTACCAAAGCTAAGTATTCACCAACTAACTGACACTGTAAGTACATTTGACTCTATTAACCTAACCATTAAATATACGTTTCCAAATATCTCCTTTCCATAATAACATCTGACATTGTAATAACTTGTTATTAGTAAGGCTCGCTAGTTTAATCTTAATGACAAATGTCAAAATGCCGTAACAAGCCTGTTACAGAGCAGTGCGAACCCTGTATTGTTATTAAGCGTGGCATTATTAACCAAATGAAACTAAATCACAATGGTCATAAACCTTCATAAGTGTAATTCATTTTCTTGTCATCGTTCCTAACATTGTTAAGGCTGTCGTGAAACTCTTCTGCATTCAGTGCATGTTGGGTAACCCACAGTTAAGTGTTAAAATCAAAAGATAAAGGCCTCCACTTAAGCCAGAATTTTTTACTGCAGTTCAATAAAATCCATCTCCATGCTGAGAGAGCTGGGTACACTTCCTGCTGACATATTTGCATTTGCATATATCTTCTGACAAATTGTGTGGGATACAGGCCATTAGGAACCTGGACTAAAGGTACTGTACATAAATGCTAAATGAGCTGTTAAATAAAATCACCCTCCTCGTATTTCTTATCAGGGGGAGCTTGGCGAGACCTGTCTAACAGCTCGCAGTGACGTATTGCTGCTCATTGTGAGTGGACATAGTCTGTGTCTCACTTGCAAAGCAGGGAGGTCATTGCTTGTTGTCTATGTTTCTTATACATTGTATGTTAATGTCCTTATGATCAATGTATATCAAGCAATTCTGAATTCTATGAATAAATAGAAAAATATATTAAACAATGCTTCTAGTGAAATATATATATAACAATATATGTAACAAATATCCAAAGCATCAGACAATTTGCTGCAGTGCCTGCCGCTCATTTATTATTACTATTTATGTGTTTTATAGAAGCATAAAAGAGACATTAATGGAGCCCCGCTCATTACTTTTTAAAAAGAATAAAAAAATTCTAAAGAGAAAATTGCTCGAGGATTTCTGACATGAAACTTCTTATGTATATACGGTTTGTACATCACTGATGCATTATTGTGTGCTTAACATTTGCAATTACTGTAAGGCTGCTTTTATTTTTTTTCTTTTCAGCATTGGTTGCTGAACATTGATAATTACAGGTCTATGAAAACAACCTTTGGCATGGTTATCTTCCCTGAAAACTCAATACTTGCTTGCTCCATCTATGTCTCTCTCTCTCTCTCTCTCCCTGTCTCTACATCTACCCACCTAACCACACATCAAAGAGCGAGCTGTTAAAGCCCTGTAGTGAGTGCTCTAGAGGCCCAGCATAGCCCACATCCACCAGGATGACATGCAAGGAAAGTTTAGAGAATCGCCAGAACTTTCAACAACTCAAAATCCTGTAAAAAGTGGGATTATGATTTCGCATTCTCTTTTATAGTCTGACAGCTCTGTTGGCCTAATACCAATCAAAACAACCAATTGTCGCGTAGATGGATAACCTCCGTCTCCAGGCAGTATCACGACCCACTAAGGAAACTGAAACAGACAGAATTTCCACAGCATCCAGTTACCACTGCCAGAGAGTGCAGGTTAAATATAGCCAAGTTTATATCATTACATTTGTCAAGGAGGTTAATAAAATATTTTCTCTTCACTCCATATCAGTAGCTTGTCTTTTGTTGGCGCAGTACATATATTCTGTACATGTCAGTCTTCTATAGAGCCATGGAAAAGAAAATATATTAAACTAACTGTATGAAAAGTCTTCATTCTTCACAACACACATAATTACACATAATTCTCTCCCCTTATTTACTTACAAAAACCAACACGTCACGTATTTATCAAATTATTAAATGAATGCTTTCTGGCAGCAGTTACGCTAATCATTGTAGGACACGTAGCAGTTAGCATTTATCACGAAGCTGCTAGTCTGTTCATGTGTTCTTACGTTATAAGGAAAATGTATTAAATCTGTGTTACCTGTCTTAGGCTAGTTCTTTTCCTGAAAGCTGACAGGAGAGGCAGGGAAAACAAACTTTTCCTGTGGGGTTCTTCTGTGGAACGGTTCAGTATTTTCCTTCTGAATAAGCTTTCTCCCTCGCAAGATTTTGCGCCCCAAGGTTCTTTTTGTATTGGAGGGGGTTCTAGTGCATGTGCACCACCTAAGATTTCTTTCTATGATAAAAATGCCATTCATAGGAGAGTTCCAAGTTCCAAAAGCCACTCTTTATCAAAAGGAAGCATCGCTGTTGACTAACAGTCATAATGTTAGTATAGGATGTTATTTCATTACAGGGATGTTGACCATTATCATACAGCACTCATTACAGTAATAGCAATGTAATGTTTTAATTTTTCATGTACTAATTGTATTGTAATTGTAATTTCGTTGACATAGTTGGTATAAAAATGTGTACGAGTAAAACAACAGAGGTATTAAAGCCCTCATGGGTGCCTTGAGGCTTGCATAATTTAAATCTCTTTTAAAATATTCTGATGTCTTCCATAACCAGTATTCCACCAACGAGAAACTGGCAAGAGTAAAGGTAGGTTTTAAAACATCTTGCATAGTATATATATTTCTGTTTATGACAAATCTGATGAATTTAGAACATGAAATGGGCACATGGTACAGCCTACAGCTATGTGGCTTTTTAGTAATACTAAAATGGGTAGCAGAATTGTGGCTTCTGATTTTGTGCTCTCTCTTTTTTTATCTCTCTTTATCTCTCTCCTCAGGTATCCACAACCTTGGAGCTATAGTTGCTGGTCCTACCAACCTGTCCAGTGCTTCGTCTGCTGCTCCTCGTTGTTGTTATGATCTCTGTTACCTGCTGTTCTTTTCTCTCTCCTCTGTCCCCAACCGGTCGAGTCAGATGGCCGCCCACTGAGCCTGCTTCGGGTGGAAGTTTCTTCCTCTTAAAGGACGTTTTTCCTCTCCACTGTTGCTTCAGTGCTCGTTCAAGTGGGACTGTTGAGTATTTTGTATATATTTATATAATGTGTAAGATCTTGAACCTTAGACTGTAAAGTGCCTTGAGATGACTTATGTTGTGAATATAAGTAAAGTTGGATTGAAATTGAATTGTTGTTACTCAGAATGTGTGTTTTAAAGTATGATACTATCAACATTATGTATTTAGCATGAAAATTGGATAAATAACATGTTGTTCTTTAAAGTGCATTGTTACCTACACAGTTTGCATTGTTTTGCTATATCTCTAGAGAAAAACATAAATCATCCAACTGCATATTCCTGTTTTTCTAACAGATAAAAATAATTTAAAATACCCATTCAAACCTTGAAGAGTCCCAGAGAGTAGATTATATTTGAAGCCATGTGAGATATGTTTTCTCTCCTGGGGGATCTCTTAGAAGTAACAAAAGGTAAATTATCTCTAAGAAGTGCCATAGATGGTTCATATATTTTGCTTCTGGTTATCTGCAACTGCTGCTCTTATAGTGACCAGCAGCAAAATATGTGATCTGAAACAAAACAATTTCTTATGTTGGCATTTCTGTATTAACCTGGGTTAATACAAGTCTCTCTTACGATCAAAACATAGTTAAGATGAATATTATTTGTATCACAACTAGAATAAAATTAGATTACTTCATTGCAACTACAAAAGAACAATATTATTTTTGACTTTACAGTCTTCTCACTTAGTCTTATTGTTGCCCATAAAGGTTCCCAACCTATTTTGTTGCCAGTACTAGTGAAATTCTATGTTAAAAAAAGCAAACAAGGCCCTTACATTGTTACACAAATCAACTGTGTTCACATTCACCCTACAATTAAATTCAAGTATAGGCCACATTATGCAATGTATTTCAAAAGCCCTACAAGAACTGTTAGGAATTCATCAGGTTTGGTCTAGGATCATTAGGACGAATATGGAAGTCATTGAATTCTTTGGCAAAATTTTAATTCACGGCTCATCGGTATCATCATCATTGAGTTTAACAGGTACGCTCACAATATGTTGACTGTTTAATTTCATTCTCTGGGAAATTGCATTAAAATGGACATTTTCTGTTCCATTAACGCCCATTAAATCAAATGAATAAGAACAAAAAGGAAACAATTAAGGCAGCGATTAAAAACAAGAACAATGTTGCACAGTCACATGAAAAACAGTTATGCCTATTAATTTACTTTATTACGACTGTTAAGAGCTTAAAAAAATCACATTTGAAGATTTGTATCTGCATTTAACATTTTAAGGAACTCACTTTTACTCTAAATCAGGAGACACGTGAATTTTATTGCTTAATGTATGTCTTGTGTTCATTTGTCATTTATAGGAGACAAACAATTGGCAATGCCATACTTAAAGCTTAGATTTTTCTAAGTTTCTTTTTTGTTATTCTTAGATAAGTCATAAAATACCTTTATATGTAGTTTAAGTTCAAGTTAAGTAAAAGAAAACAAATTACTCTCATCTGTATTTAAGGAAATGTCTGATGTTAAAGTTCAGCATCTCATCTACTTTGTCAGACCTTCGATGAAACATATGAAAACTCATTCGCTACACAATAATATTGTATAAAACACCAAAGTGAAATTGATCAATTCTGCTTTATGCTATGTTTGTGTTACATGGTGTTAATTAATAAAAGTGAACAGGTGTGAAACCACATCATCTCAGCCTTCATGCGAGTTTATTTTTATCGGTTAGATTGTTGATAGGTTTGTATCAGCCTCATTATCGGTTGCTGTAAAGGCTCTGAGGACCTGGTTAATGTAGGAAAGATAAATTCTGTCTACTTCGTTTTTCTTTCTAACAGAGATAAAGGCTGCCAGAGTGAAATAACAAATGAAATGCAACGAATCCAGGTACAGTAGGCAGGTGCCCATCTTTTTTGCACAGAGATAATTCTTCACTTCATCCACATTAGAGCACTGCCTCAGGGGAAGAGGATGGGAAACACAGAGCCTGTGTAGTTCTTTTAGTGATGGGTAGAGAGGACCTGAAACTGGCACATCAATCACGGCTTGTTTTGCTGTGCGCCAATATAAAGCAGTAACTCACATTAGTTACTTTCTCATGAGAGACACACTTCTACATTAGTGATAGGGAGAGGATCACCACGTGTTTTGACTGAGTATGATTTATATTGAAGTTAAATACACTAATATATTTATTTTATTATATTATATTAAAATATACAACTGTGATTAAAAGGTAATCAAATGGAGTAGCATGTTGCCAGCTTAGGTTGGCTGTCAACAGTTACTAACAGAGGTCAACAGTCCGATATTGACAGATGGGATTTAACTTGGCTTAAATATTTCGTTAGAACATGTCAACTTTTCCATTAGCAATACGTTTGACAGCACTTTTGGTTTCTATGTTCATATCTAACCAAGCTCAATACTAACTCTAAAATCCTAAACAGTGTTGGACACAACCTTTAATTGACTTAAAAATAGAAATCTACTAAGATCATAGTATATAACAGGCTAAAACCTTTTATTATAAACCTATATAAAAATAATAGATTATATAATAGATTACTCGCAAATAAAATAATATGTCACGGTACTCTGTGATTTAGAAGTGAATACAACTATGATATATACCAAGTTTTTGGTGCCTCTTTAGATTTCCACTTCCCAAACAGAGCATCATCGGCAGCGATTTGGGAATAACTGTTCATAGTCCTCTCTGACTATAGTTATACTGACCAGTGCTTTAATATCTAATCAGTCTGAATGAATTATGAGCTTCTTTCAGCTCTATTAGAAATACAGACTTGACCATTACACTTTTAATTAACCCCAAGTACAACATATTGAAGCGTTGTCTCAGATGTCACCATGTATAACTCTGGGTAATAGAATGAAATGACTTCACATACTGAATTTCAAATCATAGTGGAAAGTGAATGTCTTTGCCCAGGCGAGAGCAGAGTTTGTATTACTTATCAAGTGATTAAGGCAATCTCTTTATTCAACTCCAGTTTCCATGGAGACGTGGCTTGATTTGAAGAGCACAATGTGTGTATGTGCGTATAAATGATAATATGTTTATGTGTGTGTGTGTGTGTCCGTGTGTGTTTAATTTGCACAAAAGTCTGAAGTCAGAAAGAGATACAGCAGGAAGTAAATCCCAAACCCTTTTCTAAACTTAAATGCATATCCTCCACTATAAGACTTTAGGATCACAGTAACCATGGCAACTAAAAGCCTAAAGCAACAAATCCATATACTTTAGAGGTTAAAGGCAGCATGTTGACGCAAAACAGAAGAAACTATTTACAAAAAACAGAGTAATTGATTGAAACTAAACACAATCTGAAGCAGACACGCGGCGCAACTGGCCCAAAGCTACGTACGCGGTCTGGAGAACCAGATGTGACTTTAAGTGATAGACATTTTCAATGCGATTTTACAAACAAGAAACAACTTGGAAAGCTGCAGGGTACAGATTTTTACCAGAGGCAAGTCTTGTTTGATGAATAATGCAGTCATGTCCAATCATCAAAATTGCAGAAATCTTTACAGCCCATGTTTGCACGTGTTTCTCACACATGCCGTTAATAGCTAGGTCCAGAGTTATTCTAAAATATCATAATCCAGCATCACTTCACACATAAAGAAACAACGTGCAGCGGCACTGCACTTTAAGAAACTTAAAAGTACAATGCCACTTTTTCTTCTTTTACTTTTAAAGTCTTCTCTTCTATGATTCCAATTCAAGTTCCTCTTCGTGCTGAATATCCTGGGCTAAATAGCAATACTGCATGCAATAATCATCTATAACCCCTAACCCTTGCCACATTAAATGTCTACATTATAAATCCAGTATGAGCAATATTCTGAACACGCACTATCTAGTCTATTTCCCGTATAATTTTACAATCCTGATTCCTATGATCTCTTATCTACGTTTTGATGTAAGGCACCTTGAGATGCCAATGTGTATGAAATATGCTCTATAAATAAAGATGACTTGAGTTGACTTGTCTGGTTGTCCAGGAACAGAGATCCCTCCTCTGTTACTCTTCCTGAGGTTCCTTACATATTCTTCCATACTTTGTCTTCTATTTCACAGATTTCAAAACTAGCGAAGGCTAATTTGTGATTAGTGATATTTGGCTTTATAAATAGAGATTACTTGATTTGATTTGTCACATCAGTACATTTTAGTACACTGTATTTACATGCAGTTTAATTATGGTGTGTAAATCAACATAATTAAACTGTATATCAAAGCTACTATCTAACTAAAAAAATGGCATTTGAGCACAATTAAAAGCAACGCAGATAATTTTATATGCATAAGGATGTCTCACAAACACATATACTGCACATGTGCACACATGCACCAGCCTGGCTAAATAGACTGTGAGAGAAACAGGGTTTGGGGACTGCCTGAGGAATTACTGAATTTGCTTGATCCTAATTGCACTGTCCTGCTGGGGAGAAAATGCTCATCATTATAGCCATTAGTTATAATCATAGCCGATTAAGGCCAGAGCTAGCACGCACATGGGCCAGCCTATTTCAACTAACATGGGCTAATGTACCAGAGCTTACTAAGTAACCATCAATGGGACCACAGAAACCAATGGTCCCATGAGCAATAGTATTGTGAGGTGTATAAGTGGTGTTTCATGGGACAAAGTGATTTAAAGGTACACCTGTCGCCGTCTTACAATGCTGTGATTTAAGCCATTACCCAACACTCAATGAATGGTTCACACGTCCACTAATCAGCATATCGCTAATCACATGGCTTATTGTTACTCAATGGTACTAGTTTCTGTGATTAGGCAAAGGTACTGTTTATTAGGTTGGGGTAACCTGCAGTCAGTTGCGACTGAGAAGGAGACTTCGAAATATTTCTCCTACTTAAAAAAACTTGGTCCAGATGAACAGAATCAAACTTCTAGGAAAGTGATTTATGATTAAACATAACTTGGTGGCTGCCATGAGCGACAGGTTAATGTCCCTGTGTGATGAATCCTGGGTCACATTTCAGGAACGTCTTTGAAGAATGAGTGTCTATTGTGCCTGATACAGCCTTAAAATGTGTTTTGGCACCTTTTCTTTATTTTGTCTTCAAAAATCACATTCTAGCTTAGGTTGCCACGAGAGAGCACAGATTAATCCGTTGGGCACTTTCTCTGTGGTGAATCTATCACACCTCTTCAGGGTACACACACACAGAAACGCGCTGCTGCAGCAACAGAGCAGTAGAGGTCATCTGTAGTTCAGTTTGCAATTAACTTTATGCAATTAATTGCTGATTTCAGGAGAATAAACTGTTCTGAAAAATAAGGCACACTGTGGAATTTGGAAGGCTATGGTTTGATTGGCTTTCATGGTAGCTTAGGCTGAAACGGTTCATGCATAATGGCTAACACTGTGCATTAGTATGCTATTAGGTCCCCTTTTGCATATAGAGATGAGTATGTATTTGGCAGGAATATGTAATAAAATAAGGCTTGTGTGTTTGAATTACTGTGAAATAAGAGCAGTGTTATTGTATTATTTGTCCACGCTGCCCATTAGTTATCCTTGACTTTCACACAAATTAATTTAGCCCACGGCACGCAGAAGAAGACATAGTTCTTCAGTATGCATTACCTGCTACTTTATGATTATACTATTTGTGTACTTTCACAGGTCAGAGGTGTAGTGCAGTTATAACCTCCAGGGGCATCATAAGCACTATTGGCCCGGGGTTAGAAAAAAATTAGTTGACTGTCATAGTCAGTGCTGTGATCTGGAAAAGAGAATTAGGCCTCTTTGTCTATTAGAGAAAAAGGAATTTGAGACAGATCCACCCAACTCACAATTAGCTCAAGGTCTGGTATTTTTCTACCAAAAGAAAAAATGACACTGTTGATTAATTTAGACAGAAAAGGAAGAAAAGCCCATGAACCATTTTAAAAATGACATGGAAGACACTAATCACAGAAAAATCCAGCAGCCTCAAAGACAAACGAATAGAGATGACAGGCTAATTAGTTTGGGTCCAGCCTGGTTCAGGATAGAAAGTACTGATACTACTCTGTGAACCAGGCTGTAATGATGAGAGAGCCGGAGTGTGATTGCCAGTGTGGCACCAAGACCCAGAAGATTTCGGAAGGCGTGGGAGAGAAGTCAGCCAGGCTCTCCCCTATGACTTCAAAATGTTTGTTTCACCATCTGATATTTGACATAATGAGCATAAGAATGTGCGTGTGTTCATTTGTGTGTGCGTGTGAGGTAGTGCTTTATAGTTAGCACAGACTGAGCTGATGGTACTAAATGGGAGAATGAAACTGAACGCTCCATCTGGTGCTAGACACTACAACTTCCCCTGTCAACAATTGCTAATCACTGGAGACAGGCCCTATTAAAGGACACAGACTGAGATGTCCAGCCCTCACCAGAGCCCCCTCAGAGTGCACATCATTACTCTGTCTGTGCTAAATAAAGTGATGGCTGCGCCCCTTTGTTGGCACAGCCAGTTTAAATATGTAGTGATCAACTTGTAGGCTAAGGGCATAATACTAATGCAAACGTGGGGCTGGGTAACGGGGAACATCAATGAATTCAGGCTGTTAATAACCATATTTTTTAAAGATTTTGTGACAATGATCGGAGATGTACAGTATATAATCAAATTCACAGAAGGTCAAACATAATTTACAGGAAATCCTCATTGATTAGCATTTACTGCATGTTTTAGTCATACTAGCTGACATATAAATAAAATATTTGGTGGTTATTCGTTAGGTAGAGAGAGATTTGTATTTATTCATACAGACACTACTTGCTACTTTCAGTGTGCTGCTCATTTGAATATTTTAGTGACTGAAATGGTGACGCCACCTTTTTAAGAACATCTATATTTTATTGGCAGCAGGATCACCAAGTTTGTCTTGACAGCTGACTTCCTCAATCATTTACAACGTTTTAACGTTAAAAAGCATATCTAACACTTTCAGTGTTAGATAAGGGACATTGCATTATGCCTGAGTGAAAATGAAGTTTTAATAATTCCTGTGCACAACATGGACACAAGTTATTGTATTATTTTTACTTTGCAGAACATGTTGTGTTCCTGCAGACATTTTTTTTAAATGGACATTTGCAAAACAGATAAAACAGCAAGGGACTGAGACAAATAGAAGTGCCAGCTTTCATTATGCACTCACCAAACTTAAGATGGAATCTAGGAATCAACTGTTGAAGCTATAACAAAAAAGCCCCCTACTGCTTCACAGCATACTGCCAATGGCATGTAACTGTGCAAGACAGAAATGCTGAAAGCCAAATGGAAAGGTTTTCTCTAGAGTCTATGATTTAATAATTGAGGAAAAATATACAGCTGGCAAATCTTTCTTGGTGACGGTGACAGTACAATGTGAAATCTTACATTGTACGGGTAAAATAAAATGTACTAGTCATTGTGAGTTAATAGTATTTTATGTAATCATCACTGCTTTCAGATCAAGTTTTCTGCATCTGTACTGTATTTTTATTAATTGAATGTGTATATATGATTAATTATATTTCCAAAGGATCAGGCTGGGTTCGTTTCTTTTGAGAGCACAGGAAGTTTATTTTTTTCCTCTCTGTCAAGTCTCCCATTTAATCTAGAGAGCTTTTACCTCAGGTAAATGTGTGCTGCTGGATGTGAGACTTTATTGGGTTGGATGTAAGTGGACCTGGCTGTGACGATGACCAAAGCTCAGCACCAGAGACCTTTCAGACAACACATCTAAGGCACTTGAAATCCAGCTCGACCACATGTCAACTTAAAAGCCATTAAAACAAACAGCACGGTGAGAGATGCAGCAGGAATATTGACTTGTCTTTTACCCAAGGGGAAGGCAGAGTTGAAGGAAATAGAAAGATGTCAAAGAAATCTGAAGAGGGTATACACAGGTTGTTTCAGGCACCTGTAAGACCTGTAAAGCCATCTAGGGAAAAAAAATAGCTGTGATAGTTTCTCCTCTGTGAGAAAAAGTGTAAGGAACGTCTGTAGACTGTAGTCTGGCGTTAGTCTATTGCATTACTGAGACACTCTACTGTCTTTATCTGATACACTGACTGCATCCATCATATTCTTTCATGTTAGCTTTGCAGGATCAGCAATTTAGAAGGACAAAAAGGGCGGCCGATGTTAATTCCAAACTTTTAATTAGGACAAGCCACAAAACAACAACAACATTAACAATAGAATACAAAACAATAAAAGGGTAATTATGGTGAAGCTATACTGTGGCTGCCAAGAACACCGTAAAATTAATTACCAGTGTCTGACAGCAGATGGTTTGGGGGTGGCAAGTAAAACTAGGAAGTTGTATGTAAGTATGTGCATCAGAGGATGTGTTTAAAAGTTGTTGATTCCAAAACATAGCTTGTTTGTATTTTTCTCAAGTCTGTGTCTTTATTGCCACAGCAATGCAGACACAGTGTGACAAAAAGGAAAATGATTGACAGCTCCTCTTTTGCATTTAATTCAAGCACCAGGCTGGCAGGCATTCGTAACAAGAATCACGATTCCAACATTTGGCAAGGGGATGAAAAAACACACATTATGGAATCAGAGTGACCACAGGACAGGACACTAGTGAATTTCAGACTTTGCTAGGACTTTGGTTTTGTTCAGTACATTTTTATTGACTTAAGATGGGACCATTGCTGTGGAGTTCAAGTGGAGGTAAAAAGTTCAGGAAAGGTCAACTGATGTGTCAATTAAAGAAAAGAACGCGCAAACATCCCGTAGGTGAGTTCAAGTTGACATAAAACAGCTTTGATGTCTTATTATGCTCTGTCCTGATGACACTATGGGGCTCAAATTCTTCTGTAATGAAGAAACATGTAGCACACAGGCAGCGCTTCAGTTATTTTAAGAAAACCGGTGTTTCATTTAGTTTGAAGACTTTGTCCTGTACCTCTTCCTTCCCAAAGAAAACAAACATTTGTCTCTGTTCCTTATACGGCAATGTGAGGCTTGTCTTTAGGTTATTTAATTTTAGGAGTGATCACTCAGTCCAATTTACAAGACTCAACCTGGAACATGTTGAGGGCACCACTTTATATTCCTGAAAGCATCATGGCTGTGTTCCAAAAGCGCCGGAATAAATGTAATTAACAATTACAGTCTGCCCTGCTTGACATCTCATTATTTGAGCTTTCCTGATGTCCTTCGCCTTTCCTGCCTTTCGCTTTCTCTCTGCCACGTAAAATATTTTAGCCAGTCAAAACACACAGTGACAGCTTGGGGGTGAGGGTGGGGGTTGAGACAGGCAGGAGTCTAAGGGTATGCTTGTGTTTAAGTACATTTTTGGCTTGGGCTTCAAAACCGAGGATAGAAAGAACTTCCAGCAAACAAGTGGATTAGAAAATCCATTTGTGAGCCCTGACACTGTGCTGCCTGCTGATATTCTGACAGAAAAAGAGTAGGTGGGTATGTGCTATGCACACATCAAACACACAGTCAAACATGCCTGTCTCCAGCAAGCCATTAGACCCAGGTGAAGTGGCTGATGGATGATATCTCTGTCTGCCTCGAATCGTTCACATGCAGCTTAGTCCAGAGCGTGACTGGATGAGGTCTTGTAGAACTTCTCAAAGTCATACAGCGAGCTGATGGTCTCAACCAGCTCTCCTCTGAGAACAGTGACAGCAACACAACTTTTCTTCCTGCGTCACTGAAAGTTCTCGCCTAAACATAATGACACGCTTGCGTTTTGCATATCAAACAGACTGAGGAGGCAAACACTGATTCAAGCAACATGGCATTTACGTGCAAAGATATCTATATATATATATATATATATATAATTCCTATCACTTCTCATTTACCTGTAAAATATTTTCCAATAAGACTGGAGGACAGCAACTTAAAAGATAGTGGGCCATCTACCTGAGTTATCTGCAACTAAAAGAAACCTTGTCACTCACTGACTGATCCCACATGAAACTAAGGCTAACCTTGCTCACTGTCGCCAACCACGTGTATCAAAGAAAGATTATGCAGGACTGATGAAATGCTTGCAAAACGATTTTTCAGCACGCTGTACTCGGTTGACAAAAAGCAGTTCTAACATCATTACAGAAGTCACTTCAGCAGCCATGACAAGCTCGCTCTTTGATTTTAGGGTAACCTCACTTAAAAACGACATAATTCAGTCTGTTTTAGACAGAGCTGCACTTTCTGAGAAAAGAGACCCCAAAACATGACACTCATATTATAAAGAACCAGAAACTGCTCGGCATTCTGGGTAAAAACATTTGCCACCAGTAAGAAGATCCAAGGAATAATCAACCAGTAATAAAAAGCAACTTCACATATTTTTAACATATATCAGACGGTTCTAGTTTGGGGAGTACATGTATATACATGGTTTTAGAGGCTTTTCTTGGAGTGAAACATTTTGAGGATAAGGAGCCAAAAGAGCTGTGAATGATCAGTGATGATTTCCACAATCCAATTCAATATTTCTATGACAGCTTTACAACAATCACAGTCCATAATTAATTTTATTGTGTTATTTCATTAATCCAAACAATCTGATTTCGAAATTACTGATGCTACTACTACTATTTCTACTGATACAATAACTATATAATAACTAATAAATGTAAGAAAATAATTGAATTTGTAAGATTTGTAAGCCGTTACTTTTGCCCAATGACTGGAGCCCGGGTCCAAAATAAAAAGTAGTGAACCCAGGTCCCTTGTAGCTGTGAATATAGATTAAGTGTTTAGTACAATGAGACTGGGCCTAAGTTTGTTATTGTAACAATATGTATATTAATACCTTTTAATGAAATTAGTAATGACCCCCACAACTGTAAGTTATTTAAAATTTGGTCCTGCTGCAGATATTTATATGTAAAAGCAATACACCCTGAATAAATTAAATTAACAGCAGTTAGTCTATATTTTAGATTAATCAAAATAAGACAAAGCAAAAGTAAGAACTACTGCCTAGCATGGTAATAAAGATTTTTCAGAAATAAAATATTGGGATTTAATTATCAATCAACTCAAAACAATTACATTTACCTTTGGGCCCACTCACACACACACACACACTCTGTAACTGACCTGTTTTAAAGTTCGGATGCGGTGGGGCCTGAAATGAGATGGTCACTCAAAATTGAGCATTAAACAAA
Organism: Microctenopoma stevenorrisi; assembly: GCA_032270685.1. NCBI lineage: Eukaryota > Metazoa > Chordata > Actinopteri > Anabantiformes > Anabantidae > Microctenopoma > Microctenopoma stevenorrisi. The sequence goes on along the minus strand of JAUMTR010000009.1, from coordinate 10,436,361 downwards.
AAAAGACATGATGTAATAACAGTCACAGGTGAGCAATTAGCATTTAGCAGTGCGTGCAATCACATGTGAGAAACAGCAGGGTCCATCTTTGACAGAAAACCTCGCTTCTCACAGCATCCATACAACTTCTAAACACATTAAACCAATGAGCTACAATACCAAACGCTATTTCATGACAATATAGCATTAGAATGTTTTAACTGGTCATCACAATGCTAAAACAAACAGCACGGCATTACAGTAACTAATGTGGCATGCTACGCTAACTAGCATAACTAGCATAGCATACCATCACGTCTTTTACTTTACTTTACTTTACTTGGCAGACGCTTTTATCCTAAGCGACTTACAAGGAGAAGACACCAGCAATTACCATTCAGTTCTCGCAAAAACTGAGATATCACGACAAAGCACCCTGATAAGGCCTAACCTGTCAAGACAAGGAACATGCATAGGAATTGTTTAGTGCTAGACAACGTAATGAGTGTGTGTGTGTGTGTGTGTGTGTGTGTGTGTGTGTTAGACTCACTTGAAGTACTTTTTGAACAAGTGAGTTTTTAAATGTTTTTTAAAGGTGGTGATACTGTGAGCCAGTCAAATGTGGCAGCTAGTTATTCCAATAGCCAGGGACCACAAAGGAGAAAAGACTAGACTCTGATCTGAGACCTCGTGAAGACGGAATTTTTAATTTTTATTTGTATTGGCTGGTCAGTTTGCTAAAAACCAATGATAACACAGAAATAAGATGAATGATGATTACATCACCAATCAGGTTACATTAAACGCACTAAAACACTGCTCCTCTTCTACGGTCTAATAACTAATAAAAAACGTGAAATCCTTTTATTTATTGAATTATTTAACTGTAAATATATTACCTTTTAAGCTATACATGACTTTTAAAACTTTTTATCAAATACATCCTTTAACCATTTGAACACAATGTTTTTGTATATATATATTGGAGGCTAAATAACTTCAGCCAGGGCTATAGCAGGATAAACAACAGAAAAAGATATGATTTTGTAAACTCTTGCTTCTTAGCAATTCACTCATGACAGCTGCTGCTATTTCACTGCAGTTCCAAAATATTGATGCAATGCATCAGCTTTTCAGCATTCTGCTCGACCATATCAATGTTTCCAGCTTGTCTGGATGTGGGGCGAGTGTGGAGCAAGTAAGAGAGGAGTATTTTTTTCTCAATGTTACAGAAATCTCTGAGAGAGAAAAAATAAGCTACACTGAGGAGATACCAGGTCTGAGTAAAGCAAAATGGATGATATGTCTGACCTGCTGAACTTGTTGGAACAAAAAGTCATCAGACCATTTTCAGAGCATTTGTGCAAGATGCCAGCAACAGCAGAGAACAAGGATGGACCCTAAAGAGACGTTGGTTGAGTCCACACAGACTGCACTCTTTGTAACCAAGAACAACTAAAAGGTAAGATCACAGTATCATTTAAACTGTAATGTGATTGCAAAGACAGTACACTGAACTGAATTAGGAGGCATTTGTACTGAAAAAAATGCCATATGTAATAAGATAATCATAGATTTTTGAAAAAGGTCAATTCTCCAGTGATGGAGACAGCTCCTGTACCTTTTATTAAGCATCTTTATTGTATTCATCACATAAAAACGTGCAATTGCCATGCAGTGCCATTGGAGAAGAATCCCCCACTAATACTTTTGTAATTAAGAACCTGGCCGAAACCATTAAACTGTTCAGTAGCTCAAGCCTCTTCAGTTTGGAGAGCACAGTCTCTGATAGTCCATTACTTTGATCTACAGGTCACAGAGGAACAAAACTCAGCACGCAAGCTTAGATTGTGTTATGAGCTATATCAAGTTCCATTTGGTGCCGGTTGAAAATCCATGAGTTTTCTACAGTATATCAGTTGTAATTTCTCAATAAGATGGAAAAGGAGATAAAAATAGCTTAGGAGTGTCACAGCGCATCAGTGTTGTAATACAGCTGAGCAGCTCAATGGCGACAGAATAAATGAATAGGAAGCCCCAACTCCAAAGAGCTCCATCTAAATCCCGTATAGAAATAAGGCCATTTGACCAAATTCGATTTTCTGGTCTTTTGCTGTTGGTGTGCCATACTTCAAACAATAAACAAATGTTCTTGAACAGCGAGGACATATTGGCGGAGCTCTCCTTGCTATCTAAACATTTTAATCATTAGCAGTGTTCAGATGTATCCCGTGCAGAACCATGATTTACAGTGAGAACGAGGGAAAGAATATTAATAATAACAATTGTCCTTAAGCATCAAAATGAAAAATGTGTTTACTGTCAATAAAGTGTGAGTGAGGGAGAAAAGTATTTAATTACTTAAATAATAATAACTTTTCCAGTCCGCCTTGCGTAAAAGCTCCATACTGACAGATTTCAATACTTGAGGATGTCTTTACATCCTGACTACAAACACACAAAAACGCACACAATGTAAATGCATCAACTGAGTTACATGAAAAGTATGAGTCACAATATAGAAACGAAAACAAGGCTTTGTAATTCCTTAGTACACATACCTACCTGTTATTCAGCTTGTCTAATATTTCTAACTGACTGAAAGAGGCTTGGAACAATAATCGATTTAGTGAGGGGAAAGCTTATCACAAACATGAAAGAGAAAAAAAGGTCACTCAAAAGACTTTACCGTCTGCTAGTGTGAATTGACTGTTGTTTTCAAGAATTTCAGTTTTACAGTGTCAAGGGAAGCAAGTGTTCCAGAGTCACAAACCTTTTCTCTGCAGAAAGCTCAGGAATGTCCTTAACATTCAGAAATAATATCTCTAATAATACTAAAAGCACTCAAAGACTGCACACTTGCTCAAGGCTGCACAATCCTGAACAAATGAATTTCAATAATATAAAATTCACAACACGTCACTGAAATCGCACAAGTTGGTGCGATTTTCTGCAAACAAAACAAGGGATAAATGAATGAGGCTGAAAACATTATGCCCTTGGTGGAGGCAATAAGAAGAAAACAACACAAATAAGAGTCGAAACAGACAAACGCAAACTGATGCAGCGCCAGGGGTTCATAAGTATTGATTGATTTTGGCTAATATGTTATTTCACAAGAGGACTCAGTGTTCCAGTCTTGTAAGTATGTTGGAATACCTTGCTTTATGCTGACCTGCTGTCTGCTTAACCTTTGATTTTAAGTGTTCTTGTAGCAAATTTACCATGAAATTGCTTAAAATTGATCTAAACTTTGTAAAACCTTGTGTCAATTAGGCTGTCATTGTGTATTCCAGCAAACACAATTTAACAGTCCTTTTCAAACCCACAGCTCTTACTCCCTATTTATGAACTGATGTAGAAGCTCATAGGTGTACTTTGAAACTGAGTATGGTCAAATAAGTGAATGAATCAAACTCTATGTGTCTATTACCTTGTGCACAGCACTCTCCAGTTGACTGAGAAGATAGTGAGATTCATACATGAATGTGATACATTCAATGAAAGTACGCACTTGTCTTGTGATCTGGCTGAGATTTCTACATGTAACGTTTCTACTGACTCTTCCTTTTAACGTGTTTAGAAATAGGTTTTCTACTTTTCCCACAGTTGGGATAAACTCGAGTGATTTGTCCTTGTAATTACCACCTACATTCTGCAGCAGCAGTTTAAGAAATCTCTTTGGCCTTCTGCAGTAGTACCATTATAATATCTGATTTCCGTGGTCTTAACACACACAGGTACAATAAGTGGTAAATGATGCAGAGTTAGTCTCCCTGCAGAGTGCAATGCCCTGACTACTGCAATGAATTTGCAGAAACCCTTGTGAGCCAATTATATTACTTTCCAGAGTCAATTCATCTAAATCAATCAGCCCTAAAATAATAGCATCTAAAGGCACAATTTCCACCAGCCTCCCAGTCTTTTCCTGAAAATAAAAAATAAAGAAATAATTTCCTGCCACCCTTTCAGTGTTGTTGCTATTTTTGCACAAAAATAAATAAGTCTAAAGTAATCTGCCTTGGTCCCCTGTCTACTGAATGTTTAATGCCTTAGAAAATGCAGCCCATTTTTCAGATTGTAAACGTTGGTTCCCAAGGCCTGACAGTAGTGACATCACATTACATGAAGAACCAGCCAGTGAGTGCAGCAGTGTTGGGTTCTTAAAATGTCTGGACCCAACAGCAATACAAACAGTTAAGGGAAAAGCAGGCGATTGCAAAGTTAAATGCAGATGGAAACGTAATAGTCATTTCAGTTATCTCCTCATTTCAAGTATTCCAATTCTGATTATCCTCCCCCACAGAATAAAAAAGTACAAACAAATCATCTTCTTGCTTCCATTAGGGAGAATAGAGATCCTTAATGATTGCTCTGTGTGATTCCTTTCATGCTAAACAGACTTTCACAGAAATCAAAATACATTTGATCAAATCCTCCTCTATATCCTCTATTAGGAACATCCTTATCCCTAATAAGGAATCACTTCCATTCAGACAAAAGGTTAGTCAGTAGCAAGAGAAAGAACAGGGAACTTATAGAGCTGAGGGTTGAGTCAAGTCGACGTCCGGGTCAGACAAGGTCAGAGCCAGGTAGCCAGGCGGGCAGAAATGTTCAGGCTTAGCTGGACAGCAGAAGCTTTAGCGAGTTTTCAGAGATCAGGGAATAACAAGCTGGAGATTGCAGACAGGCAAAAACAGGCAGATGTTGGCTGGAAGACTACTCCCAAAAAAACCTTCACAGCAAACAGCTCAGTGTGAATATGTGCATGGCTACAATGTTAAATGCTAAGGTGGTTAGCTAAATGCTGTGTGTGCTGCGGCATGCTTTTATTCCACTACACTTATTCAGTAAATACAGATTAGTTATTTTTGTTCATCAAATGTATGATTATCTGCTGCCAGAGTCAAATGCATTCATTCGACTCAAATGTGAATGAGGCAGAAATGTGCTGCTGTGTATAGGAGACAGCAGACTGAGGAATCTTCGCCACTGCAAGTGCAGACTTCAGGCATTGGACATCTATCCTATCAAAGGGAATAATGGAATATTGATTTAAAAATCATTTCTTGTCCATGTTAATGAAATAATAATTAATCGTGATCATTTTACTAGTATCAAATGTATATGACTTAGACCATAACAAACATCTGGCAACTCAAGAGTGATGCAGAGTCACTGTGAGGCGAGGAATGCTGGCTGGTTGGTCATGTGACATGACATCCCTATTTCCACCCCCTAAAAATAATCTGAGACAGAAAAAAATACACACGTCTTCTTTTCTAAAATGTCATATTGTATATTTGAACCGTGAGTCCCTATGGGTCATGAGAGCTCTCCCTCTACATCCCAGTTGTAATTGTATGGGACAACAGCGCTAGTATATGCATTTTAGTCGAAGATGAAACAGTTCATCAAGGATGTTTCACGGTGAACCATGGTAAAATTCCTGACAGTTGGTATTACCCTCTCAAACGGTGTCCGAGACACACACGCTACACACTCGCTCTCTCTCTCTCATGTTACCTCCAATACACGCTGAGCTGTATGTGGTGGTGTGCCGACTCTGTTCAGTAACGTGCTAATAAATCCACAAATCACTGGTTTTAGTTTCTTTAGCAGAAGTTTTTTATTTTAATCTGGTCACTATAATTGAAACTTTCATGCAGTTTCATCCTCAGTCTGAGAACTTCTGTATAATTTTATCAATGGCGTTCAGTGACAGCTTGACACCAAAAGATGCTTTGTTATTTTTATCAAAAGTATTTTTCTTTTACTATCAGCCTCATGTTTTTGTTTCCTGTATCATAACGGCTTTGATGATAATCATGCTCAACTAAATTTAGGCATCAAAATGCTTCGCTGCTCCTTTGAATAAGCGACAACTACACTGCAATAGGCAGTAGAGGTGTATATGTGGTGTATCCATGGGTGGCAAAACCATTCCTTTTAAGTCTAATCCATTGCAAGTACTGTGACATTTTATTAACCTAAGTCAACTCTGAGAAAACTGTATTTTAAACATTATCTTTACTCAGAGAAATGAGAGGTTATAATCCCCTGAGTAGCATTAAAATTTAAATCAGAGATCAAATGCAAACTTACTTATTTGTTAATGAGCTTCTTTCGGCTGTTTTGTTGCCTTTTGAGTGTAATGAGGATGATGTTTGGTGTGAGAACAGAAGTAAGGTATTTTCATGTAATCCTTAAGTTAAAAATAGCTCTAAACACATCTGCTGTTCTTTTTTTGTCAGCTCGACTCACTTTTTATGTTGGTGGGTTTACTTGGTTGTATACATATACAGTATTTACAAAGGTTTTTTTATCTGTCTTTGTTGTTTTACCCTTTTGAGGTGACACGCTGGACTTTAACTTTAAATTGTCCAATACTGACTATGTGTCACTTATCAAATGTTATCATGGCATGTAAAATATGAATAGGTGTATTTTCAATCAATTAATATTTACTGGAAAGACTAATTTTTATTATACCAGGGTTAGAAATGCAAGCAAGGATACTTTTTGACAAGAATGAACACACTGCTATTTGTAGTAAGACCTAAATATTACTGAGATCACAACAAAATCTAGCACGAAACACAGCTGTACACATCCGAGGTACCACTAAGAACATGCAGCAATGCTGCAGACATTTATACTAATTACAGCAAAGTAGCACAATAATGTCAAAGAGAAGATTTCATATAACTTTACTCACTGATAGAACAACTGAAGGACTTGTAGGTGTAGTACAATTCTAGGATAGAAATTCTTCCATGTCAAAGGTCTACAGATCCTCATTCAGGCCACAAAGTGCATGTTCAGTGCGGAGTATTAAAATGTTCATAGGTGCAGAAAATCATTTGTTGCATGACATTTAAATAAAATGTGTCACCAGTGGAGTCTCCAGCAGTTAAAAGGTACAGTAAAGGCTGCTTTCCAGGGCCTGCGGTGCCAGGCAACGGGTTTGGTGGAGCAGTAGAAGGGGCAGGAATGGAGGTCAGGGCTTATAGGCTGCACCTTACCAGGGCCTGTGGGTTATGCTTCACTTCTGTGGGAACAAAAGTTTCTGTTCTCAGCTGAATTTGGCTGTTTGATTCTCTTTAGCAATTGCCTAAACACGGTAGCCCCTAGTTTCCATAAAACTAGTGTATTTAGTCTAGAAAGAGGAGTAAGTAAGTTCTGCTATAGAATCCTTTTTTCAGGCTGTGGTTTTATATTTATTTTACAAAAAATGTCAAAAAAAAACAAAAAAAACTGTACTGAAGTACAATAAAGGTACCTATTATATTATATAATGAACTAATAAACAAGTGTATGATTCGTGAATTAATCAGCTGTCAGAAGTGGTTAAAATCAGCCCTTTTCTTGCTCGCTAGGCTTATTGTCCCTTACCTTTTATTTACTATACATATTTCCTTTGGCATATTCTTAACATTTAAAACTTCCCACATCATCACATTGTGTTTAAAATAGATGTGCAGTGCTTGGACTAAAGTAAATTTTCTGGCATGTAACCTGCTTAGTACTTCAGCTTCAGTAAATAATTTGAAGTGGCACTTTTACTTGCCATGGAATGCGTTTCCAGGTAAATATCTAAATTTTTACTCGAGTACTGAGTTTGTGTACTTCTACTACTTCTACTACTACTGCTTGCATGTGTCCAAAGTTTAAACATGAAAGACACACTCTCACTTCTGAAGAATGTTGTCTGGGCTGCACTTCAACTGCTTATTTTTCTTTCTTGAACTCCCCCTCTGTCATCACTGAGCTAAAACACGTGACTGTTAACAGGGGTAGTGCCAGGTCAGGGAAGATGTGTCACTGTGGGTGCAGGGCTTTTTCAATAAATGCATTCAGGCCAAAGTTTGAGAGATATCTCTAGGTGAAACTGAAGCATTGCCAGCACCACAATTAAGTCATACTGAAGTAGTTTCGTAAGATCTTCAGTGATAACTCAAAGTCAGGCCAGTAAGGTTTTGAACCTCTTTTTTTATTATTTTTATAACATATCTAACTGAGACATGTTTGCTTTATTACATATGACCAAAGCTCCAACATTTCAATAAATTAAAAGATTAGCTACATCTGATAGTGTTGAAATGTGGTTCTTGTGACTGTAAGACCTTCAAAACAATAAATCGCAAACACACAGGAATGTGTTGCCTTTATTCCTGTTTTTTCTTCTTCCAGTCTATTGCAGGGGATGTGGTCATTTAAATTTTTCATCGAAACAAAGGTGAATAGAAAATATTGCTATATTGATGCAGAGCTGAATTATCTGTTTTCTATTAGGCTGTCTGAGTCCAAACTGGGAATTAATCATCTGGCTGTTTGCTGTGCAGTTAACAGTAGTACTCCATCTTAGGGCATTTCTACGGGCTAAAGGAGGCCACGCACAGGGCCACCTAATTTGTTTCACTGGGAGAGCTAGCAGAAAAAAATTCAGCTGGCTAGTTTCACCCAGCAAAGGTTAAGCACTTTTTGTTCAATAACACTTCTGTATCCATCCTAAGACCACATATAATTGCAAAAATATGGAGATATGTTATAATAGGGGTCCATTAGCAAATCGGGGGGGATTATACAAGATATACTAGATGTTAGCAGCAACAACAGAATGCAAATTCACCAGATAATTTCTACTTGCACCAGGACATAATCATCGGCAGGTTATTATGGTGTTAATAGCTTCTTTAGTAGGAAATCTACACTTGATGATGATTGATTTTTTATGGATGTGTCACAAAACATCCATGATGATACTGTAGATTACACATCACAGTTTTATCTGGTTATATGTATATTGTTGTTGAGCTGCTAAAAACGTAGCAGCACAAACGAGGAAATAGTGACAGATCTAATTTACAGCATGGAAAGTCAAACGATTGTTCTGCTGGATATTGTGAGATGACGATTGTGTTGATAAATATGTCACACAAAGAATGTTTTCCATCATGACATCTCACCCAGAGTTTGAGTAATACGGATATGTTTATTAGTTTACAAAAATGTGGAAACCTTGTTATTCTTTCTGCAACTGCAACCTTGAAAAACATTAATTTCAAAAGTTAAGTGGTGGTGCATAGACATGGGTGTGGGTCAATGATTCCAGAGAAGCAGACAAATTGTTGCCTCGTATGTTCCATGAGTCTTTGCTGAGACGTATGGCAGCAGCAGCCAGTCAAAGATTTCTGTTTTGATAAAATGCTGCTCAGTGGAGATTCCGAACGTACCACTGTAACATGACCTTATTCTACAGCAGTAGCATGTTTTAGCATATACATAGTAATATCAAATGTAATAAATGAACTGTTTAACTGTCAGTCAACAAACAGTGTTTCCTTCTGAAGGAAAATCTAAATGAATCCTCACTGGGAATTTGTTCTAAATGTTTAACATCAACAGATGAACATTATTTATTTTTATTAAACTGACGAGCTCTGTGCCAATACACAGACGGCAAGGTGCTTCCACTCTGTTGCCAGGATTAATGATAATCATAAACATGACTATGATCCATGAAGGACACTGGTAGGAGAAGCCTGTTTAATATGTCAGTATTCACGTAAGAAATCTAATCAGTTATCATAAGATAACACATCTTTTTCTGCAGGGAAATGTCACATTGCCTTTTCAATTTGTGAAGCAGTACTACAAATGAAATTAACATCATAATATTGCAAGGACAATTTTCAACATCCTGTTCATAGCGTTAGTTATTTGGTTACCCAGCAGCAGGCCTAAACACATCTCATGTGTGGTTGAGAAAGTGAGTTTTGATGATACTGTTTGTTTTCAGCCACAGAATTCAACTTTCCTCAACTCCGAGCAAAGGACAGGAAAGGACAGCAAACATGTCTGGCTTTTCCGATCAATGTTTTGGTGGGTGAGCGAGGAGGTGGCCACCAAGTTGCTTCTCTTCTTGACTGACTTAGAGACTTCATCTCATCACCGTTCTCAAACAGTAAACATAAATAACAGCTCTGTAATATATTTAAGGGGCTTAAGGAACAGCATGCCTTTGAAATCAATCATTTTAATCCTTTAATATAGGTTGTAGCAAGGTGACTCACAGCATATATAACAATCCTTTAACAGAATGAAAGTGAATAGCATGAAATGAGCTGATATTATAATTCAATTAATGATGGTTAATTGAATTTAGAAGATAAATTCCAGTATAAGATGCAAAGAGCTATAGGCGACCATAAGAAAGCGTACAAGAAAAACATGGAACAAGAGGTTAATGTAGAAAGTGCAAATGTTACATAGAAGCTTTCTTCTACTCTGGCATTAATAGAGTACACAACAGTTATACTGAATATAGGATATCATGATATAATATAGCGCAGAGTTACTTTTGCTAATCCAAAATCGCTCTTAGCATTAGCAAAAAAAACCTAATGGAAGTAGGTACATCTCCTTCTCTATACTTGCACAATAATTTGTGATTCCAACATGATGCCGTGGGGCGACTGAATGTTACACCTGTTCCAGTTTTACAGTCTGGATACCGAGGTGCGATGAGAACAGGAGCCTCTAGCTTTTATCTGCATGTTTATGTGCGATGTAAAGACGGGACTACAAAGATACGTTTTGAATGCAAACGCACATATGTTTGTGTCTTTATCGTGTGGTTGCACAGTGAGCTGTGCTATACCCAGAATTGAAAAAAATCGCTTGGCTACACTAACTCTTTTTCTCAGTGCTTGAATAGCATAAGCTTGTCAGGAGTGAACAGTCTCATCTGTTGACTGCCTCTCTCCACCTCACTGCCACCTTGTTTAGCCTGATCCGCCAGTCTTCACCGAGCTAATGCAAGATGACACTTTGTCACCAGAATCCCAAACTCTACCCACAATACAATTTGTCATTGCATTTAGGAGCCCATGACACTCATAAGAGCTTCTCTGTCAGTATCAATTTCAGTCTTATTTTAAGAGGTCTGGGCCTTGGCATTCTCACTAACAGATGCTCCACCAGTCTCCCCAAGGTTCATTGCCATTGAGTAAGCCAAGAGTGCCCATGGCTTTGACGAACAGCTGGCCATATCCATAACATAATGTCTACATTTCCTCTGCATGCTTAGGTCTGCCCCTAATTAAAGTAGCTGCTTCAAAACAAGCACAATATGAAAACATGTGTCTCTCTTGTTGAGAACTGTGTCTACATCAGCGCATAGTAGATCAATTTCTGCTGCATGTTATTCGAACCCATAACAGCAGCCCAACTGAAACAAGAGATTCAGATGTAATAGTGCATTCATGAGTCGTAATTCTGACCCTCAAGAAAAGCAGGGCTTGGTCTGGCAGCGACCTTGCTGCTCTCTGTACAGTGTAAGAAAGTTTTAATTGAAGATGGATGTGATATCTCAGATATCATCTTTTGGCTATCAGTCTTAATGTAGGGGAGTTAACCTACTTAGGTTACATCTAATGTTTCTGCCATTTGCAATCTGTCTACATTAGAAAAGTGAACATGGAGCCCAATTAAAAGTTGACTGTGAATGTTTGTGTCAAAAGATCAGCAATGTGTCTTACTGTACTCGGAGCTAAATTAACCATATCAAGTTGGACTATGTTAAAAGTATAAACACAAAAATAACCAATGCAATCAAATTAAAACCTGTAAGTTACCGCTTCTTACAGTAGGGTGTGCCAAACTGATCTTGTATTTTTAGATCAGTTTCCCACTTTTATTATTTCTTTATTTTCTAATGGACAAGACAGACAGCAGCTCTGCCAACAGAAATACTTTGTCAGCAACTTGATTGCATTTACATGGTAGAATTAAGCCAGAGCAGGAGCAGAGCAGGAGAGATCAGCCATGGGCTGTGCTGAAATATCAGGCGCTTGAGATGCCATGGAGAACTGCTCAAAAAGCAGCCCTTTGGGAATGTAATTTCTTTCCTCAACATTCATTATTAACACTATTTCCACTCACCATGTTTGTGTTACACAGAATCTTGATCTAAGATCTGTGCCCTTTGGTTTTTCTTTAACACAGAAGCCAATTCTGTTTTTAAAAGCTACTGTACCAGGAGTAGAAAACAGGATGACAAAGATACAGCAGATGGTCAATATTATCATATAAAACTTCAAGGGAAAACTCCCCAGATGGTTACTCTTACGCAGTAGATAGACTCAGTTTTCGGGACATCTGAATTCACTATTTAGGAGTTTGTCATTTAGTTAAAAGAACTGGATATATGCTTTGTTTAAACCAGTTTAATTGGTCTTCAAGTTGTGAGTACTTGTGTTGAGTTAATATTTTTTGAAATTCTATTTTTGTTCTGTGTTTTCTCTCTGAATAACCACCAGAAAATGTGTTGCTTTCAGTCAAATCCAGCCAGTCGGGACATGGGCAGCTTATTCTGTGAAGCTTTAAAGAATTATTTTCTTTTGTTGATGCAAAAACATTTACTACAGATTTGCTTTTCAGTGAAGCATTTTGACTGTTATGTATTTCAGTAGCCAGGACAAAAATCACAATGTGGCTTCAATTAACATCATATACAGTTTTATTTCTTAGCAAATACAGAAACCTAGAAACAGCAATGGTTATCAATAGTTGTTTGAGTGAGTATTTTCCCTTTCATCAGACAATTCTGGTTAAACTATTATTACTGCAATTCTTTTTTTTGACAGAGAAGCATAACACATGCCCTACCTGTTGGTGAATATTTGTTATACATTAAGACCTTGGCATTCATTTAATCAATTGATTCATGGAAGTCCAGTAGTAATTCTAGTCTTATGTTTGTTTTCACTAAATAATGAAAAGAAATTCTCTTATTTGGTGTAGCACAGTGGGAAAATAGCTCCCTGCTTTGGCTGGACATGGGAGAGACCAAAACAACAAAGGTGGGGGTTGTAAAGTGAAAGAATAAGTTGAAACCATCTGCAGAGATGGCTGAGCTCAGTTTGTTAATAGGAGTGACCGCTTATTTGCACATTTTAAAAATAGTGCACATTTAAACAGCAATTGGAATATACATAAAAAAATGTTTTAGTTTCAGGTTGTCCCTGACAATACGCTGCCAGGGAACAAATCTGCCCATTTTATCCACTTTTAACCATGTAACCATCTTCTAAATTAAACTAATCCATGAAAACACCACTGGTCCAAGAAAATATATAATCCAAACAATAAAAGCCCAATTTAAATTACAAGTTTGGATCATCACACTGTGAATACAACAGTTGTGTGAGGCTGATTCATGTAATATCCCCTTTGCTCTGGCTCCAGAGTCCCGCTGACACAGCAGCTGTGAGTAATACGTATGTGTGTGGGGGCGTGTGTGTTTTATCAGTGCACTTCTGCTTGTGTGCGTGTCGCTGTGTTTGCATGTGTGTCTCTGTGCAGGTGGTAAGAGGGAGGGACAGCAATGCCTGTGAGCTGAATAACAAATCTAGCATACTGCACACCTGAGGAGCTGTCACTGTCATAATCTGCCGTTTATAATGCATGGCAGAAGGGGGACAGGAGTCGAGAGGAGGAAATGAGGACACAGTTGGTATCAAAGCTATGTCTGTGTTATATCCTTTTCTTCTTATCCTCTCTATTGCTGTATGCACAACTGAACAAAAGAGTGTATTCCTTTTCTTTTTTTCCACTTTTTGCTTAAATTTTCCTCCAGTCATTGCTTTTCTTTTCTCCGACCCTGCGAGCCACAGATGTGGCACACGGAAACCTGGATCGCTAGCTCCACATCCCCTCTGCCTTCCTCTTCACACCCTGTCTGGCCCAGCAGGTTTGTGTCCGGACACCTCCTCCAGAGAGCTCAAGGTGACACATGGTTCCTTAGACACAGATGACTGGCTGTGTCCCCAGGCTTCCTGACGACCGCCAGTTGCCCCTGCTGGAGCCTTTTGTTGTTTCATCGCAACGCTAATCTATGGTTCTGCTGTGAGGGCCACAGGAGCGACAGGTTGACTCACTTCCAGCTTACTGACACAATCATTCACTGCTTGCACTGGGAATGCTGGGTGTGTATGTGTGTGGAACAGTGCCTGTTAGACAGCCTGCCTGATATTTTTTGCAGGGTCAGCAGAGACTTGGCCAAGCCAGCATCATGGAGTAAATCAATGAAACCCAATTAGACACCAAGTAGAGAGAGAGAAATTGAGCAGCTAAAAAAGCTCAGACTGAGACTTCTTGTGAAAATACCTGAGAGTACATCTTTGCGACTCTGGAACATGAAAGGAGACTCTTTAAGCGTGCAAAACTTCATATTGAAAACATATCTGACGACAGCTTCTCTCCTAATTTGTTGGAGTTTCGAAACTATGTGGGAAGTGTTTTGGAAAAGTGTGGATTGTGTGAGTCACAATGATACATCAATCTGCCTCACCAAACAAAGCTCTGCTATGGCTATATAAAGGGCTTTGGATATCACATTGAAAAACACTTAAATTGCTTCAGCCTTTTTTCTGCATCCTACTGACTATGTGATATTAGTCTTGCTTAATTCCCCAGTGAGCGAAGATAGCGGTCATGTGTCTGTGATGAGAGCAAAAGCAATATGTCTCATGATTACCTCCTGAGTGAGCCAAATGAAGCACCCTTTGCTCTGAGCAACCTGCCACTAACATCTGCTGTTTTGGCTGCAAATGCCCACCCAATGTATAAGTCCAGTCTGCTTATTGATGTCAACAATTGTCCATGCAACACCGGTAAAGCATCAAATATAACAGCATGCCGTTTTCAAATTACTCATGTTTTCCAAGGTAAGCTCACAGTGGTTGCAATGCAGACACAGTCACTGCAAGCGACTCTAAACTTAATATGCTACATATTGTTGGTTTGCAGGCGTTATTCTTCAGCTATTATCTGATTGAGATGAAAAATGCAGTGTTGTTTTTCTGAATTAATGAAAGCAAAACAGTGTCTTAGGCATTTGATAACCTGCTGACTGCTAATGAGCTATGGAGATAGCATTATGCACCAGATAATAATCCTGACAGAGAAAAAAATAGATACTAATACCCATAGGCACTGTGTTGGAAAAGGTACTACAGCAATTAGCATGAATTAAGATCATGTTTTTAATCGAATTAAAATACAGTATTTTGTGATCAGCGTTATTGTTTGTTGTAAAAAACATACTGTAACGGTCTTAATTGACTTTATATGTTTTGCCATAAAAAGCATTTAATTATAATACATTGCATGGTAAACTGGTATATACCACCATGATAAAAGAAGAGTTACGGCATCTTAATATTCCAAGTTCCATTTATCATGGCGGCACATTAACTAGCTTGCCTTTTATCATACTTTTCATCATGATTATAATCCTTTTAATGAACACACTGTAGCCCTTTATACAATCTGCCAAACTCAGAGAGCAAGCCAGCCCTTTGCCACCTTCTTAAGCCCACAGTGATTATTAACACATTTTTGTAATCAGGCTTCTCCACCATTTGCATGAAAGCAATCTACTGAATGCGAAAACTAAACTCCCCCAGCTGAAAACATTAAGATAACCAAAAATCAAGCATTTATTGAAGTAACCTCTAATCTCATTACCCCTGTGATTACAACAAAACTGTGTCTCATTTCAAGACTGCCTTGAAAATTGATCTCTTGATAAGAAAGTCCAGTGTGAAACAGAGGACAGCCCTCCTATACCTGTAAATCCATCCAGGCCCTGTGCTCAGACAGGCTCTTGGTCCACTCCTAAATCAGAAAGGCGAGGCTGTCACGACCAGAGACCTTGTCTCCCTGCAGATCAATGGTGATAAGGGAAAACAAATTTAGAACTGCAAATACTGAAGACACCAAAGAGGAAATCATTTAGCAAGGTCTATAAGCACGTATAGAGAATTTTGTGATATAAAGTTGAGACTTAGTGTACGCTGAAAGTTGTGATGATGTTGTTCATGCTGTGGATAATATCAGGAGAAGACTGAAAAAACTGTGATTGTGATATATCACTCTATGATCTCCCTGCATTGAGCGAGCTTGTCATTGTGGCATCATGGTTTTTTCTGTAGCTTACCTTTTTGATATAACATGGGCTTTGAAAATGATTCAAAACATGTCTTTGATGTTAATAAAATAGATTATATATTACTTTAAAGGAGGCTTACTTTAATGTGAAAATACTTGACGGACTGATCTGTCATGTATAAAAGATTAAGCTATTAAAACAAAACTTTTCTGTTTCATCCTGAAGGTTCATCTATGTATCATGGTCTCATAAAAACTTACCCAACTTCAATCCACTTACTTTGTCATATCTGTACGATAGATATTTCAAGAAAAGTAATATTATTGTGGCAGTCAATCTCTTTCTTTGATGCAGACTGAAACAGCACAACAGCTATTGAATGCATTTGCCATGAACGCTTTCATGGGCACACTCCTGCTCCATAGACACTGTACAGAATACTTGTAACCTTGGTGGTTTTCTTTTCATGCAGCTCCATCCTCATCATCAGTCAATGTTTTTCTTTTTCTACTACTTTGATTCATGGACAACCTGCAAATTTGGCATTTCATTTGTGTAATGCAGCAGGTTACCAAATGTTAGGGTGCTAACAAGATTAACCATGATGGTGCAATCCTCGGAAAGTCTGTGTCTTATCCAAGGAAATTTCAAAATGCAACCAGGAGGAACTAAGAATCGAACCACTCACCCTGGGGGTCGTAGAGGACTGCTCTACCAACTGACCTAATACAGCATTAGGTCTACGTAATAAAGTGGCCATTGAGCATTGTTTGCGCGAAGGAAAATTCAGAATAATAGGTCAACAACAACTAATTGAGACAACAGCTTTCTTCGCACAGATTTGTCATTACAAATCAATAGCAACACTTTTATTGCATCGCTAACTAGAGATGTTTTTTTCTCTCCTTGGGTTGCTCTGGAGTTCAACACAATTTGCCTTAATCAGGCAATCAATCACTATTAGGTCTGTGCGCTACACCAGAACACAGCAGGCAGATGTGCCCCCCAGCAAAAACTACAATTTCTAAATTGGGCCAGACACACACTTGTATGGGCCCTGTGACTTTTCTGCCAGAGCTTGCAAAGGAGCGTTTTGCCTTCATTTTCGACAAGGGGATGGCACCAAGCTGCTTTACTGACACGTCTTTTCACAAGAAATTACAGGGAAAACTCTGTGAAAATGTTCTTGCATGTCTCTGTCACTTTGCATACAGAACAATATTATCAGATTTCTTTTAAGGTTACAAATTTCCACTAAAGTGATCATGCAAAGTTTTTCTCTGGATAATATCATGTACTTTATTCATTGAACGTGACTGGTGCTATAAAATAATCCTGAAACTGAGAAGTTACTGAGAGTAACCAGATATACACATGCACTGTATAGACACTACACATTTTCACAATTGAGTGTATGAGCACCCAATGCATGCATGAATCTATTCGATGTTAAAATATTCTATTCATTGTTAAAATAACACTGAATGAGCCAATTTGTCACGAGAAGAGAATAATCAGAGCGTTACAGTTGTCCTTTGAGATGCATCACAATGGAGTTTGATTGGAATTGATAATGGCTCTGAAGACTAGGTTGCTCCTTTCCATTCACTAATTTGTTCCAAAGCAACCTTTGACATGAATGGGACTGTTAATGACAAGGTAATTAGCCAACTGTTGAGAGGGGTCAGAATATGTGTGTTTTTTTCTAAAAAAGAAAAACTACCTTTACTAATTGAATTTTAAGGCTCAACGTCTTTACAAAATACACCATCTGTGTCTCTGTCAGTTTACATAAGCAGCCAATAAATGTGGGAGAGTAGGCTGTATGCATGTGTGTTACTGAATATTGCTCTGTTTATATGGCTTTCAGTAGAAATGACTGAGCTCTGCATTACATTATGTAGGAGCAGAGGGTGAACTGGGTGATATTTCTGTATCAACACAAAGTCAGCATGAAGAAGTGCCGCGGACGTGAAAGTGCTGCTGACCTCGTCCATTTTTCTTTCAGTGCCAGCAAGGCCACCGAGCTGCAATGCTCCACCCTGCATTCAATTGTGCACAGTAAAAGGTGTGGAATCGAGGGCTCCTGCAGGCCACCAGCCCTCGGACACCTCCACTTATGAGAGTCAAAAGCAGTGTCAGCAACACAACCAACATGCATCATGCAGCTGCCTCACACATGCCTGCAAAACACTACACGTCTGCACACAGACCTGAGAATGTATTAACGGCGGACTGCACAGTGACCACTGATTTCACTTCTGATTGCCCATTTTAAACCATGCCAAATTCAGGTATATGCTGCACACGTAGTTCTCGGGGGGTCTCAGATTGATCTTATGAATCATGCAATGTGATATTGTGTGATTGAATGCACCAAGTCCAAATTGGATTCCCTCTAACGCCTCCTCCCCTCCCTGCCTAGACAAGTACTGATGAAAGATAACCGCCTCTGCATTAATCAAAGAGATGGAGCATTTTGATCCCACACTCAATTAGATTAGATTACATAAATTTAACAATTTGTACCAAATGTGGTATCAATTATCAACAGGTCATTCCGTTTGATCTCTTGCCCGGTTCTGCCAAAGCAAACAAAAAAAAGTGCACATTGAATTTGACTGCTTTTGGTAGGAAAACATGATTAGTTTCTCATATTTCTCTTTAGCTGTGAGAAAAACTGACTGTGGGAAGTCATCACCAGAATACAATTTTAACATCTTTCTTGCAGGGTGTATTTTGATTACATAAGTTTTCACCAAAGAGACAATCTTATTATTTTTGGGTGTAGTAATCAGTGATAAGAGCATGAACTGACATTAGTCACCTATTACGAGCAGCAAGCATTTTGAAAGACTGCTCAGCCCTCTCTTCCTGTGAATGTGCATGGACTGTAAGAGGGATGTGATAGTGCTTACCGTTTGTTGAGGATTACAAAACACTCTTGGGAGTGGATGGTCTGATTTGTAGGGGGGTGGGAAGCAACATCTCTCCCATCATAAACTCACCTGCGCCTCAAAATGCCAATAACTTGGAAAACAACAGATTGCCCAGGAGGAGGTGAACCAAAAGTCAGCTTTGTTTGTTATTTGGAGACGGAATACGATTTTTTCTGTCCAACCATTCTGGAGTGTCTTGGTGTCACCCGTGCAATCTATTAACTATTCCATGGAGCCATCTCTTGATAGTTAATTAGGTGTCAGCAGCACAACTGAGGTAATTTAACCTTCATCAGGCTGTATCACATGAGAAGATAATTTAAGGGAATTATTCATTGCATATTTTAGTGGAACATGAAAAGAGATTTACTTATTAATCCCAGGCTTAAGTTAAGATAAATGAATAGAATGCAAAATTCAAAATTCCTTAGTGATCAAGTCATTTGCCAAACAGTGAGCTTATTAGACAACCACAAAGGAGGCTGTGTGTGTGTGTGTTTGCGTACGAGAGAGGGAAAGACACACTCACGCACAGAGAGATTTAGTCTGTGTATTGACAATTATTAATCCTTAAGAGCAAATGTGCCACAAACAGCAATTGTCTAAGGGCAATGTGATCAAAATATCCCTGCTAATGATCAATAGAGTATCAGCTCCTGTTTATGCAGGCTGAGAGAAAACTGACCGAATCATGAATTGCTGATGCGTGTGACATTCAACAAGCACTTCTCTCAGAGGAGGCTGGAGCTAATAACCCTGGAATTTAAATGAAAGACAATATAGTTATTCATATAATCTTGTGTATTATAGTGTGAAAGAAAGTCAGTGCCTCTGTCATAACTTCAAAAACTTACTTAAAGTTTTGAGCCTTGAAAACTGTAGACAAACCACCCTGTAGCCTATTTTAGATATGATACACTGCATTTGTGATAGCACATTTATATCTGCTTTAATAATTAATAAAATGTGCTTTTAATTTCTTTGGCAGTCTTGTGTGTGCGTGTGTCATTGAAATATGCAGGGCTACATGAAATAAGTGGTGACCACAGACGTTAAAAACTACTGTAGGGTTGTAATCTCGAATAATACGCAATTTTCTTTGAGACTAAGGCGGTAGCCGTGGGAACCATTTCATTTTGATTGGAAATATAGCTCAGCGGCAGCCCATTTCTGAGACAGAATAATCCTGATTGAAACTATAAAATAGTTGCAATCAGGATAATAAAGCCCCATCAGCAGTTTTGCTTCTACCTGCCTTTTTGAGATGATGAGAACACAAATTGTATATCAATTGCTTAAGAATATAACATGACCACATTTTAAAACACATTTAGTTAGATATAGATATATATAAATAGAATATAATAGAGAGCTCTGCCATAATGTAAAGTAAGGGCACCAGCACACACACTGTGCGCAGACATAATTATTATGTGGTAATAATAGCCTGCTCTGTCATTTGGAATGAGAGTTAGCAGCTCTGTCCCATCACTGGCGTTGTCTGTGTCACCAGTAGGGAGAGACAGTGAGATGGGCGGTGTACAGACTAGTGGCCGGGCTTTGTGTGGAAGTGGATGGGAGGGAGCAGCAGCCTCAGTACCAGGCAGCACTCGGAGCAGGCACACAGAGGACGAGGCTGCGTACATGCCGCTGCCGCCGCCGCCGCCGCCACCACCGCCACCGCTCCTGCCTTTGTCGTAGAGGAACCTTCTCCGCCGCGGCCGCACTCCAGTCAGGGGGATATTACGTTTTCTTTTTTCTTTGTTTCTTTTTTTTATTTTTCAAAAACTCCCAGTTCCAAGCAAGCGGGGAGAGACTGAGCAGTCGCGAGCGAACCAATGCACTCACTCCTCCACGAGGGCAGCGCGCTGCCGCCGCTGCCGCTGCTGCCGCTGCTGCTGGCGGTCATGGCAGGACTGCAGGTAATGTCGCATCCCAGCGGAGTTACCACCGGACACTTTTAGGCGTTTGTTTCGGAGTTAGGAGCTGGTCTCCCCCGCGTGGCGTGTACCTATCCGTGTAACCGTGCCAAACAATAAAAGAGCGGCGAAGCGGTCCTAGCACGCGCTGTAATTACTAGCTAACGGTCCTCTGAACTGTGAGCTCGGGAAATGCGGCGTCGCCATAAGAAAAGAGTACAAATGTTTTATTAAGTGACACAGAATGGAAACGTGTAATGTAGTTCATTAGGAGTTTGTGTTTTTGAGTGTTTTATTGTCTGGAAGTTGGGGGATACGGGCCCACATTAACCCAGTTTTCACTAAGCTCTCAGATTTATGCAGATTCCTGCAGCGTGTCTGTGACTCGTCTTTCCGGTAAACGCCGTTATAAGCCTGGTGAAAAGTGTTAACGCGGCTCGTGTCTGCGCGGAGCAGCGGGAGGACCCCTGTCGTCCCCCCCCCCCCCCCCTGAGCGTCCAACCTGTCGCCCCAATGTGGACATCATTCATTATTTGTTGACCGGGAGGCTACTTTTCTCATTATGTTGTTCACATAGAGTTTAAAAAAGCACAGGTTGATGAGCACAGTTTCACCACCACAAATAGTCCTTTTCATAACGCATATGCGTCTGTGCACAGAACAGGAATATTGTTTCACACTATGTTGATGAAAAAAAAAATCTATCTGTGCTCTCCTCCATCCCCCCTCTCAGCAAGTCGCTTTCCATTTAAATTCCTCTGATTAAGAATGGCAAGTGGCACGGATACCCACAATGCTCTTTTTCAGCAGGACTCCTCTCGTTTCACATTCTTTTGAGAGCGCCTGCATAGAAACGGGGCCAGGCCTCTGTTCCTGGGAGCCGAATCAATGCTGAGGTTGTGTGATGGAGTACTGGGACATGCCTGGACGCCGGAGCGTGTTCCTCAGTCATGCTCTGTGATTTCTCACTCTTAGTGATTTCTTTCTGGCCTGCTAGATTCACACTTTAAGGACACCCAAGCTCCGGTGTTTCACCATGGTTTTCCTGTTATTTCCTAAGTCGTTTGTGTTGACACTCCTAAACATAGTTCACCTTTAACAAATGAGAGGAAAAATGCTCTATTGATCATAGTAACATCCTGGCAGTTTCTTTAGGCATCAGCTGATGTTATTTCTTGTTTACTCAGACATTCGCACATCAATGTTTATTCCCACAACAGAGCATCGTTAGCATTTACCTTTTATTCCCTTGTTCCTGTACTTCAAAGTGGAGTGTTTGTCCACAGCACTATGTTGATAAGGGGGGCTGAACTGAGAATTGTTGGTTATGACCCTGGCCTGTGTCTGGGCCCCTCCAGGGGGACAAATGAAGCTTGTTTTTGCCTAGCCATGCTTTCTGGCTAATGCTTAACCCTTTTGGCCTCATTATCCTAATTGCGGTCCCTGCTATAAAAACAACAGATGCTTTTGTACAACTGTGGGGACTAAAGAACGTGACCAAGAGGTTTGTAGAAGCAACAAAGTGCATTTTTAAAGCTTGATTTATGAGTCATTTTTGCCCCCCCCCCAACACAGATTGCAGCAGAGGGCAGGGGCACCCCCCCATGCAGGCCAGGCTTCACTGAAGATGTATACAAGGTTGAATTTCCAGATACCACAGAGGAAGGACAGCCCCTTTTCAATGGTGAGTGTGAAATTGCTAGTATTCTTCCACCTACTGTGGCGGATGCTACTTGCGTGTTTGCTTGTGTGCATGTGTCGGTATGCGCATCACTTGTGTGTGCTCTCCTCCATGTGTTACATTTCAGGGAGGCTCAGAACAAGCCCGACATATTTAAACAATTAGCTTTGGTGCAGCTGGTGCGGTATTGCGAGTCTTGTAGTTTCCCTTGTAAACTAGTTCAAATTTGGCTCAGCTCTTATAGCTTCTGTTCTTACTGCTTACGTGGTGGTTTTCATTCATTCAGAGCAGACGAGAAGATAAGCAGATTGTGGCTAAACTGTTTCTCTTCTCTAGCATTTGTTGAGAAGAATTATCTGCTACTTTCATCATTAAAGTTTGTTGATTGCTTTGGGGACTATTTTTGTTGAAATTAAGAAAAAATAATAATGCAATGACTTGTGTACTTTTTAAACTTTAGTCAAGCAAACATCTCAGTTATTATGTCTCATGCTTTGGGATGGTTTGTTGGAATATTTCCATTATTTTTGCATTTGTATTGTTCTGGTTGAACATGGCTTCAGTACTAATTTAAACCCTCTTAGGAAGTAAATGTTTCTATAACTTTAAACGTTTGCATGCTAAAAGGTTCCAGCTAGAATCTTAGATTATGTCTTTAGATGCAGTGTAGTACTGCTAAATCCACATATTGGCAGTAATAACTGCAATGTAAGTATCAGAGTGTTTGTTTGTCAGAAACCCCACTGTAATATGTTTTTTAAGTAACCTGCTGCATACAAGTATTTCTTTTGCTGTGGTTCTTTACATTGCAGCAGGCATGACAAATACTTCCTCTTTGGAGTTTAATATTAGCAAAATGAGGATGCAGCTACCGTGAAACGGCATGCAGGCCTACAGACTGTAATAGAAATTGTAATATATCAACAGTGCACTATTAGAGTGGTTAGAGCCTGGAGGTCATTTGGACCACAACGGCATTCTCACTTGTGTTGGATTTCACACTGTGTGCCTAAAACTTGCACTCCGGCGTTGGTGTGAGTCAGAGAGGTGGGGGGGGGGGGGTAGCAATGTAGGGAGAAGAAAGAAGAGAGGAGAAAGAGTGCTTAGATGGGTGGATCCAGCTTTCACTGGGCTTTACCTTGTGCACAAGTTTCCGTTTGATCCTGCAGGTGATGGATTTCCCTCTGTTGGCTTGTGGATGAGCCGTGACCAGGGGTAATCAGGTTCCCTTTTGTTTGCCCTCCGCACTACCCCCCTCTCCTCTTTTCTCTCCCTTCCCCTCCCCCAGTGAGTTGTTGCTGTGTGGAGATTTCCTTGACAGCGAGGGGCACTCCTGTGTCATTGTAATGCAGCAGAGCTCAGCAGCGTGGGATGGTGTTAATGAAACTGCTTTCTCTAATGAAAGGCTCCTGTGGTATGTTTTGAAAGACAAAGGCCCCACAGTGTGGAGAAGTTTTCAACTTTGCTTTCGCCATGCTGGTTTAGAACATTGTTTTTGACCAGGGCTTTTTTTTTAAATGAATGCTTCTTAAGTTGCATGCAGCAGGCTAATGCTTTTTGTTACCTTGCATTCCATTAACTTTATCAGCTGTGGCCTTAAGTAATGAATGTAAATGTAATGGGCGGATCTTGTTGAAGTAATTTTCTCCATAACCAAGTCAGCCAATTCCAATATGCATAAATGTCTGCTGAAGAAATTGTATCTGTTGGAGTAGCTTGCACATTTGAAATAGAATCTGCTGGTGTATCGGTGTGGTGCTGTCAGTATATTGTCTAAGGTGTCAGTAATATAACCCTGTAGCTCATCCTGAATTGCCTTTGACCCCAGATATGCATCAGATGTATCAGGGGTGACCTGTTTGATATCTTTGTGTCATCTAATTGCAGCCTCTTTGTGCTATTGATTATGGGAATAAACATCCTGTGACTTGAAAAACCCGGAAATGGTGACAGTTTGCATGTAAACAGATCAGAATCAGTTTTATTTGCCAAGTATGCTAACACATACAAGGCATTTTCCTCTGGTCTTTTGTGACGCCGTATTTGCAAATTTAAAGACATCTTGTGGATTTGATAATGACAGCTGTAGTAAATACGTTAGCATGGCTGTGTGATTGCAGGATCTAATCACATTACTGTTAGCTAGCCAAGTCATATTGAATTGATTTACAGTAAATTTGTTAAAATGCATTTCTTCAAAGGCAGAGCAGCCCAAAGGAAAGTCAGGAAGTGAGATCCAGTGATCCATTAATGGGACGTCATGCTCAATGTATGCAGATTTAAAACCAGGTTAGGAGGTTTTCCCTCAGGGGGCCCTATAACCTTGCCTTTAAGGTAGCAATATTTGCTCGGACCTGATACCAAGTGATGAAATATAGTTATTTATTACTAGACTATCATAGAGATGAAAGGCAGTTCACCCCCATATCGTCTTTTGTCTTACTAGCACTACATTTCGGGTAGGCTGTGTCTGCGGGTGTTTTACCCCTGGGTATCTGATGGAGTTCTGGTGGCTTTAGAGAGCTGACACACATTGTGCAGCTAGTGTCTTGTAGATGAGGCCTGTAAAGCAGGGTTGCAAAGTGAGTCAGTCAGAGCATTATTCAGCAGAGGTTTCCCTCCCTAAAAACTGGGTTAATGAAAAGCCCAAAAGCCTAATTGAGCCTAATACACTCTCTTATGTTGCTGTTCTGCCTTCCCTACCCACATCTATTCTGCTTTCATTTTTCTTTTCCCCACCCCTCAGCCCTGTGTTTTACTTGTTTTTTTGACAGTTATGCAAGCTCTGGTGTCGAAAAGAAGCGTGTTTATAGTCTGCTTTAGCTTCGGTTCATGTGCTTTAAATGTGAACATGTTGGGTGGAGGGATTTACAGTCGACTACTTTAATAATGTGATTGGAACTATTAATGTCAGTGTTGGAAATGAGAACCTGAACCGGAAAACTCTGTTGAACTAAATATATCTGGGTTTTTAATGAATCTATTATTAGGTGTAATCACTTCCCATTGCTGTGTTTGTTTAAGGGAAACTGTTCGTCAAGGAAAACGTTGTAGTTTGCACTGACTGAACTCATTTTTATGTTGTTCTGGTTCTCTGCACTCTGTTAAGATTTTGATGGCCCTGGTAGGGCTGGGGCCACTCAGATGTGTTTAAGGGGCCCCAGTGTTTGGTGAGACGTGACCCTGCTCGACCCTCTCCTGTAAACTGGGGCAAGTGCTTAGCGGCGTACTTTACCCATTTTCCTGCTCTGAGATTGGGAATGA
Source organism: Microctenopoma stevenorrisi (assembly GCA_032270685.1). Taxonomy (NCBI): domain Eukaryota; kingdom Metazoa; phylum Chordata; class Actinopteri; order Anabantiformes; family Anabantidae; genus Microctenopoma; species Microctenopoma stevenorrisi. The sequence goes on along the minus strand of JAUMTR010000009.1, from coordinate 10,410,621 downwards.
GGCTGGTGGGGGTTTCCTGGTGAGCTATAGATGAATTGAACATCATCCCAAGAGGTCCTGACCCATCTCCAGGGAGGGTTAGCTACCTCGGCATTATGCTGCTCTGACCTATAGAGTAGATCATTTATCGTTTGGAGAAACACACAAAGACAAATTTGACAAGCCATGGTTTCTAGGCAGTCTAGATATATGGACAGTAAATAACTATTATGGCCCTTGTATTATCGAAGAAAGACAATAACGGACAACATCTGGAACATTTTAAGGTTATAAAGCTCCTCGTTATAACTACTGGTCAGCCAATGTGCTGGTTGATTAACATGGTTGATCTTTGAACTAACTCAAGGAAAAACAATAGAGTAAGGTCTGAGGACATATCAGCAGCCTAAACCGGGTGCATTTCATGTATACATGTGACTCAAAATTAATGCTTTCGACTGTGAAAATGTGTTTGGGTGCACCAATGTGAATGACTCACCGGGACGCATTTTATTAGCACTTGAAAAGAGCAGTGAGTGAGATTAGCAGATTTGCAAATACTGTTATGGTGTTTGTGCTGCAGCCTTTCCTCTTTGTGTCTGTATCTCTGTGAGCGGGTGTGGGGCTCGGCTCCTCCACATGGAGTGGACACGTACGAGGTGAGACTTTCATGGCTTGTTACTGCACATCTGGCAAAAGCGTGTAAAACGTGCCAATGTTGAGGCATTCAGGGACAGTATGGAGTCATTCGTGTTTCTGAAACTTTTTTTTTTCCACGAGTTCTGCACTGATGACTGTGCCGTTGTTGAATAATTCAATAGTTAAACATATCTTTGTTAATATTAAAATCCATGTTCAGGATAAGATCCATAGGCACAGAAAAGCCATCGTGCAGCAGATGAGAAAAATGAAACGCAACACAAGACACTGAAAGGCTTTATTAGTTTAGCGGCTGTGGCATGTTTCTCATATTCCCATTGTCCCGTTTGAACATCAATTCCATTCTTCTCTTTTTGTTGGGGTTTAAACTCCCTACTATTCTTCATTATATTAAACTAAGGAAGCAGTTTTGCTCCAAGTTCGCCATAAGAGCAATCCATTGTCCCCACCCCCTCTTTTTTCTGTACACTGATCAATGAATACAGGGTCTTTGTTTGCGCTGATCAATATGATGTAATGAAGGCCCTGCTCCAGTTCCCAGCTAAAGCAGCACTGGTGGGTTGGCGATGAATTTGTTTTATTTTTTCTTGTTACCAGCCTGCATACATTTATTTTTATCTCCTGTCACTGTGCGATTATTTTTTTTCCTGTGAGCACCGTGGCCTAGATTACCACCACATATTGTGACGACAGATTGAATCTTGGCACTGTATGGTTTTAGACCGCTGATTTGCCTACAACATAGAAAATAAGAAGAGTTACAGTGGCAATGCTTGCGGGCCACCACAACCATTTGTCAGAAGACTGTGCTGAGGTTATTTCGTACAAATGAAAGAAGACCAGTGTCAGTATATTAGACCGAGTGCACCCATCTGTGGCTAATTAGTGGGTGTGCTTCCAAAGCCGACTGGGTGGTATGACAGGATAGGATGTATGACCTTTTTAGGTTCTATGTTCTTAAGATATTCCTCTATATTTAGAGGCAGACAGGTACTTGTGCAGTGCCTAAATGTAGATAAAGTATTTTGTCGAGGCTTGACATTGTGCTGGTGGCTTCTCATCACCTCTGTTCATATCTCTCTTATCAGCTACAGGCCCTGGCCTACGCTGTTGGCACCTAATGGTGTGCCTCTGACATTGAGCAGTAGTAGAGGTGTACGTCTCTCATGCCTGTCATGAGTGTGTGTGGGTTGTTTGTCCTTGGCATATAATTAGATTGTTCGACCCAGACTGCTCCTGGTGGCGGTGGTGGACAAGTGCATAGGCCGTTCATACCATCAAAGATTTCTACAGTATAACTAGCGATGTGTGAAGGCTGTTTAACCAGGGCTGCTTATAACAACAGAAACGCTGAGTGAAAGGCAGCAGTCAGTCAGACAATACTATATATTAAGACTGGATAAATAAAAGTTGCTATTTGTCTCACACAAATTTGTATTTAACTACATCTGGCAATCTCCAAATTTCATTGCCTCTTGTAACCAACAGTGATGGAGACTTATTTCAGCTCCTTCAAAGGTTACAAGGTGTTTATGGGTTATTGGGTTCTAGATCACACCTGGGCCCCTCCATTCATGAATGTATTTCTAATGTTTTAACCTGACGGGTGCTTCCGTCTGAAGAACCATCTAAAGTGAAAAAGATTTATTCGCCCAACCCTTCCCTGTTTACAGTAGGTCGTATCACGAAAGGGAGCTGGAAACATTTTTTACTTATTGTGGTGGATGTGGTGTGTCTGGCACACTAGTTATGATGTGTTTTATTTAATACACAGAAAGTGCAGAAGATGACCCTGCTCCGTAATGAGGCCGTGTATAAATAGCTGTATTGACCTGACATTCTGCATATACGCCTTCTTATAACTAGGCAAGTGTTATTTTTCACAAGTGAAATGCTAGGACCACTGTAGAGAAAATGCCAGCTTGCACCTAGAAGATTATACATCAGCACTACAGAGTGAATTGTTTACTTTTCTAGAGACTGATTTGTGGATTTTGGAGCCGTTTTTCTTCTGCGGGACAGCCTTTTTTTGGTTGGTAGAGCAAACAAGTCCATATCTCTTTCCCAGATCCTGTCTCTACAAAGAAAGCTGTGTTTGCAGTGTTGCCCCAGCTGTTTATTGTGCAATGCCCCCGTTCGATATATTGCCCAGTTTCTTTTTTTTTTTTTGCCATGCTTGTTTTTCTCTTTATGTTAAGGTAGACGAGAGTATAAATAGCTCTGTCTTCTTTGTGTTTTCTGCCAGGAGGCATTTGAAAGGAAGCCACTCCCATTTCTCCCTACTTTATCTGTCGTTAAGTATTTTTTTTCTGCTACGAAATACATTAAGCTTCAGCTTAGTTGCTTTTAATCAACAGCACTAAAATGTAGATTCATTCGCGTTACCTGTCTCGCGTAACCGTGAATGGCAGACAGCAGGCAGACACATTGTCTTTGAGTGCAGGGTCAAAGAGGGAAAGATAATACTCTAATGAATATATTAATCAGATAGTTTGAGCAAGTGTAGAAAATAGAAACAGGACTAGCGCTCGGCTTAGCCTTTTTCTGTATGCAAGTGACATACATTGCTCACATTTTCAAACCTCATGCTGTGTTCAAGAGGCTACATGAATTGACTCACTATTATTCCTTTGACAACAAAAGAGAAATTTGAAGCAGGGACACGTTAATTGACCCAGATACTGTAACAATGTTCACAAAGGCCAATATCCTGTCTGGGAAGAGATGTCTACCTCCTGCAGACCACGCCAACTATTGTGCTCCGGCAAGGGCTTCAATTTCAATGCGCCGGCGCTTCTCTGGACACTAGCCTCTGATGAGTCACTAGGTCGTATCTTGTGACATTTTCTATGCATCCACCTTTTATCCAGTCCACTATCCACTCCCTCCACCACTCCCTTCCCTGTCATCCCTTCCCCCTCTTCCACATGTGAGCTTTAAGATGGTGGAGCTTCTTTGGCTCTGAACGTATAATGATTGATGTGTCTAAATTGAGTAACGCAAGTCTCTGCATTTAGTGCTGAAGCATTTAGTCCTTTATTCAACAAATTAGTTTATTTTTTTTGCCCTGACCTTGATAGCTTTATGGCTTTAGTCTTGAGTGCGGTATGTGATGTCAGTGTTGCTGGTAATATGTTTGATAGATGATGGCTGCCTGAGGTTTTGAAATGCTTGTGGTTATTTTGATGACATGTTTTTGAACTTGTGCTCCATGTGGACTATTAATTGGTCAAATCATTCCAGCAACCAGAGGGGTAGAAGTCATTCATACTTTTCCTTGTTTTAAAAAATACAGTAGCACTACTTTTAGAGTAAATAAATATTTTAGCTTAATCTAGATGGGATTAGTAATTGGTAAAAACAAGTAAAAAAAATCATTTCCTTTAATACCCCGATCCCCACCTCCAACCACTGCTGTTGGGGCGTCAGATAAGCACATGCACCCCACCTTACTGCTCATCTCAAGTGATCTAGTGTTGCCAAGCCTTGCTGACACCAGCGTCTGCTATCACCGCACACATATTATGATTGACCACGGTATAGCAGTAAGCAACATATCGCTCTGCGGCCTGTGTTGTCTGAATTTATTTTATCTGCTCCTCTGTCGATATTAACTGAGGCATTAAAGAGGCTGCAGAGTGTCGCTACTTTATTTCCTGTAGCACTGCCTGCTCAGCAGGACAGAGGCTGGAGGGGCTTTTTTACTGAAGGGTATAACTGCTGCTACAAAGTTAATGACTTCTAATTTCTTCAAACATGTTAAGATATCTCTTGCATATTAGAAAAACGTCCAGCACTAAGGTTCCTTCAGATCAGTTTGAGTGTGATGTGGATTCGAGTTTCTCTTTTTGGAAATGACTTGAACATGAGAGCACAGTGAAGAGGACTGTGGAGATAATCACGGCTTTATAATCAGTTACAAGAACAGGCAACACAATATTTATACTCTTATTTTAAATCGGTTCTCACTGCTAAGCTTTTTAAGTCTCACCACCCGTCAGGTGTAAGTCAGATATCTGATACACCTTGTGTGTCTCAGAGTCACCAATATCATTGGCTTTTTTTCCCTCTTGACTTTTTAAGACGGGCAGGTAGAGTCAGGTAGAATCTGCTTGTGCGACCTTCTGAGCTGGGAGCAGCTGGATTAATTGTATTAAAATCAACATTTACATTCATAATGATTAGATCTCATCAGTATGTGACAATGATTTTGCTGTGTTTGGATTAGCCAGAGATCACATGCTTTAAAAAAACATGCTCTTTTCCCTGAAGTGCAAATTGAGATCAGAATAAAAAAGCAAAAATGAAGTCCTGCTGGTGATTGTGAGAAAGAGGAAACTAGCAAATCACAGGGTTAAAGCGTTGGACTATTAACACCAAAAATGTATTTTGAAGTGATCAAGGCCATAAAACGTATCAGAAACTCTCTGTGGCTTGCAGGACGTAGTCTCTTGGTGTTCGGAGGAGAAAGTCTCATCTCAACAAAAACTTAAATGGTAAATGGTTTTTGTAGGGCTGATGCATTACACTGTACATAAATGATACTTGGACAAAAATCAATTGAGAGCATACTTTCCCATTCTACATTTCTTCTTCACCACGTTAATTTCAGAAATAATTATTTTGTGCTACATCAATAGTAAGTAGTGAAATTATTCTGGAAACGAAAAGAAATGTCAGTGCCCTGTCTATTGATTTTTGTTTTATCTCACAACGCTATGCACTCTGCTCAGCTCCAATGCAGGTTTCGAGATGTTCAATCCACTCAATCTTCTATAGATTCTGTGTCAGCCCTTCACTCTCGCACTAAATGTTCTAAGCACTGTGACCTTTGTAGAAGATAAGCTTCCCTCAGCTGACTTGAAGAGTTTGGAATAACGGCCTCAACCATTAATTTATGGCATTGCTAACCATATGAGGGCTATGAGCCAAGGTTATTGACCTTTCACGCCTGTCACTAGTGATAGAGGGAGTCAGACCCTGGAGGAAAATGAATTGTGCTTATTAAGGAGCTGGGCTTTGAATCAAACCTACAGGGCAACTCTTTTCTCCAGTTTTCTCTTTCATTTAAACCATTACTTTTCTACACTGTTTGAACAATAGTCTTCTGCCAAAATGGAAATGGAGATCACATACAGCAGGAGTTACACTGAATCAAATTGCTACCCTGAACGCCTGAAAAAGATCAGTGTGCAATGCATGGACTGCCTTATGGATTAACACTTGGAGCAAAAAACACATTACAGCAGCACATTGCGAACTGAGGTCATTTTTGGCAGGTGAAGGATTTTGTGGATTCAGAATCATCATCATTAATCGACTAAACGTTTTTTGCTTTTTTTTGCAGAGACACACTCCAGGCAGACATTGCAGTTTATATTTGATCACATCTTTTTGTCTTTGTGGTCTTTGTCATTTACTCGTGGATGTAAGACAAATGAAGAATGCCGAACAGGCAGAAAACTATTTGGATAAAAGGAAGCATGTGAGGAATGTGTGGACAGCGGAGAAACAGAGCCATAGATAGAGAAGATTGAGCACATGTTATTTCATTCCCATCCTCCCTCGTCTGTAAAACCTGGTGGGAGGCAAGGGAGGCATGCATTTATATTGGATCAACAGGCTATGATGTTATTTCCAGCTCCTCTACTTGTGTTTATAATCACACCCGTTCCCTTATGGGGTTCAACACAAAACCATTTTTATTGACTCTGGAGAACCTTATCTCTGCCTGATGCATTGTTTGTACATAGGACCGCAGTCACATCCCAGTGGAAATAAGCAATAGATAAAAACAGAGAACTTGTACCTTAAATGTGTTTTTTGTTATTAGTGGACATCCCCAGAAAGGTCCAGCTTAAAAGTGTCCATTCATACATATACCTCAGATATTATGAGTGGGCCGAGCTATAACCTCATTTAGATAGCACACACAGAAACAGAATAACAAACGCAGCATCAAACAGCCTTTACAGCATTAGTTCAGATAAGCCTGTTTCTAAGTCTTTATTTGCAGAATGAGGTAAGAGGACTAATGCGTTGAAGCTCGGGGTGCTTGTTTGGAAATGCAGCGCGTGCTTGTATGTTGCTGGGACTTTGAATTTGCATACTCAAGTGCTTATCAACATATACAGTATGTACAAAATGGAAAACATATTATCTTTGCCTGTGGGTAACAGGGATTCATATGAGTGGGATGGCTATTTTGGACCTGAAAAGCTCCATATTGCAAAAGCTTACACCTCAAGCTGGGACTGTGGACGAGTGGGTGCCAGCTGATGGGGGAAAATATGCACTCACAGTATGATGACAGTGTTGCTAAATATGGTTGTCACTCTAAATTTGAGGTTCACACACAGTTCAGCTAAAAAAATAAGGCCACCAGCAAACACCGAAAAAGTAAAGTGACTACTAAAATCTTCAGTTGAAATTCAGTCCTTTTATTAAGTTAGTATCATCATAGTCATTTTTCTGCTTGTCTCGTGAAGGTGTGTGTTTTTTTCCTGCAAGATGTCAGCTACTGCTTTATAAATAAAGTAAGCTCTTTACATTTTAAACCTGCGTTTTTCCACTGGCGTTACTTTTAGTAGTAATAACAACAGTCATAATAATACCCATGGGAAAATTGTCAAACGTTTGTCAAAGACACGTTGGGATGGGTCTAGGACACTGACCGTGGAGTTTGTAGACGACTGCTCTGCAACTGAGCTACTGCTGCCCCCTGTAGTGGGCAACTTTGTGCTCTAATGTTGCGCTTTACACCGAGCACCTTTATTAAAGGTTATCTAATATGTCAGCAGGAAAAGCACAGAGAGTCACTTTTTATCACAACATGGTGGATCAAATAAGATAAGATAAAGCTTTATTAGTCCCACCAATGGGAAATTAGCTTTGTTACGGCAGTTAGGAGCAGCAAAAGAGTAAAATAGTAAGAAAAGGTGGTAATGAGCAGAGCTGCCCTAACAGCCTGTTACTCGCTGGGGGCACCGGACGAAGATCACACCCCTGGCTGTTTGAGCAGAACAGTGGCACCATTGTGACGTCTGCACTAATGTTGTTGTGTTTATACTCATCTGTTCTAAAATAGTATGTATTTAAAAATATTCATCGCTGATAAACAGATGTTATGTATAGATCTATGTTAGGGTTATTTTGGTGTTGTATCAGAGGAATTTCCAAATCTTCATGAGCCGTGAGCTAAGATGATGAACAATCAGGATGAATTTATTGCAGTATTTAGTGTTTGTGCTAACCATACACGGACCTTTATAAGGGGATGTTATTGGACGAATAGCGGAAAAACAACTGTGGTGAACCCGTATTAATGTTTCCCCTCCATCCTACCAAGAATGTGTTGCCCAGGACAACGGAGGTCAAAAGACAAAACAGGGCTTTGTTGTACATTTACTAGGCTGAATGTAGTGGGCAACACGGGAAATCGTTGTTTATTGTTTACATTCGATGATTCAATTTATTTTGATTACGCTTCTTCATAGACAGAAAACATAAAAGATGCAGTAGGTTACATATTCATGTGTGGTGATCTGTGGCTTTTCAGTAACAAATGTGTGATAATACAAGAGGCAGTACAATAATATCCACTCGTTAGACTGTGGGTATAGCACGTACAAGCCTGCAATGCTGCCACATTTTTTACAACTTAAATATTATTCATAGTGTTTAAAGCGCAGCTTGAGCAAATGAATTTCCTCAGCGATAAGGTTGACAAATCATTACATTATGACGATGATTCATCCACGTTTTTGTGCCACCGCTGTAATCAGTACATTCTCGCAGGATAACGGCGTGGCTGTTGTTGCTTTTAATGGTAGACAAACCAACAGCTAGAGCACTCTCACGCTGAGCACCTTATGAGCATTGCTGCTGCAGGCATTAAAGGGTGTGAGTGTGTGCAGCAGTAGGTGTTGGACCCCGCTGACAGCTGGAACAGCATTCTATGAAACTTGGCCGCAGCCAATGCAGTGTCTCTCTTCTCCTCAGCCTATCCTCTGATCCCCGGCCTTCATTTATTGGTCCGTCTGCAGCGTGCTTGGAAAATGCAATTCCCCCGCTATTGATTTGTGTGTTGAAATAAGGCAGCCCAGACACCGGGCACATGCAGAAATGGTAGCTTTTTTTCCCCCTTTTAACTATTTTCCTCTCTCATTTTCACTCCGTTTCCATTGCTCTCTCTGTTTCTCTCACCTCCACTTCTTGAAAGTCTATTCTCTGAGTGCCACACAGTTCCTTAGCTGCTTATCATGTCTTACACCAGACCACCAAGGGAAGGGGTCTAAGCATGTGGACACATGCAGCTGTGCACTGCTGTTAAACTCTATTCTGTGCAGGATAAGTGGGGATTGGCATGTTCTCTGTCCGTCAGAGCGGCTTTCATCTGCTCAGAAATGCAACAGCTGGGCCGAGATTTTTCACTCCTCCCTTATGAAAAGGACAGGCAGAAATGAGACGTAGAGAGACGGCATGAGAGGAGGGACGCAGAGAGTGGAGTAGCCGCAGCTTCCTCACTGTGGCTTGGAGAGAAGCGAATGTTGGCACATGTGTTAGGAGTTAGCGACGGCATAACTGTTATGAAGAGCGACCTAACACATTAAAGATTTGTGGTCGGCTCTTCTACTTTCTTTCTTTATGCTGTAAACACTGAGCAGTAATGGAAGGAAGGGCATAAGAAGAGTAATTTATGTGCGGAGGAGAAGACTGAGATGAGCCCCCCCTCCGGGATTAATGGGAGTCTCTGTTCACAGGAAATATGAAAGGCCCTTTGTTGGTAAAGGGTGTGCTGCTGCCAGCAAATAACTACCCCCTGTCATATCAAAAATTCCCCAACCTCTAAATTCATTGCCTCCTCTGCTGCTCATCCTTCACCCCCCTTTTTTTCTTTAAGCCTATGTGTTTTCTGTCAAAGTCGCTCTTTTATGATTCTGTGCTGTGCCTGCTGTACAGAGACCCAGGAGACACTATCTCCCGTTGTTAGTATTCACTGTCACTTCTAGAGTTCCGGCCATTGGGCGAGCAGAAGGAAGAGTGGGAGAAATAACGCCGTACAGGTGGTGATTCATAGTTTGACCTGCGATGCCATGTTCTGTCTTGTCCGTCTGCCGTTTTCTATCTGATTCCAAGACCCAGTGCTATATTACACAAGGAATAGGTAGTTTCCTGTGGTTAATGTGTGACCAGTGGGCTGTGTTGTTGGTAATAGTATATTTTAGTACTGTGCTGGTGTGTGCTGGTCTGCTTGGTGGGTAGGCACACTACCTTAGGCTATGCTAAATAAAGAATGGCCTGTTGCTAAGGGGAAATGACTGTTTGGCACTACGCTAGCAGTGTGTCTTTCATCAGGTCACACATTGGCCTCATCACACCTGTAGCTTAGGAAAGGAGGGTGAATAGCTTATTGTGGTAATTACTAGAAACCACCACCAAAAACAGAGCATGATATGTTTTTTAATGCTACATTTTGCTTTTTGGTAAGCTGATGCCCCACTCTGCTAAGAATACGCAGCTTTTGCATTTTTGCAACTAGGCCATGCACCAAAATGGGAGAAAAGTGTTTCACAACCATTTGTTCTGTTCTTTGACATGTTTGTAGTTTCTCCTTACTCAAGCACTTCAATAAACTATGCAGATTGATGCTGGTTCAAAAATCCTCATTTCAACACTCTGAAAAAAGTCTTTTCCCAGTTTTTCTCAGCTTCTTCTTTGAGCTTTAAAAATTATTCATTTATTTGTATATGCTTTTTCTGTCACACATGAATAAATGTTGTAGATATATAGATATAGCTAGATAGTAGTAGACTGTGTTGATAAAATTGATCTTCCGATCATGGATCGATCTCCATGAAAGATCAGGTTTTTCTGATGAAAGATTTTTCATGGAGACCGATCCAAGATCGTAAGATTTTATCAACACAGCTCTAATATATTGGCTATTGGCTCCACATTGACTTCCTTACACTGTCTCCATGAATCCATCAATTTGACATGACCAATGTGGTTGTTGTAGGGAAAAGGGAGAGTCCCAATGGCAAAGTGAGGGAGGAAAAAACAAGACAACTTCAGTTAAGTTGGTTTATCTTGGCAAAAGCCGTGGGTTGTCAAGAGGCAACGTTAATGCGACTGTGTACCTTGTCTCACTCTTCCACAGGAACACTCAGATGCAGGCACATAGTAGCACTGAACATGAGCCTGACTTTGAAAGAGTGAAACTAAATACACACATTGGATGTCTGCCTTATAAATGATTTCTAATTGAGTTATCCTGGGCTCTGCTTGGAGTGTAGATGGAGTGGAGCTTTAATGAGCTTTATATTTTGATGTTATTCTATGCTTTGATTGTAATACTGAGGACGCCATTCGTTTGTTTAATTTACTAGACTGGGAGCTGATGGCTAGGCTGGGCTGGAATAGTAGGAGGGTGGGTTTTAATGGCCATTCTCTGGAAGGATAAGGCTTATTAGGTCTGATGGACCTCCTGTCTCACATAACCTAATGTGGCCATGATAGAGAATTCTGGGTTAAGATACATTGGAACTATAAATTGAAGCATATTGTCAGGCTCCGGACTTTGTAATTGCCCATTAAGGTCCCTGTTTGTAGATGGAGGGACCAGATATCCCTGATGCTGCTGAGGGTCTAACTCATGCTTTAAAGAAGCATGTAGTTAAAGTGAGGAGGAACATGGGCTGGACACTGCCCCTCATTAAAGTGGCCTGCTCTCTTTTAGTAGACCCATAAAAAACCCCTTAATGTTCTTACCAGAGAATCTCCACAATTCCACAGCCGTAAAAAATGGAATTGAATTCCATATGAATTCTCTGCTGTCATAGCTCACGGCACCAGCTGTCCGTCCGTGTTTAAATGCAACCCTTGGGCACCGTTCCCTCTCAGTTTGGTGTGTTCCATATGTTACATTGATCTTAAAAGCTGAGCTCCCACTGCTCTACTTGAGCAGAAGACCTTAGCCTGATTGAGTGGGACATAAGCTAGGACAACATCAAACATTTCAGTATTTGGTGTAAGATTGCATGACCCTGATGATGTTATCCTGATTGATTTATGATGCAAATGGGGTTTTCTCATGTCACCGTCTAGATTTTCACCCGTCTCTCCCTTTCTTCGTAAATGTATGTAATGTGTACTTAGTTCCATGAACATGGCTGTCATGAAATAGTTATTTAATTTACTTAGGACAGACTGTCTGGGATAACGTTTCAGCGTTATACTGTACATAAAAAGGCAACACCCATCTTTCTTTCCAAACACCCTATCTCTTGTTTGTGTTTGGGCTGTAAATGCCTGAGTGCAGCTGCCACCAGGGAGCATCTAGAGGCTTCTGTAATGCCTGTGACCTCCTAATGTGGATTCCAGTGAGGCAGAAAGGCAAATGTTTGTGCTTCTAGGTCTTCATGGTATCCTGGGTCACCACAACTGTCACGTTATACCATTCCTGGACAAACCTCCCAGCTCAGCTCAGAATGCAACACAATATCCGCCAGCATCCCTGCTGCAGACACATATATCAAATATCTTATTTTGAAGCCCTGCATATTTCATTATTAGACTTCTAATACGGACTAGTTGAGGCTTAATTTTCTACTGGAATGTATTTAAGAAAAGATGCAGATTTGACATTAATGACATGCATATTAATGCTAATTTGACTTTATTTGAACTATGCATTTTTTAGACCTTTTAATGTTTGTCAGGGTAAAATGTAGTAGATTCTGTTTAGCTAGTGTGTAACAATCTTCTGTCACACCATGTCTTTAGTTTTATTTTTTTCTTGGGGTGTAATGGCCTGGTTTGTGTGCTGGCCATAGTGGGTGCCAACGGAAATCTTATTTACTGTACAATAGCTGGGCTTTAGAGTGTTGGCAAGCACAGTAGGAAAGTGTCCCCTTTTTGAACATCCGTAAGGTCTGCACTCAGTTCTGTTCCTGATGGATGGGTCTTTTACTGTGACAGCTAAAAGAAACCCCACAGTTTCCAATATAAACTTGGAATACAATAAAATTGTCTTTGTTTTGCAAGTAATCTTTAGCTTCATTTTGTTCCCTTTCCTCTCTTCTGCAGCTCTTCTTACTCTGAGTTGAAAAGTGATCTGAGATATACTGCTTCAGGTTACAGTGCAGGCTGCAAGATTCTTTTCAAACACTAAACTCTGTGAATAATGGGCGGTGGTAAAGATGTGGGTATATGGATGGAGGAACACAGCACCAAGGAAGGAGCTGCTCTCCCCTTTTGCCGCTAGGCTAAAAGCTTTCAGCTCCTGCCCATTGTGAATCTTTACTCAAAGGGATTTGTGATGGGGATGATCTTTGACCCCTGTACGCCCACATTATGTAAATGAGTGTACAAAAGAGAGGCATGATGTGTGTTATTTACCCGAACATACTGTTTGTGAGTTTGCACACAACAAAGCACTAGAAGTCAGTGTGATGTTTGCTTTAGCTGTAAAGTGGAAATTATGTGAACGTGCAAAATTGTGGCTGTGTTTGAGTTAAACCTCTCTAGCACACAACAGTCTGTGTCTCTTTTTTCTTCTGTCTTAACCGTTGGTGTCCTGAAGCATCTAAACAGCAGCACAGAGAAATACAGCAAGTTAGACCTGTTGACATGTAACTGAGCTTCTTCCATATGTTGTTATGACAGTGGTTGGGAAGGTAACCAGACCCCCGCCCCACTTCGTCAGCCCTGCAACCAACACCCCACCTCCCTCATGCTGTTATTGTCCCTGTGCATAAAAGGATGGGGGGGATGTGTAACAGAAGATGGAGCTACACACTGAGGTTCATGGACAACGCCCTTTCCCAGTCTGTATCTGAATGTGTCTATTGACCCTTTCTGGGCATAGACGTTTTATATTTCGTGCTAGACAGACAATCTGGGAAGTTATTGTGTTATTGATATAATTGGGTTCAGCGTATGTTTTCTGACCTGGGTTTGTTAGTTCCTGCCTGCTTTGGTATTAACAGGAAACACACTGGTTCACTTGCAACTATAGTGACAGCAGTGTGGTATATATGTGGTATATGGAAACTAGGTGACATCAGAGCAGACCCAGCACACACACACACACACACACACATACACACACACACACACAGCTGATATGGATTGAGCTACCAGGCCAGGCAGTATCTGTTTCATATCCTGGTTTTGTAGCAGTCTTGAGTCAGTGTTGCGCTTAACATTTACTAAAACAAGTAAGTTAACATTTACCATTTTTCTGTTTGCTTTAATCAGAAACTAGAAAACTGCCTTCCACTCCCTTGCGTGCAGGGTTAATGAATAGAGCAGTACCCTGTTTGACTCTTCTGTAATGAAAGATGCACAACTAGACTTAATGGCACTCAGTATTCAGTATTGTCCCTTTATAACCTTTCTCCGCTTTTATGTTGATTTTTGCCCAGCACATGGATTGTACTTAAAAACAGAAACAGAATAATGCATTTAAAAGCAAGAGCGGCCTTCAGACTCAATAAACTTGACTAACGTCTTGCCGCTGAATGATTGGCAGCAGTTGGGCTCGGGATATACCTTCTGTTAACAACGTGACTGCTGATGGGACATGAGTACCTCGCATAGTCTGCGTTGACTTTGAGCGCTGGTTGCATATGCAAGCTGCAATCCCACCTATAACCTTTGGGGCAGTATAAAGCAAACTTGGCAACAGATTTGAATCGCCAGAAAAATCGTGTTTTGGAAAAAAAAACATGTTGAACATCTACATATCTAACATTTAGGTTGCTGTTGCCATTTTTTCTGCCATTGACTCAACATCTCAGTCGCCATGGCGACTGTTTATGTTGTGCAAAAGTGGACATTCACTGGGAAAACATTAGAATGGTCCAGGATCATTATTCTCTAGTCTGCCCCATGGTGGCCAACCTTTTAAATGTTCCAGACAAAGACAGAGGATGCAAGGAAACATCTGAACAATGACACGGACGAAAGTGCCATTATCTGTGCACACACTTTGGGAAGTTTATCCCCAGCTTTAGTTAATGCATGTCTGTATCTGATCCTGTGCAGGAGGTCAGGGGGTTGCTCTTGATTTTAATTCCTAACATCTTATAGTCTGACACTGTAAGGTCTTAAATGCACAGCAGTTTCCTGTGCTGATAAAAATGAATTATGATAGATGTTTTTAATTTAAACCATTTCTTTGAGGATTTTCCATCTTAACAATGTTTTTAGTGGTGAGAATTGGGTGTCTAAATACCTAACCGCCACAAACTGTATATGTTTAAATCCATGTTACACACAGAGAATAGTAAAACTCACTGTCAAAACGCAGAATTTAATTTAAAACAGTTGCTGGATTAAACTGAAACACTTGGCTGAGTCATATAAGAACAGCGTGAGCCCGTGTACATGTCAAAATGCATTTTATGAGGTATTTTTTTTGCTGGTTTTAATTAATCCAGCGTTTCCAAATACATGGGACTTTTGCTTGTTTTTAAAACTCAGTATGACTCTAACGTACTTAATTTGAACCATATGTTGAAAAGACTTGAAAGGGCTCCACAGCATCAACAGACACAGCTGGCCAGCAGTCTGTGATCTCTCAACATGTCGCGTTTGCCGTATTTTACTGTACTTGTCAGCCTTAACCAGAGCCCTACCTCTCCTAACTAATTATTTGCCCTCAGATTTCAAATCACATATTGACGAATAACCTTCAAAAGTGGCCAGCATCACTTCGGGTGGGGAGGGGGGTCACCCAAGTTCATTGCTGCCTCACAGAGCTGTTACGCCTGTAAAAAGGTTAGAATGTTATTTATGGCCGTTGTATCTGCATGTTTCAGTGGGGCATCTCCTCAGCGCTAACATGTAGTGCTGTAGTGCCTTGGCAGTGAAGTGGCCATGGCGAGTGAGTTACAGCCTAACTGCCGTCAGCACTGATCATTAACAGTTCTAACACACTGGGATATTAAGATTTGTTTTACTGCTCCCATCGACAACCATGCAGCCGTATAGACACGTGTTATTGAATTCATATAATGTGAGTTATTAGGCTGTACATTTTGAGTGTCCACATATATTGCTAGATCTTTCTTGTGTGGTCCTAGAGGAAATAGAGTAGCGCAGTAGATAATATTGCTTAATAAGCAGCTGTGCCATGTCCATATCTCACAAGAAATGAAAAAAAAGGTTATTATTATTATTATTATCGCCTCTGGACTGCTTGTCTGATCCCCCTACATTCATGTGACCATGCTCACACCTGGTGCAGATAGTCTTTGTTCAAAACAATAAATAATAAGCTTACCTTTAGCACAAGGTTTTATCAGTCAATGAAAATAATGAGATTAGGCTAGTAAAAAAACATAATTCCTGTGCCCACTCCAGTGATTCAGAGGCATGTGGATAAGTGGAGAGAACAGCTTTCCACAAAAGGCAGTGTAAGTAATAAAACCAGCCAAAGACCAAGTGATGCAGACTTTGAAAAAAACAAGATCAATTCCAGTCTTGGGTGTTCTTACATCTGCAGGCCTAGCAAAAGAGTTTGAAAGAAAATAGGACCCCACCTGTAACAATTTAATCCTCTATTTCCAGCAAAGAAGCTTGGCTGGATCCTGTCTGCCTGTGTCTGGCCAGTTGTTGCCAAGTTTGCTCAGCTTCGGCTTTTTCCACAGTAATGAAAAAAGCTGTTAATGTCCATGAGGACCAAAATGCCCTTTTCTCCCCTAAGTCACTTGTAGCTTCTGCTGATAGCAGGTAATCTATAACAAAAGAAAATCCTGACTGTGCAAGAAAGTCTTACTGCCACGTTTCAAGCACAACATCTTATTGTGAGATTAAACCCGAATAATGCGAGGAATCAACTCGTCTTCTTAGTCCCGTATGTATATGTTAGGGAAGAATATTAGGAAAGAAAGTAAGAGAAACAGGGAGACACATCAGGAATTGGGTGGTGGATTAGGGTTCAACACTGTAGTTTGATGTCTAATCGCTCCTTATGTATAAGCTGTTCTAAGGGGGATAGAAAGGCTTTTCAGTAATCTCTAATGGCAGTGGGATGGCTTTCTGGTGAATCTCGCCTCTGTTGGTATAACGTGCTGGGTACGTGCATTTTTGTGCTTGCCTGAGAGGTTGCGCTGAAGCAGAATGATAGGACAGCTCAGACCAAACATAGCACCTCACCCCTCGCCCTCTCATCTGTCTCTCACGGTCTGTCTTTGGGTCGGTTAGGGTGACTCAGATGCAGGCACCATGATAATACGTGTTGTTGTATGTGTTTTAAAAAGCACACTTTATGTGCACTGTGCTATCAGGCTTGGCCAGGAGGCATCGTCTACTTGGACAGCGATTACCCTGCCTAATAACTGACCATATAGCCCTTTTAATGTTCAAAACAGAAATATGGAAACAGCAGGAAACAAGTGCGACTTTCACAAAAAAATGTAAGAGAAACCCTAGTGATCATTTCCTAGTGTCACCTGCAGAGACCAGATATGACGGTACAACAAGCTGCCTACAGTGATTCACATTTGTACCGCCTGCTATTTTGTGCCACTATTGTTGGCGTTAGTGTGACCCTGACGGCCATTGCTATCACTGCGAGGCGACAGACTATTCCCACGAGTCCTCACGTTAAAAACCCAAGGTCTGGAAACATTTCCGCTGGCGGCCTTTCCAAGGGAAGACAGATTTGTACATGGCCATGCTTGTGGTTTGGTGTTATAGCTGCAGACAAACTGAGGACAGATGTGTTTGTAGTTATTTTCACCCTCCCCTCCCGCTCCCCCTGTGATCCTTTATCCCCCACTTCTTCCCTCCTTCCAGTTCCACTAATCTGGGACTCATTGTGTCTGTAATAAAGCACAGCTGGACAGATCCCTCTCTGAACCCACTCAGTTCAGCTGATTACATGGGAGTAAAAGGCCTCTCCTCTCACAGGGCCCAGTCACACAGCCTCGCTCCTGACATGGCAATGCTTTACCGTTCCCTTAACAGAAAATGCATGTGAGAGGAGAACATTTCCTAGTGCTGGACTGAGGCCAAAACAAATTGTTCACACTTGATTTGTACTGTGCAGTTTTTACAGTGCAGGGACGTTCATGAACATTTTATTTTGCCATTTGAAACACAGATTTTGTTCATATAATGAAAATTGTGTTGTCTTCATTTGTCTATATAAATAATAAAAATACATAGTGCAGCATTGCAAAGCGCAAATGTGCTTTTTTCAACCATCGGGCCTTTTTAAACAGAAGACCTTCTTGTGATACGTTTAGTTGAAATGCTGCTCACTGTGCATTACGTGAAGCTCCAGCTCCAGTGCAGTATGTCAATTAGATTGTGTTAAATTGCCTCTGCTCAGGAATAAAAAAAAAGGTTGTGCATTTGAAAGAGAAGAGCACTAATAGAAAGAAGTGTGTCTCTTACGAATAGATGCATCTTCAAGCATCAGAGGCTAAACTTCTGCATCAAAGGCAAAAAAACTGTAAAAAGGATAAATAATAAGTCTGTGTAGAGCTCATGATGTCCACACAACATACAAACTTTCCATCCAAATCTGAGAAGTTCTTAAAATGTACATGTTGGCATCGTTTGTAAAAACAACATCTTTTAAATAGATTTTTTTTAGTGTACTGCAAGTTTGTAAAAATTATTTGTTCAGCCTTGAGACACAGAAATCAATTATTTCGCTCAAATAGATTTTGCACTATCATCCCACAATACAAGAACCGTCCCTGTCTCCATCTTGTATTGCACTTCGTTTATCCGCTTGGAGCTCAAACGATGTGCGTGGAAGGGTCAAGCAGGTCATAGTAGGTTTTCAGGGAGATGCATTCGGCATCCGGGTTGTAACTCGATATGCCACAGAACCAACGCAGTACAAAGGGATAAGCTCGTCTGACACGTTAAGACAGCGTTTGTAAATTCATACAAATGCATGCTTTCCTTTCTGTTTGCTTTCTTCAGTTGGAGCAGCACATAACAAGCTGTCATGCATCTGAAAAGCTGTGAATGAGTTGGATATGAAAGCTTTTGAGAGGAACATTGGGCTTGTCTCTAATCTTCCTTCTGTGTATTTTCCGTCATTTCCTTTAAGCACAGGCTAATTGTGTTTCAAGCGAAATTTGACACGTAGTGCTTTTAAAGTGTAATGGCAAGTGCGCACACCCTGTGTATTGGCAGCTGCCCTAATCCCTGTCTTTGAAGAAGCTTTATTATTCTTGCTGTCATTGTTTTGCAGCTTTTTTTTTTACATTTTCTTTTTTTCGAAGGGGCAGGTTTCTAAACAGTTATTCTGCAGTTTCAGGGATTTTCCATATGTACATACATTTTATGAAGAGAGAGAGAGAGAGAGAGAGAGCATGTTAAAGCCTCTTGTATTGCACAGTATAGGGCAAGTGAATAAATTGAGAATAATGGTTGGTAGCTGGGAATGCTAATGGTCTGTTCACCACAATGACTCATTTGCTTTGTTTATCTTGAAAAAGATGCATTTAAATGTCCCTATAGCCTCTCCAGCTTAAGTTTTTACCTTGTTCTCCTTTTTTTTCATTTTTCATTTGAAATTCAAGATATGTCTTATTCCATCCCTCTAAGAATACTTAAGCAGATTAACCATGAATGTACATTTGCACAATTTACAGAGGCTGGTATAAGCAGTGAAGCAGAATATACAACATATTTTTGTTTGTGTGCAAATGACCCAGTAAATCATTTTTCTTTACTTCAAGAGAGATGCAGAAGCAGCCTCTATCTTACATTATGATAGTCTTCTCCAGAGGCTGTCGGCTTCATCTTTCTTTGTCTGCTGCTTTGTTTCCCAGCCAAAGGAAGATTCACTTGCCTTCTCTGTGTTCCTCCCTGTGCCCCGACTTCTCTAAAGGAAATCGCAGAAAAGCAGGAATTCCATTAGTTTTGTTCTTTAAAAAAATGTGACTGTGCTACACATGACATATTGGCCCCGGAACTAGTCCCAGATTCCCATTCATTCATCTATGGCTTTTATTTTACATGCTATACTGTAGGTGAGTGCATCACATCCTTCTGTGTCTTTTTTTTCCCCCAGACACTGTTGTATAAAAATCCTTCTTTGTGAGTCTGGTTCAAATTGCTGTGCTGTTCTGTTTTGAGCATGAGGAAGGACAAAGAGAAACCGAATGTGTGTGTGTGCGCATGCATCCACGTGTGCACGTTAAAAAGAAAGTAAAAAGTGCAAACAGAAACATTGTGTGCTCGTGTGTGTGTGTATGTGATGCCGGTTTTGTAATTGGATGCAGCGGACTGCATCGGTCTTTACCTGAGCAAGTCATTTGCATGGGTTTGATTGACAACAGAGCTATGCAAAGCAGGCACAGGTATTATTCCTTATGAAGGCAGAGCAGATGCACAAACCATGTGTTTTTCATTAGCTATCAGTTTCCTGTTAATTAGTAGTGAGTCATTATTGCTAAGAAAATGGCTTGAATTTCTATTAGCATAAACTCATCTCAACTCTATGCAGACATGGTTTGTCTGTCGGAGAATTTGAGTGTATATTGGCAGATTAAATCAAACTCGAGGTCACCACGTGTTAACCTAAAAAAGAGGAACACCAGGGCAGCATCGATCGAAAATAGTTCAAAGATTACCATCTAAAACTGAAATAAGACAGAAAAAAAACACGAAACAATACACATCCTCAAACTGAAGAAACTAAATTCCATTTGTACATTTCTCTACTACATTTTTTCTAATAAGCAGGGTTTTTTGTCTTTAACACCCATTGCAGTCACCTGCTTTGACTTTCACTCACTTGTGAATGTGTGAAGATGACTCACTAAACAGAGAGGAGAAAGTAGTGCATGTTAATTAAATGTTGTTATTCATATCATCCTGTTACTTTGCCTTTAACATCATGTGATGTCCTTGCCTATGTGTTTGTTCTCATTTGACATTCGTGAGCCTGTTTCAGCACCATGTAATGAAAATGTGGGACTGCACAATTAGTATGTGCTGCATTGCTTTGTATCGGGCATTACATATGAGGAGATAAGACTCAGACACGCAAGATGGCTGATCTTTAAGGTGGTGTACGATGGCATAATTCTGCATTCCTCATTGATGACACATGCAGTTAAATCATTTGACAGAATTTAATCACCTTCTAGTGTTATTTTTGATAACGTACAAATAACTTCCCCCTTTCCTTTCCTTCTGGGAAATGGCTCTGTCTTCCCGAACGTTAATTTGACACACTTTGTCCAGTGTGGATCCAAGTTTTAATGAACTGTGTGGTTTGTTGTCTGCCAGTAAAGGCCCAGTCTGTCATCTTGGAACAAATGTGGAATTTTAGATTTACGATACAAAATCCTATTTCTTGACTCAGTTTTTACCTTTTTTATAAACCTGCTAATGATTTTTAAAAATAAAACCTGTAGTTTCCACAGCCCACCAAAGTTTTAATCATGACAGAGGAACACCTCAAGCTAATACTTGGTTTTGTATGTTGAAACCTCTGAAGGCAGTCCTGTAGCATAATTCATTTCACAACTGCCCATCTGTTTTCCAATAAGTGGCAAACTACACAGCCTGTTTGCTACTGCCTCACTTCACGAACAACATACGACCGAGCGGTCAGTGTGTCGCCATCTTCTACTGAAACACGCAATGTTTGCACACCGATCATTAGTGATTGCAGTTCCACTTCTATTTCACAATAACTAAGTATCACTTTGCACAGACTGTAATCTAATGCTGATATATTCCACATAAACATGCGCTTCTTATTCCGTTAAAATGGGAGTCACAGTACCAGTGCTGAGCCAAAAGAATTGGCAGCAGAGTTCAGTGGATAACTGCTAACCATGCATGAGTTTAACATGATTAGTTTTCCAGTGTGTGAAAGCCGAATGAGACGTTGACATCATTGTGTAAGTCAGCTGCCTGTTTTTCCACCAAAAGCCCTGGATAATCATTGTCCCCCATGGAACAATGAACAGTGCCATTCTGGGCAGAGGTATTTCTGTGTTTCTTGTCTCAGCAACAGTTCAGAGGTAGGAGCCACTCTCCTAGTGTGATTAAAAGTCTTACAAGATGTAATGAACATGCCAGCAGAGGTTACCTCATCACTGGTCACTGCCTTCTTCTTTGTCTCTTTGATTTTTATGATGGTATGTTGACAGGAATGATCAAGGGGGGGAACTAAATAGCTCTGAGTCTGTGCTTTTGAGATCAAAGGACCTAATAATGCCACATCACAGGTTGCACTGAGGCAGTTTTAGTGCCCAGCCCATGTGATCAGCCTCTTCAAAAAATATCAGCTCATATATGGGGGCTCACAGGAATCAGCTGATGTAGCCACTGGGTGCTTTATGTTAGTACATGTCTTTTACTTCTGCTAAAAATCAACCCAAATTATATTTCATCAGTATGTATACACAGTATAAGATGATCAGGTTTCTTTTGCTGAGCACAATACTTGCTTCTTTTAAGTAGTGTCTTTGTTTTGATTACAGTACATGCATAATTAATAAAGGGATCAATATCAAATGTTTAATATTTATGTTTCTTTTTCTCACCCCGCCAGAGTGGGAAAAAAAGAGTTACCATGCTATCTATTTGAAAATGCCTGAGACGCAGAAGCACCATGGCACAGCAGAGATGGATGCACTGTGCAGTGGAGCATTGCCTAGAATGTGTACCGCTGCGGCATATGGTCACAAGAGAATGACCTCTATAATACAAAAACAATAAAAAGTGATGCATGTGGACACCTTGAATGGCTTATTATCCACAATCTGATTTGTAAAAGGAATCCCAGTGCCCCGGCCTGCCTCTATTCTCCAACCTCACTCAAATTGCTTTATTTAGCCCCGTCTCCTTTCTTTTTCTCAATCTCTGTATCCCTTCAATAATAATTAAAACCTTCATATACTGCACCGAGGGGCCGACACTAGCTCTAAGGTCAGTTAGAGAGCAGAGAGCAATTAAAACCTCCGTGACCTTTCGTGAGAGTATGCAGTAAGGTCAAACATTTGTTGTTTCGGGCCATGACATTCAGCATCTGATTTTTTAGAACACCTGAGAGGTTCTGCACTTGTTGTAGACTGAACATTTGATGTTTGAAGTAGCTATATGGCCACATACCGTATGCCAACAGCTGGATGTTCTTTGTACTTGAAGGAGATAGGATTGACATTGAAAGGAAGGACATTGAGACTTATATGGTGCTGATATGAAAAGTTCTTAGTGACTGATTTGAGCTTATGTGATTTTAGCTGCTTGTTGGACTGGTATCTAAATATGGCACTTCTCTCAGTGACCTTCATCGCTACACACATTTACAGGGGTCAGTGCGCTTTGCTGAAAGACATCTTAAAGGGTAAGGGTGTTAACATCCTGGTAATGTGGTCAATTTAATACCCCACCAAAGCCTCAGTATCAAGCCGCTCGTCTCAATAACTCACAGAACAAAATGCCAATAGCTACGCGCTGATAACTGCAGAAGGATGTAGCTTAGCCTTATCAGCTCTTGGCTCCAGTGACACAGTAATCCACACAATGCTTGGCTGTCATTGTACTGGGAAACACGGAATCATTTCATTTATCCAACAAAGGCCCAAGAATAATTGTTATGTCCCCCTGCACTCCCTCTTCACTACTAACCCATTGAGAATGCTAATTTTGAAAGGCCAACTATAACTTATTCACCAGAAAAGAACTGCCATCCAGAGTGTTTTCTGTGCATAGACAGTTGTTTTTGCCACTGGAACAAGAGGCTCAAAATCATTGTGGCTGCTTCAGGGACTCTAGAGAACACAGCAGGTATCTACTGTAAGTATAAAATGGTGTGTAGATATGGAATAGCCACCGGAAATGGCAAGGTAGTATCTTAAAGCTAATCACTCATCAGATTTAAAACCCTTTTTCTAGAGTTTGCTTATCTAGTAACTGTCCTTCGAATTTAGTAGTTGCCAGGTGGTGTTGCTGTACGCTGGAAAAGTAAATGAACATATATAAATGTGGCATAAATAAACGTGTAAAACACAGTCGTTGATTGAAAATAGTTTCTTATGAGCGTGATCTAACAAATAGATGCTTGTCCTTATATGTTTCTAGTGTTTATGAAGGTAAAATAAATATGTTTTTGAGGATCTCTTTATAAAGCTATTATTGAGACTGAAGTTTTAGGAAAGAAAAAACTGTTAACGATATGCATAAACTACCCAAACCAAGTACTAGGGGAATGGTCACTGCAATCATGCTTGGAAAATGGGCCAGCTGCTTGTTAAATTTGTTTATGCTCTGATGCTTCTTTAGTTTTTCTAATTGCTATAGACACTGAACAGGGTACAAACACTGCCTGTTTTTTTCTTTCATGCAAATCCCATAAATATTTTAGGCCCAGCTAGAAATGGATTGAATGCTTTGCACGTTTGAAGTGCAGTGCATTAGTAAAATGCCTTCAAGGGCTTAGTCTGACAAAAAGGAGTATCATCATTCCCAGATCCAAGGTTCAACTACACACAGTTTACTTTCTCTGTAGAACATGCTAGGTTTTCTGAAAACAGAAGTGAACCTTCTTCTGCATCTCATTGTTTTGGATTAAATAAATGTTTTGGAAATGTCTTGATTCGGATGAGTAGTGGAACATAGTCCAACAGAATCAGAATTTCTATTCTTTCAGTGCTGATTATTTTAAATAAACTCACAAAGCAGGATTTATTGACTTGCTGTAGTTTCTAAGTGAGTATAATATATAATCTTTTTAAAGAGAATTCAAATATATACTTGTGTATAAAGGAAAATGTTGTTATGATTGGGCACAAAGTCTGGACATTGTTAAGGAATGCTGACCTTAACGTAGAGTCGTATTTCCAGGTTTAGATTTAATAGAAAATGTCATATTTCACAGTCTTCTGAGTTTAAGAACTGAAGTGAGAGCCCCAAAGGGACTTGACAGGATCTTAGAGTGCTTTCACACCTACAGGCTTTAGTCCATTTGAATCAAACTGGAGTTAGTTTTGTTCCGTCCTGATGAGTTTTGTTTTGTCTGTTGTGAACACATTCATTTCAAACGTGGCGTTGTGACGAGGCGCAGCACCTCATAAACATTTGGTCCGACGAATTAACTGTGATGCTGGCATGAATGTCTCACACAACACATTTAGTTAGAGCCTCCGCTTCAAATTGCATTGTCTCATTGCCAGGGTGGGCCACTGCACTGATCCAGATCACATTCATATGTGAATAAAGCATTTTATCAGAGGTGTTTGCCACTGGGGTATTTGCCTGAGTCTGCATTTACCCCCAGCTTCTGATGAAACACCTACGCTGAGTATTTCTCCACTGTCAGTGACCTCGCTTCCCAGATAAAAATGATGATATATTGGGATGATCTCACATGAGAGGTTTTAGTCTTGTCACATTTACAGCACGTTAGAGGGACTTTTAGCCTGCTCACTAGCGCCAAGTGAATTTGGCAGGCAGGCATAAAGGCTGAGATTGTAGAACATTTTTGCCGCCGTGCAGTCATGGAGCCTACGTTCATTGTTCCAAATTAAATGTATCTCTCTCTGCCTTTCCCCATTTCTCTCTATTTGTGTCTATTTGAGTCATCACGTGATGGAGCAGACAATGGCGAGGCGCTCTGGTACTACGGAAAGGTTAGCTGGGGTTTTTGTATTGCTTGTCAGTGAGGGGGGCATCTAAGCTGTGAATAGGATCATTGAGTCGGAGGTAATTCTGGGCCCCAGCACAGGGCATTAGTTGGACAGGCCTTTCTGCTGACAGACATGTTTCTCCCTCTCTCTCCCCCACCTCTTTTTAAAACCCTATCCCTCTGTCCCACTCTGCTGCATCGGCATTTCTGTCCCAACCAAAGGCCTTTATCGTTCTTCTCATGACGACATGTCTGATAGGGTGTGGTACTCAAAGTCCCGTTTCTAGTCGTGTACCTTGGGCAGCCAGTGCATCTAGTTATAGATAGGTTTAAGTGGAGCCACACTACACATTTCTTTGTTTTTTTAAGCTGTGCTAAACGAATAGACACTTGCTGGACATTCCCATTCATTATCATTGTGTGCTGGGAGTTTGTATGGCGTCGGGGTGGGGTTGACTGCTGAAGTGCCTCCTGGCCAAAATTCAGATTTGAGCTCAACTCAAGAAACCTGGGCTAAAACAACTCACGGGGGAAACATTGCTGTCAAGTGCACACACACACACACAAACACACACACACACACGCACACACACACACAATGTATTGTCAAAAGTTCCATTAGGATGGAAAATGGAAACACATGGGCATCATGGGACAGAAAGGCAATATGTATGAGGCCAAAATGTGCCATATTGGAATGTATTTAGTATGAATTGAAATATAGCAATCTAATTTTTTTGGAAAGATTACTTTAAAATAACAAAGTAAGTAAAATATAACTACATCTGTTATTATACTTAATAAATCTGTTTCCAAATTGAATTTACATTTGCTTAAAAACGTTGTCCTAACTCAAGACGTAAAATGAGCTTTGAATCCATGGGCCTTATTTTGGCAGCCCCCTCGCTCTCCATTCTACCTCTGCCCCAGGATGTGCTGACTTGGGGTGTCTGGTGATTGCCTGAATTCTTTGAGTTTACAGACGACTGGTTTTAAGGTGAAGCCCTCAGAGTGAAGGGGGGCATCTCTCTGATGTCAGCTTAGCCAGGTTCAAAGAGAAAAAAACGAATTGGTCAACGGTAAGAGAACAAAAGCAGCCAGAATGAAGATGGTCAATACCAAGTGTATTTCACTACAGAAGAAAGATCTTGTCATAAGCAGGATTTATTAATTGCAGTTTTTCAAGTAAAGAAAGACCAGTTTTCAGTGCTGGGCGCTTATTTTGCAGGCGGTTCCGATCTTTTAGCAGGCTATGATTGAATGCAGCACATGGTCTTTGTTCTCCCTGTTTATGTTTTGGTGAAGTAGAGCAGGATTGTATTTTCATTCATCGGAATGAATATATTGTGATTGTGACTGCATGTCAAGGTTTCAAACTTTCCCTGGGCAGCTTGCTATGTTTGATTCATTCTCTCACTCTTGCGTTTACTTGCATTCTACCTATAGGACACTTGCTCTGCTATTTGTATTTTTTATCTTTTCTACTTTTACGTTAGTTCTGCCTTTTGGTGTTTATCTATCTGATGAAAACCTGGCACATCTCTGTCAGTGCTGGAACCGAGGACATCTACCAGAAAACATCTGCTGTTATAAGCAACAGAAATGTGTTAAACTCAGTCATCACTGAGATCTTTCTGTAGCAGGGTGTGGCATACTTTGGCATATTTAATTTAAGTGTTTGTCTGACAATATTAAATTAGGTCTGGTAGTTAAATGTATAACCCCAGGCTCGTCTACTGCATCCCCTTCCGCTGCCCAGAGGAGCTCAATGTGCTCAGATTGCAGATGATGCTCTGAAGACATCGCTGGGTCCCTAAGGTAGCAACACAAAGTAAGATCAGGCGCCCTCCTTCAAGGCTTTTGTTGAGTAATTCCACATCTGCTTTAATAATTCAGAGCAGCACCAGCACACTCTCCACACCAATGATATATGGTAACACTGTGATCTCTGTGGCCGTGTGGAATTTTTTTTATCTTTCTTTTTTATGTTGTTTTGGTGCCATAAACACGGAGAGGCCTTCCAGGAAACATAAGCACACAAGAGATGACATCATGAATCTCTTAGGTGCTAAGGTGTGTGTTTGTGTACATGTAGGATCTACTGAGGCTGTCACTCACTGGTAACATGAACTGGTGTTGTACCACTGCCACTGAGGCACCTGTGGGAATGGAGCCCCCGTGAGCCACCTGCCTGCAGTGTCTGCATGCGTGCGTGGGTTTCTGTGTTTTCTCTGTGAACTTGCTGATGAAATAAACATCACATGAACTTGCTTCTACCTTTCGAGAAGCTGAGGATCGGCAGTCATCCACAGAAAGCATTCCTGTATGTCATGTGGAACAAAGCTTGCATGCGATGGTCTTTGTTGGAAATAGCTTATATGGCAGAATTAAACATATCTGTATGTTCTGTATGTGTTTTTCTTTGGAATCCAAATAAAGATGGATATTTCCACAGTGTAATTTACTCATCAGGTTTTAAAAGTAGTGTTTAGGGTTTATACATTCTTGTTTAATAGCCCTTAAGGGGTGCATTTCCTTTTTTTATGTGGTTTTCTCTCCCTGCAACTCTCTCCTCCACTGCACCTGTTTTGAGCAATACCTTTGGGGCACAGCTTGAAGTGAATAATGCATGAGCGAGAAGGAGAATCAGAAAACCTTTGTGGACCTTCTGTCTGTCTGTCTGTCTGACTGTCTGTCTGTCTGTGTGTCTATCTTCCATCTCCCTTTGTCTCTGTATCCCTATTTTCCCCCTGGGTTCCTCTCTCACTGTTGGGCTAATTTTTTTAAAAGTTAAATCTATGTGTCTCTGTCTCTTGCAGTGAGGTTTCTTGACTGTGGCCGAGGTGATCTGGTGCGCTTCGAATGCAGTAACCCATCTGACTTCCGGATAGAGGCCAGCGGAGTCGTTTACGCTGCCAGGAGTCTTCAGCACTCTACGATCCCTGTGTCACCATTGCTGATTAAGGCCAGTGACACCACCACAAAGCAGCAGTGGGTGACCCATGTAAGGCTGACACCTTTCACAGACTCCAGCCAGCAGGTAAATATACCAATATGCCAACCAACTGAAGAACTTCTATAACATTTCTGACATATTTGTTGATTTGTCTCATGCCATGTTACTGCTGTAGAAAAGTGAAATGATCAATTTTGCCCTTGCATCAACCACCTTACGCTTGTTAGCCGTACTTTCGCCATACTAGTCATCCGTGAACATATGCTCACAGATGACTAGTTCTCTAAATTGTAGCAGGTGTTGCAAGAGACTGGATAGATGCTTGCTAATTAAAACTTAATGTGTCAATTTACTTAGAGCACAAACATATACTCAACACGGCCAGTGGAAAGCAAGAGCAGATGCAAAATGGCCTCTCGTAAAGTTAATTTCAATAAGCACGGCTTGTGACAGGGAGGTTATTGCGTTGTCATCCAAAAGGGGACACACCTCTTTCAGCGCTTTGCAAGATGGGAAGCATCTGTCTGAGCTATAGAGTACGGCTTCAACTGCTCTGTTGGATGTGTTGCTCAGTCATCTGCAATTAGTTCAAATGACCATGTGCTCATATGTCATTGTGGTTAGCCAAGGATCAGAGGACATGTTCAAAAAGAGCTGTCCACGTTGGCCTATCTGCCTGCCTTGTAACTGGGAAAAGAAGCTCTAATCGGTATTGTCGAGGTATTATGTGTGGGTTATGTGATATTATTTGTCTTAAACTTACTAAAATAACACTACGCACAGGCGCATATGCTGTCCTCAACTCTGTGTGTCTTTCCTGACACATTCTGTCATAAGTGGGCCTTTATGTGCATATGTTAATAGTCATTGCTGTAAGATCTCATTAGCCTTCTGGTATCTCAGTGAACATCCCATAATCGCGTTTGTTTTACAAAGACCAACGTGCCGTCCTGTTAAAGCCTTGTAATACTCTTAAACAAATGACCACATGTGGCCATTTCTAAACCTGTGGCACAGCAGATAATCTCTGGAAAGGCAGGCATTATATTTCGCGTGGGTGCAGATTAAAAGTTCATACCGACAGTTATGCGTACGGTGGTCTGCCGGGATGAACTCAGACCGTTAGCTGGTAATGATTTCATCGCACAACACCATCGTTAGCCAATGATAATCGTTTACCACAGATACTCCTACATGTATGGGATTTTAATGATGCCATTAGTAACTGTTGCTGGTTGGTCAAAAGCCAATGGTACACACGTCTAACATAACTGTAGATTGATACGACTTTATGGAAAAGTTATGCATGCGTATAAAAAAATGGTAAAGTTATCATCAGTAGTTATTAGTATCTGTTCAGGGCGATTGTGTTTGCCCTGATTTGTCCGTAATGAAATCAGGGACTGACTTTCCCGCATCTCGCACATTTATTAGGACGCGAGTGGCTATCTTCCCCCCAGCACAATTATTGTCATAAATCATCACACATCTCTTAATCACATCAGCGATTACATTTTTTTATTAGTGCCATGAATGCGTCAGCCTTGGGGAAACATTTTAATCAATGACAGCCAAACAGTATCCTCATTAGCACGAGTGTCCCCACTCATTATCTCCACCTCTATTAGAACCTCAGTCGCACCACAGTCTGCGAGGAGAAAATGCTTCCGAATCTGAAAGAGAAGACAGATAGGCACATGTGTATTCCTTCACGTACACTCACAAACCGTCAGGTCATCAGTCAGCGTAGCGCTCTCCTGGATCTGAAGTAGACTCATAGTCAGAAGATGGAGGAGGTTCCATGGCTGCAGACCTCCAGCGCGCTAGAGATAGATGCACGTTGGGCTGAGCAAGCCCGCTATGTCGTTCATCATCCCAGACACAGGTTGCAAATAATTACTGCTTGCTCTCACACCCATTTTAATAGGGTAATAGATATTTCTAAAGGGTACTCCTTCACTATCTGTCCACTTGCCTTTCTGCATTTTCAGTGTGTGAATGCAGTATAATCGGATTTCAAACATGATTAGTGGAAGCTCTCCGACAGCTTCCCAGATGTTCGAAGAGGGTGAATGTAGGATATGGGTCACAATATAAGGTGGCAAAGCGGTAATTAATTTCTGGTGTGCACGGGACACTTTATAGTAGTTGGTAGGACCTGACTACACTGCAGCAAATAAACATCCAAACTACGGGCAACAGTAAGAAGGATGCTTCAAAGGACGTGATGTTCCATTGAAATCCCAGCTATCATTTGTTGACATTGACAGATTTTACATATTGTTTTGGTGTTTTCCTACCTGCCTTGTTTTGTTCAAGGTTATTTTAACTTCCTCTGGCAGTACTTCAGTCTCCTCAGTCTCTGGAGCAGCATAGGCAATTTGAGCCATCTGTGTGTTTAGTGTCTGGCTTGCAGGTACCATCCTCCTTTGTTTCAAATCTCATTCATTACAGCTGAGGGAGGATGGCAGATCCATTATGGAAGCTGGTCTGTCTGTGTGGGCGCATTTTATCAGGACATAAGAAGAGGCTGCCATTTAATGCAAACCAGCGCTGGTGTTGTACGGATGTTGCAGCAACCACAACAAAGCCTTTCACAGCATATATCACATGTTGGATTGTAGATATTTTTAGTTACAAAGAGTTGTATAAATGAATTGTTTGCAAAGGCACATTTAGGATAGGTATTAAATGACATTTGAAAATGCTTATTATGTTTTGTGTAAAACAGCAGCACTTTTTTTTTATCACGACATCAGCTCTTGTAACTCTGAAAGGAAGAGGCATTAGTCATGCTACTGTATCACTGGAGAAGTGTCCCGCCAGTAAGTGGATTGGCATGTGCTTCTGTTGATTGTAGTAATTACGTAATCAGGATTAAGGCTACATTCCCACAGGGTAAAGATAATAACAAACGTACAGCCACGCTATCGGTGATTTATTTAGTAGTGAAATGAGCTAAATGCTAATGTCGGCATGCTTACACTACGAAAGTGTTATCATGCTGATGTTTGACATAATGTTCAACATATTTACCTTCATGGTATTATATTAAGACGCTGACATTTGCTAGTTGGGACTCAACTCAGATGACTTACTATGCATCTGGTCTTAGATACAGAAATAGGTCGTCCTCATAATGCTGTTGGAGGTAAAGTAGTATCATTTTCTGGGAAACTAAAATGTGACAATAAATATAATACTACATTTCATAGAAATGCTTCAACTAATTGTTCAGATATTTTCATCACATCCCATGATAGAGCCATACTGCTAGCATGGCTAAAAATGTATGTAGTCATATTACTGCACAGTTGCGATCACTACCCAAGTCTCTAACTGAACCATTTTCTCTCCACAGGTTCGGGAAGTTCCTGCCCCTCCAGTCATGGTCAAGGATTTGAAGGAAATAGTTTTTCCTTCACGCAACATGGATAGCCAGCTCATACGTATAAAGAGAGACTGGGTCATCCCCCCAATCAACGTCCCAGAGAACTCACGAGGCCCATTCCCTCAAGAGCTTGTCCGGGTAACATAGCTCACCCAAGCACATGCATGCACACACAGTGTACGCCGCTCTCTGTTTTAAAACCGTTTCCTTCATATGACAACCTCATAGCTCCCTGTTGCCCTGAGCTCCTACTCAGAGGGTCACAGATGTAAGACTTTATTCCTTCAACAAAATACTTCATATTTACAGCACTTTGCTAAAGGTCAGGTCTCTTTTTTTCCGGTGAATTATTTATCTTTTGTTTCAGGGGCATTTGGTACCACTATAACGTGACATTATTTAGAAGCAGAGAGAAATCTGAAGCTCTCACCAGCACAATTGTTCCTTGGATGCCTGTTGAGATATTATACTTCTTTCATCGTGCCTCAAGGACAGGCATGGCCCAATTCGTTTGAAATAGTTCTGCGGTCAGGTCTGAGTGCAGGTGGCTGACAGAGGGCTACAGCTGAGGAGCTTAACTTTTTTCAGCATATGAAGTTTGCATGCATAACAAGTGCTAGGTTGGTGTGCATGCTGTGTGTATGTGTTACATTTAACCTGGGCATATGAGCGGAGGTGTTTCTGTTCTTTTGTGGATGATATCAGGGGGAAGGAAATACTGTATACCGCTTGCTCATCATGGATCCAGACATCTTGCCTTACATGGCAAACAGGATAGATAGCTGTTTGCTATTACTACACACACTCTTAAACACAAGCGGCAGCATTTTTCAAACATTGAATGATGTAAGTGATTCGTCAGTCAACTGACAGCAAGTAATAAAATAAAAGTTTTAATAAGTAGGTAACAGAGATTTGCTCATTGTAACATACTAGTGCTTCTGCGACTTGGGTCAGTATGATCATTTACGAAAATGAGCCTAAAGGGCCGCAAATCTACATTAAGCTCTGATATCTGGTCCAGCCTCAAAAATCCAAAGCATTCATGTCCTAAAGCATTAACAAAACTATCTTAACACCCACAGATCAGGTCGGACCATGACAAAAACCGGTCTCTCAGATACAGCGTCACAGGTCCAGGTGCAGACCAGCCCCCCACTGGGATCTTCATCATCGACCCGATCTCTGGAGAGCTGTCGGTCAACAAGCCCTTGGATCGGGAGCACATCCCCAATTTCCACGTAAGTCAAACAGCTTAGAAATCCCTCTTTAATGACAGTCTATTAATTAGTGAATGTTTTTCTAACCCCCTTCATCAAGACAATTGAATTTTCTGTGGTGCTGCACATTCCAGCTAGTTGGCATGTGCTCGCGGGTCATGTGTAGCCTAAACAGCCCCTTTAGACTCAATAAAGACCAGGGCATCCCAGAAAATCTGACTTATCCGTCTGAGAATTTAAAGGATTTAACATTCAGTTTCTCAGTGGACTGAGTGCGTGTTAGATTCATTACGATAACCTCCAGTTCCTTCCAGAGCTGGTTTAGTCATTAGCTGTTCTTCCATTACATCGCTATGGTCTTTAAATTATATAGCTTCATGCTGTTTATTCGTGTGCTTCAATGGAAGACAGAAGACATGAGGCAGGGCTGTAGTTACGTTGCAGACTTCATCGTGCTTTTAGAATAGTCTACTGCCCATGCTGGTCTAATTTAAAGTTGTATGTGAACTGCAAGCTGTAAAGCGGTAGTTCGCCAATTTTCTTTTATTTCTAATGTCATTTTAGCTATATTCATGTCACACTGTGTCATATAATGAATTGATTAATTTACACTTCACCGAGGCTATAAGAACAGATATAAAATGCGTGTCTATATAGCCTGTGGATTCATATACATCCATGCAGCAGCATGTAATAGTGCATTACCTTTTTATTCTAGAGCACGAGTGGACAGGATCAAAATAGAAAACTGTATGTTAGTGAATTAATATTAAGTGTCAGGCACAACCACGCAGCTATGTGCTATGCAGGAAAAATGCTTTGATTAGTTAAAAAGACCTGGACCTGTGCTGACCCGGTGTTAGTGTTAGTGAGTGTTTTTGTTTGCAGAAACAACCATTATAATTGCGAGTTATTTTTGATTATCAGAATTACACCTTATCATGGTTTGTCCCATGGCCTGAACATACCAGAGCTATTGGTGTCTTTTTTTAAAGTAAGAGTAAGTCATGTGCTGGTCCTGCTAGTTTGATGAGGATTTTCTGAACCGCTTGCTTTTGCACATAAAGAAAAACATTTTGTTGGCATTTAATGGTTTGTGGGTTTAAATACCACACGTGTTTAATGTGTGCCAATGAGTGTCCTTGGTCCTGGTCTTTGTTTGATAGTTCTTTGGTAAAGATGTGTCTTTTTTCTTCTTTCAGCTGAGAGCTCATGCAGTGGACCTTAATGGCAACCAGGTAGAAAACCCTATTGACATTGTGATCAATGTAATCGATATGAACGACAACAGACCCGAGTTCACCCATCAGATCTGGAATGGCACTGTTCCAGAGGGTTCCAAGCCAGGTAATACAGCACATAAAGCCAAGTACACTATCCCACTGAATGAGCAAACAGCTGTCAGTAGACTCTCCACCTCCACATGCTGCCATAGTATTAGCAGATCAAACAGCATTGATGGCATTCCTGGGGTAACCACTTTATGTCAATTTTTAACTTTGTGTCAGCTGTATTAAAGGCATCAGTGGTGTCTGAGGTCACACGAAAAAAACACTGAGTGTTCGCATGGCAATATTGACTCCATTTATAACCCTTTTGAATGCAGATGAGAAAAAGAAGAAATGATACTGAGACATGAAAGGAAAGTATTTGCATCTTCTATCTGTCTTTCTGTCCCGTAGGAACATTTGTTATGACAGTAACGTCTGTTGACAAAGATGACCCCAAAACAGCTAATGGGATGCTGCGTTATAAGATCCTCTCTCAGACTCCAGAGAGCCCGACCTCCAATATGTTCACCATCAACAATAAAACAGGAGGGATCATTACAGTGGCAGCAGGCCTGGACAGAGAGGTGACTTTTTAACTTGGATCTCTACATTATTATTATTATTATTACATTGTGTTTGTGAATGAAATTGTTTAAGCATTTATGTGAAGCTGTCATTAGCAAAACAAACACATTTTCTTCCTGCGTTTGCTGCTTCCTGTACATGAATTTTCCATGTTTACATAAATGGATTGTGCTTTTTTTTAATATGATGACAAAACACAGCTTGGGCATCTTTGCTAATGCCCAGAATGTCTGAGAAGTAATGAGCCAAAGTGAATTCTGCTGATTATCAACTAAATAAGAAGTAAAAATGGACTTGGCTCTTTCACACTTATTAACTCCGACAAGGAAGCACTGTGCATCACTGAGCAGCCAAATCCGCCCCTTCCCCCATTCTCTCTTCTTCTCCTATTTTTGTTTTCTCTCTAGCAGGAGCTCCCATGCATTTTATTTCTCTCTCTGATTCCCTTGCTGTAAATCCCACCACTCGTTCATTTAATTGGATCGCATTGCTGTTTGAGAAAATAATACAGAACGCTAGAGCCAGTTGGTGCAATTCTAGGTGGTGCAATCAGACTAGGTGGCTGCTCAATCACTTCCGCCCTGGGGCAGCAGTTTTATGTCCGCCAGTTGCCACCATGAAAGTAATTTGCTCGACTCTCATTACCCAACAACTGGTCCATCACCTGAGTGGCTTTTAATGTGAAAAGAGTCATTTGTTAGCTTCATGATGGTGTATATTGCAGAAGTATTAGTTTCACACATGCACTCCCAAACGCATGCCCCCCCCCCCTTTAGGGAACAAATCCGGTCTATACAAAAAGCCACCATTAGTCATCCTAATTAAGAAGCTAGCCAGTTCAGATTTGTCTGATTTTCAATGAAGGACGGATGTACATTGTCTCATCAGCTTGTTAGAGGCATATGCAAAGTGTGCAATAATCCAATGCAATAGACTAAAAATAAATATTCAGCTGGTAATACTTTCCTTTTTGAGGCTGTGGTCTTTGTAATATGCTGAATTATACGGAATAGTTTTTCATCTTTTCCATAGCCTCATTTTGCATATGTTAACAATAATTTGCTTTACTGATTTAGCTCAGGGACAAGTATGACTGGGACCAGTACAGGAAGACAATCCACTACAGTACATTACATTACAATACAATGCAATACTCGAGATCTCCTCTGACAATAATATAACTGTATTGCAACAAGACAGACATTTATTTCTTATTATATATATATATTCATTCGTACAATTACACTTGTATAGTAACTATATACACATGTATACTAACTGTGTGTGTGTATGCTACAGGTGCTGCATGAATCTGGTCTGTGTATGATGAGTGTTGCTAAAGCACGTGCATTATTTTTTTTACATGTCTTTTATCTGGAATCTATCCCCCTGTCTGTCTATCTATCTGTTTGAATTCTAGAGCTAACTTCACCATTAACAATGTCAACAGAAGGAGCTGTGATTAATCCCAAATCCTTCTTTCATTTCAGAAAGTACCTCAGTACACACTGATCATCCAGGCCACCGACATGGAGGGCAACCCCATGTACGGCCTCTCCAACACAGCCACAGCTGTCATCAGAGTCACTGACGTTAATGATAATCCACCAGAGTTTACTGCTGAGACGGTAAGAAGAAAATACGCTCATACGCTGGATATCAACACAGTAATCTCAGGGAAGGAAATCGACTCATTGTCCACAGGACTTCCATTTTATCAAAGTGTGAATATACGCATTAAACCATTGGTCCTCTTCAGTTCCGTAGTTCTGCTTGCCCAGCATTTCTGAAGACTTACTGACGTACAGGTAGTCAGCTATGCACAAAGTGTTAAAGCCCCCTCCAAATGTTGACACATGCAACAATGGGGATGTCTGCCTGCGTGAAAAGGGGGGGTGGGGGGGCACCTCACTGTGCTCTCGAATCACTGAAATTTGTAATGCCACTGTTGTGCTATCAGGGGAGCACGAGAAATGAGATGACCATGACGACATGATGAGTTACCTTAGATGTCTGCTTACCCATGATTGGTCCTGCTGTGCTGTGCGAGGCATGCCTCGGTGTGTTTTCTGCTGCCACAGCAGTATCACTAACAGCTTGCTGTTCTGTACGTTCATGGTTTATTCATGCAGTTTTTCGGCGAGGTGCCTGAAAACCGTGTGAATGTCATCGTGGCCAACTTGACGGTGACTGACAAGGACCAGCCCAACACGCCGGCCTGGAATGCTGTCTACAAAATCACCGGGGGCGACCCCACCGGCAGGTTCTCTGTACCCACTGATCCGACCACTAACGAGGGCCTGGTAACAGTCGTCAAGGTAATGCCCGCTCTTCAAACTCCACCCCTGTAATCCCTTTGAGATGCGTTGTATATGAGTGTGTGCTTTACTGAAAGGTTTGGGTTATCAGGGATTTAGATCCCTGTTCTGCGTTCTGCGTAGTGCGCGTGTGAGTTTAATGTATGCTTTAGCATTTCAGAAATTGTGCAGAATGTAATAGAATGAAGATGTCTTAATGTTTTATGTGTCGTCTTGGTCCCTGGGAATGAAGAGAACAAATTAATAATCCAATGTTGCAGTTCAGTAGTTTCAAGGGCAGAAGCATTTTGTATAAAGCAAATTCATATTAGCTTCCGGTGAGATAATACTGCTGCAGTGGTCTTTAGTTAGTTAGTTTAACACATATTACAAGATCTCTAACAAGACTAATGTATCGGTGATGATTGTTGTGCACTACTAGCAGCATCTCAGTCTAAATTCAGTTGTACATGTCACGTTCTAAACTCTACACTGCTTTAAAATTCGAGGCACATTTTAAGTGAAATTCTTTCACTAACCCCTCCTACTGCTGTGTCCTTCAGCTGACCACAAAAGGATAGTCTCTTTATCTCATCTCACTCTCTGCAGCAAGATTCCACAGTACTGTTTTACTTAGACAAGCTTTCATTCATTGCATTCTACCTCAATAGCTTTATGCAATCAAAAACATAATGCGATTTTTGTCCTGGTTTTTGATGAGATCCACTCTCTATATGCTCTCTTTTACTCCCTACAGCCCATTGACTACGAAAATAGCCGGCTGTATGTGCTGACAGTGGAAGCAAAGAATGAGCATCCCCTGGCACGAGGCATCCACTCGCCTCGTCAGTCCACCGCCACCGTCTCCATCAGAGTGATAGATGTCAATGAGAGCCCTTACTTTGAGCCCAACCCCAAACTCATTAAACTGGAAGAGGGAATGATGCCAGAGTCAACTCTGACTACCTTCACTGCGCAGGACCCTGATCGCTTCATGCAGCAAAGCATCAGGTAGAGTTTACAGCAGTAAGATAAAAAGAGTGTGCTTCAAATTTTACCACTGTTTGAAAGAATCAAGTCCAGGTCACAGATTTGAAGCGTCCTGTAGCATCTAGGTTTTCACTTCCAACAATATCTATTCATGTCAACACAGCACACTGGTTCACTTAGATAGCAGCCAGCATGTCTTCATCTTATTCATTGTTGAACAAGGTCTATTTTCTTTTCTTTTCATCATCAGAAGTCTTGCCTTACAGCTGTTTGGCCATGGACGAGTTTATCTCCCTGAAAACAGTCAATGTGAAATGAGCTAGCTTTGTAAATCCACGGTTTGTCCTACAAATTAGTTTGAGCTACTGATAACAACAAGCCAGTTTTGTCTCCCCTGTGAGGCGGAATAATTATGTAAAATGCATGATGTCTAAAATATTTACTCTGTGTAAACAAATAAAAACAGAAATGTTTTTTTGTGGAAAAAAAGATAACGGCTAATAGAGACTAAATTCGCCAACCACGTTTCAGCAGAAAACAAACTGTAAAACTTTCTCACCCCTTAAAAATAACTTGCCAGACTAGACATGTAGCATGAATAGTAAGGAATATGAGTCACTCTTTTTTTTGTCCTTCCCTCAGATACTCCAAACTCTCAGATCCAGCCAACTGGCTACAGATTGACCCCAACACTGGTCGAATCACAACAATTGCCGTTTTGGACAGAGAATCGCCCTTCGTGAAGAACAGCCTGTACAACGCAACATTCCTTGCCTCTGACAGCGGTGTGTAACCATTCGAGTCGTACTGCAATGGCCAAAAATATCTTGTTGTCGTCCTGTGATGCACCAGTTACATGGTGTTTTAGCCCGGTTGTTACACAAGCACTCCATTGCAGGCTACTATTGTTAGAGCATTCAGGAGGACATAATGCTGCCTTTTTGAAAAGAAAGCCTAGCAGCGCCCACCGTAGCCTGCCTCTCAAAGGTCAGTCTTCCACACAGGATCACTTTGACTACCTCTGTGATGTC
Organism: Microctenopoma stevenorrisi; assembly: GCA_032270685.1. Classification (NCBI taxonomy): domain Eukaryota; kingdom Metazoa; phylum Chordata; class Actinopteri; order Anabantiformes; family Anabantidae; genus Microctenopoma; species Microctenopoma stevenorrisi. Next base: position 10,371,616 of record JAUMTR010000009.1, on the reverse strand, counting down.
TTTCACCTAAAGCTAGTGCACAAACGCACCCTAACCCCGACAAAGACATCCTCCATGCTTGAAGGTCAACCTTGTACCCAGCACTTGGGATGTGTGGAACGCTGACCGTCTTAGTTGAAGGTTAATGTGCTAGCCATCCCAAAAACCATTCAGCATGGGGATATATTCACCTCTTCCCTGCACTGGCGGGATTTACCTCTGTTCACGTTTACCCTGTTCTGCGGAGCATAGCTTAGGCCAATAGGCTTAAAAACTCTACCAATAAAGAGGTTTCTCAGCATTAATGGGTCAGGATTGGATGACTAGCTTCTTTGAGCGTGGCCTGAATGGTAAAAAAAGCCTCTTAGCTGAGTGAATACATAGAGGACCCTGAGAGGAGCGACAGTGGTCTCTGTTTGTCTGCTTTAGTATTCCCATCCTGTGCTCTTCGTCAGGAAGACATTCTTCAGACACACGGACACACACACACACTACCTAAATATTCTGATATTTCCTTCTTTCTGTCTCTTCACTCGATATTAGATTCTCAGATCTGTATGCAATTTGGGTGGGTCTTCCCCCACTAGAGCAAATAGCTGCTTAGTGTGTCTTATAATAGCACGAGACCCAAACTTCACACTTTACTTTTCTCTGCCAGCTTCATACCGCTGCCGCATGAGAACTGGCGTTCCACTAGTATATATTCCTATCCATATGTTATTTTAAAAAATCAATTTCCTCATAAATATTTATGTTCTAACTGTGGGTGTGTGTGTGTGTCATTTTATGGTCCATGCAGGCGTACCTCCAGCAAGTGGAACAGGAACCCTCCAGATCTTCCTGCTGGATATAAATGACAATGCTCCTAAGGTATTCCCTCAGGAGGCAGAGATATGTGAGAAGCCAGATCCAAATGCCATCAACATCACTGCAGTCGACGGAGACCTGAACCCAAACGCGGGGCCGTTTGCATTTGAGTTAGCCCACCGGCCCTCCAGTGTTCGGAGGAACTGGACCATCACACGAATCAGTGGTAAGACACAGAACACACCCATGCGTTATGATAAGGTAGATACTTTCATACCATGCTGCACTATATTTGGCATTTTAGTGAATGAAATCACAGTAATGTTTATGGTTTTGTCTGATTTTTGGTGGTGGCTTTTGTTTATGTTCATTTTAATTTGGAGCCAGGAGGCAAAATGACTATTGTCATTTAATTACTGTATAATAATTGTATAATAATGTTTTTCTCTCTGTTTATTAATGAAAGCTTGAGAATTTGATGTGATTTCGAGTAACTAGCGCTCTACAATGGGGTGAGGCAGAGAGTTTACTGACAATATTTATACTATATTAATCTTACCGAGCAGCCGTTAATTGTTTATGCTAATATGAAATAAAAACACAAGTGAAGGAACTAATTTGTTTTGTGTTAGCTAATAGGTGATGTTAGTTGAAACACAGTGAATATATCTTAATAGGATAATAGCGTTTGGATTATCACAGCTGGGAATTTAGCCTAAGCAGTATTATCAAAAGGTATTCAGTAGATGTATAAGCTCCAAATCTAAATCCAGACCATGTTTTGGATTAGGTATGCTGGTGCAACTTCCAGGTAGAAATGTAGTAATCGCTATGTGAACACTGTGTATTAAATATATGGCTAGAGTTTGGATTGAATCCCCTCTGAAAGACTGCTCTGTGGAAGGAACGGGGTGTTTGTGAATGTTCTCAGTCATCCGGGTCATGGTTATCATGGTTATCTCAGACTTGGAAAAAGCCCTCTGGAATAGAAGGGTGAAACCAAACAAGTCCAGTTGCTTTGGATAAAACCTTTTTGAGATAAATGTGATGTTGTTTTTAATCTGCATACTCACCATGTCATATGAGTCTCCTCTTAAAATGGGTCATCGTAGCCCACTCATTCACTCCTTTTGTCTTTTCTCCACTCAGGTGAATATGCTCAGGTGAGCCTCAAGATTGGCTTCCTTGAAAGTGGTATCTATGAGATCCCCATCATAATCACAGACTCAGGCAACCTTCCCATGTCCAACACCTCTTATCTGCGGATTAAAGTGTGCCAGTGCGACGTCAATGGCGACTGCACCGACCAACAGCACATCATGGCTGCCGGCCTGGGCACTGGCGCTATCATATCCATCCTCCTCTGCATCATCATCCTCCTCAGTGAGTGTCTCAAACAGCACAGCACATGAACATATGCAGGGATTATAAAGACATCTACACATTATCCGAGATACCACTAGATTACTGTAGGATTACCAAAAAAAAAATCCTCATCCAAGCTCTAAAACATTGGATCCGATTACATTTGTATGAAAATACATTATTATGTTCTGTAATGTGAGCTCCTTCTCGCTTTCTGTCCGTCAGTTCTGGTGCTGATGTTTGTGGTGTGGATGAAGCGCCGAGATAAAGAGCGTCAGGCCAAGCAGCTCCTCATCGATCCCGAGGACGATGTGAGAGATAACATTCTGAAGTATGATGAGGAAGGTGGAGGAGAGGAGGATCAGGTAAGAATGAGGCAGTAATCACTCATCAAACATTCTTTGAGTCATTTCAAAGGAAAACTGTGTTAGCCTGTGCTGAAGGAAAGAACCCAGCATGACTCCGCATAGCGCATTTGAAAGGATGGGATAAGTCTTTTTATCTGGGTATGGAATCCATAACCAATAAGCTGAGCACATACTGATCCGATCTGTTCTGGAAATTATCAAATAATTCCTCAGCTGACCCACACACAATAGACACTCAGCTCCTAAAGTCACGTGTCTGTATTCCCCCACACTGATCGGCCACAAATTCAATTGTCCTAATGACTCCTTGTTAGCAGAACGGAATCATTTAAAAAAAAGGCGGTGATATACAAAATGGGCTCTTTCCTTGCTGCCGGCTGGAGTGCTCCAGTGGCTAAGGTATTGCAGAAATGAGTGGGAGACCCCGGTCTGACCCAGCATGGTGCCAAATTAGCCTCGGAGCCTTCTAATCGGTTAGCTGATGTCATTTAGAGACAGACATCTGCTGTGGCGCAATAATGAAGCTCTGTCTAAGGTAACAATATGACTGCAGGGCCATTAAACATCTGCCTGTGATTAAGCAGGAGGGAGTGCAGCCACTAACGTATTCGCATCCACACTTTCACACGCGAAATGCACAAACTTGTAAACCAGAACATGTTGAAAAGGAAACTGTTGCACGATATAACGCCGCTCATGTATGGAGGGAAAACAAGCTTCCATTTTGAGTGGCACAGAGGAGGGCAGGGCGCCAGGAGAAAATGGTCTTGTCTGCGGAATCGCGACAGTCAGTGTTGGGTAAAAAATGGACCTGACTTTCCTTGCAATGTGGTCTTTATAATGGCCACCTCTTTTCTCCCTAGCTCCCGCTGGGGAGGAAATTGAAGTGTCAGACCATTGGGCGCTCTCAGAGTATATGATTTTAGTTGCTGCTGCCGTTGTCCTGGTTTGTATTAGTTTGCAAAGCGTTCGTTTCATCAGAGGCAAACAGCTGATCAGGCCACGCTACGAAAAAAAAGAGATGCGGAAATAACAGCAAATTGCTAAGTTGTTGTGCACAGGTTTCGTGGGTTACAAAAAATGTCACACAGGGATGAGTCATCTGCTTTTTCAAATGACCTCAGCATAAAGTGCTGCACAGCCCAAGACAGTGTTGGATGCTTCAGAAGGGTTCTGATTGTCTCATGCAGTAAATGGAGGAAAATGAATCTGACCTGTTTATGCAGATAGTATAACAGCCTCATCTACTTGTCACTGGAGATAAGGAGAAGTTTATTGCGTCAGAAGAAGTGCAACGTCTCTTTGAAGGATGATTCAAGTTCACTATCATGAGATGTGTGACATAGTAAGTACAGTTCCAACCAACATGTTCTAAACAACACTTTTTATTATCTGAAACCTTCTATTTTAAGGGAGGTTCGGGCTTCCCGCTGCCTGTTAGCGTGCGTTAAATAAACTGAGCTCTGTTCAGGTATCACAGCAAGTGCAGAAGGCTTAGCGATGTTCAGTTTCCCATGGCTGAATGTGGGTCACGAGTGCTGGCAGGAGTCATATCACCAGACCCGTGTACATGTGAGGAGTCATCTCCTCCCAAGGCGCCTGGTATGTTATTAGACCTTCCTGCTTCGCTCAGCCATTGTGCAGCTCTCGCAATTACTGCCGCCATCTCTCGGACCCTTCCAGTGTTCGACCTCAAGGAAGGTCAAACAGGAGTTAGACAGAAATGAGCAAAAGATGATGAGCGATCCCCCCGAATCATGTGTGATTCCCATTGTTCTTCTGAAATCAAATTTGCCTGGAATAATCAATATGTTTGTTCTAGTTTTGAGACGATGCACATTAGCACGGATTTGAGTATGTGCTTGTCAGGTGCACCCTTTCCTCAGTGTGTCTGTATATCAGGGCTGTTTGTGCGGCATCACAGGGTTTATATTTATTCTCGTATTTATTTTTACATTGGAACATCTGTAGTCTTGTTTTTTTTTTTTTTTCCTGGGAGTGAGTGTCTGCGTTTGTAGGTACATGTGCAGCCGAGCAAAGACAATTTTCAAGGGGGATATTAGAGATGGATGGATTACTGAAAATCTTCTAAAGAGGGACAATCCATCATGCACGCTTATTAGGCACACACCCTGATTCTCAAATGGCATTTTCTCTATCATATCTGCTGTCACCGTGATACCATCCAGTCATTCAGCCCAGATCAGCTGTACTCTTCGACGCATTCTCCGTCTCTCCGCCGACTTCGTTTCTGTCTCCACTCTTTCTCCTCCTCCTTCTCTGCCCATGACTTTGCACAAATTGCTAGCCATTCACGTTGCCTTGGTAATGTTAATAGGATTAGCAATGGCTTATGCATATCCACCATCCCGTGTCTAGGCATTGATTAGAGCAAAACAGACCTCTGCACATCCTTCCTGCAGCACACCGCACGAGTACACAGACTCTGCGGCGTGTGATGTGGCCCCTCAGCTTGGACCCCCTCAGTGGTGGCGCTTTTAATGTGTCAAATTGTCCCTGGGCTTGTGCTTCACAGACAAGAAGATTAAAGTTTCCCTCGCGCTTCCTCCACTCTCCTCACTGCATTTCAACGTTAAAATCTTCCCCTCCGCTCACATGAAGTTGTTCTTTTTCAGTACGGCACAGAACGTGTTAACCTATTTTAAATAACCATACTTACTTTGGGGGTATCTTGCTGCTCAGCTAACTCCCATCTGCCAATGTGTTCACCAGGATTACGACCTGAGTCAGCTCCAGCAGCCGGACACCATGGAGCCTGATGCTATCAAGCCGGTGGGAATCCGCCGTCTAGACGAGAGACCACTTCACCCTGAGCCACAGTACCCCATGAGGTCAGCAGCACCACACCCTGGAGACATCGGAGACTTCATCAATGAGGTAGGAACACTAACTAGCATTAGTTATTGAAAACTGACATTGTTTTGCTCATGAAATCATCGAATCCCAGGGAATTAGCTGTCACGACGCTTGAATTTCCTTTTCAAGTTGCATGGTTTTCTTTTAATAAACTCTTATCCAAATAAACAATTTGGCTTATATGGCTGAGAAGAACTGTTTTCATCTTTTCCCAGCCGAAAGAGAAGAAACTTTTCTCATCTCACATATATCCACTAAGACATGTATAAAGCCTGTAAAGTACATGATGCTAACTCACTCAGATATAATTGTTTTTCTTTCCACTTTCCACCAAAGTAGAGTTATAGATGTGTCAGCACAGAAATAGGAGATGAGAGAAGCAATACATTGGCTTTCTATTGGAGTGCACTGTGCAGAGTGCCCTCGTTTGCCTGGGGCCATCATTGACTCCAGCATGAAGGGAGAATGTAAAATGAAAAGAGCAGTCATGTATTTTTCACAAGCTCCAACAGACAAGAGTTTCACAGTATTACAAATGGAGTTCTCTCCTAGTTTTTGGATGGCGCCCATGTTTTTAGATTAGCTCTCGCCCTTTCAGGTCTGCTCCACGACAGTCTATCTCTCAGATTCCTTTACCCTGGCACCTCTCGTTTTCGCTCTGTGTGTGTGTGCCATGAATGCACCTAATGCACTTGTCCAAACAGCTCAGTGAGATTTAATGTTTCGCACAGTGCAATCAAAGGCAGTTCGCCAATGTGCTCCATCCTTCATTTGACTTATTTTAATATTCTCACAAGACTTAGAAGATTTCAAATCTAAGCATCCTGACCTAGAAACACTTTCTGCAACCGATGTTGATCTGTTTTTAGACCCAGATTTGACTGTCACTAGCGCTCAGTCATGGTAACTCACATGGAGTTGGAATGTGACCGAACTGATAAGGGCTGGCTGCCAGAGGAGCTGGGAGACAGAGCGGGGGTGGGGGAGGGTTCCAAACTCCTCCCCGCAACGTGCATGCACCCGGGGAGCTTGTGGCTCTTAATTAAATTTGAGGGACCGAAAAGAAAAGACAGAGGTTTAGCATATGAACTGTGACCTCACATTCGGACAAACAAATGTCTCTCAGTCGAGTCCTGCGCTGTCTCCACAGAGGTGGTAACATTAAACACATTAGCACCAAGTTGACGTGACCTAAATTGGCCACAGATGCCAGAGAGGCAGACGAAGCTAAAGTGATTCCATTCATTGTTTTGCATAGTGCCTTGATTCTGAATATGAATACCACTGACTTTGCTTATGCGTGTGTTCTGTCCGTCTGCGGGACTCCAGAGTTGCTCCACAAAGCGAGGACAGTTCCGTTCGGCATGAGTTGTAATTGTCTCATAGCGGTCATAGCGACATTATGAGACTGAGTTCTGTGAATGACAAACCTTCTGAATCTGCCAACGGGGTTTTGGTTGTAGATGACGGGGGCCATAACCAGCAGTGCGATTATGGTGGTAATTGGAATGAACGATCCATCTGTCATATTTCCAACCAAATTATCAGCGCCACAGCTCTGAGCAAATACTTAACAAAAGCTAACAAGTGGAAAATAATCGCTAAGTGCCCGGGCACTTTAAATCAATGCATCTCTTTATTTGAGAGCATTTTAGCACTATATTAACAGCATGGAAGAAACTATAAATCTTTGACAAACTCCCAATGAGGCCTCGTTTCTCTTGTGTTACGTTGCTCCACTTCTTTTAATTCATTTATTATTTGTTAGTGTCCTCAGTTGTGGCAATAAAAGGCAGAAACCAGGCGTGGATCCAAAGTGGTTCGTGGCCAAAACACATCTCAACTCCTAGATTAGCAATCCATCAACTCTCTTGAGTACCGTTAGGGAACAAGGCTAGAAATCAATAACGGTCTATAAGGACCTCTCGTGACGCGTTGAGGATTTCTGGGAAGGTCCAGCACAATCTTTGAAATAGAACCACCCCCACCACAGGCGACTCGAGCCTCAAGATAACACAGAGAGACGCGCAAGCGTGGCAAAAAACACACACGGTCCTCTGATCTGTGCCTCAGCTGAGTCTCGTGCTTACTGCTGCTGTTTTGGCAGGAGTGTGAGAGATAAACATAAAGAAAGATATTCAATGAAACAATGAGCTGCGCTGCCTCTGCAGGACACTTGAAAGGGAAGGGGGGTTGATTTTTGTGATTTGGGATTTCTGGTCATGCTCAGTCTCACATCTTACATCCCAGTAACTTCAGGTGCATCCCAAATAAAACACAGGAGACTCACAGGAACACTAGACCTTGATTAATCAGGACAAGAAGCTGATTTCCTGAAGTGGCAGGGGAACAACGGAGTGGTTTTAGGGTAGATTAGCGTGTAGCGTGAGTGTAGCAACAGGGGGGAGGGAGATGTTGTTGCTATGACTCATCGTGGTTGGTACAGACATGGCTTAATCTTCCAATCTAACCACAGTTTTATTTCCTTCTGTACAGGGACTCAAGGCCGCAGACAATGACCCCACCGCTCCTCCCTACGACTCACTGCTTGTGTTCGACTACGAGGGCAGCGGATCTACAGCTGGCTCCTTAAGCTCCCTCAACTCCTCCAGCAGCGGAGGCGACCAGGACTACGATTATCTCAACGAATGGGGACCTCGCTTTAGGAAACTAGCAGACATGTACGGCGGAAGTGACGACTAGGACACACAGCCACTCCTTAAAGGATGAAAAGATGAGAAAAAAAAAAAAGAAAATGAAGAATAGGAAAGATTTCCTGTTGATGGACAAGGACAGCTTCTGATATCCCCCTGAGAAAGAGTGACACAACTGTGACAGAACAGAAACAAAAAACAAACACTGATTCAGAAATTTTTTCAAAAACAACCAACCTAGGCTTATTGTTGTCTACGCATACATATGCTTGTTGAAAGCTTAGGCATAGGCTGTTGTCAAGTAATGGAGGATATGGGAGGGAACACTCGTGGACTGTCACCACTCAGATTGTCGGTAGTGAATGCGCTCAGTTACACTTGAATTTCACAGTACAGAAGCACTGGGATATAATGTGCCTTTTTGTACATTTTTTTGGATCTAAATGATTAGTTTTATGTTAAAGGCTTTAATGGTACTGACTTTTGGAGTGATTTCAGACAAAGTATGTTACACTCTGGTATGCTTCTACATGCTTTCTTTTCTTTGGTTACACAATGCTCCTGTTTGTTCATGATTATTTAAACGAATACAAAGTAAATGAAGGATCACCTGTCAGCTTGGATAGAAAGAAAAACAATTAAGAGCAGCACTGTACAGTACACTAGACTTGTAGACTTTTTCACTAAAAATTATGCAGCTGGTTGCAAATAAAGGGAGTTATGAATCATACTTTTGTAGCAGATTTTTTGTCATTTTTCATTTTTTTATTTTTGGAGTGTTGTAGTATTTTACAAAAACAACAAAAACAGTTTTGGTCTAATCTATGTACACTTAATTTGCCTTAGTCATCATCTGATATTTTCAAGTTTTACTTCACTGTAAAAAGATGTGTGTACATAATGTTTTTGTTTTTTTTCTTTATCTTTTTTGTTTGATGTAGTATATGAAAAAGTGCAAAAAGTTCCAAACTTGTAAATGTATAGTTTGGACTACAAATTCAAGTTTTTTGCATGTTTTTATCTTTTCATGACAACAAAAATGAAAAATGTTGTTTCCCAAATTTATTTACAAAGTGGAAAAAATAAAAACCTGGGTGACATTAAATGTGTAGACGTTAAGAGAGTTTTTTTTGTATAAAACAAAGATAAAAAAAAAGATAAAAACTGAAAAGTAGTAATCTTCACAGCACAACTATTGAATTTGTACCAAAAAGGGGGTGGGGGTGGATGACACACTAGGCACTAATGAATGAATCAGCTTTAAGACTGGAAAAGTTGTTGGGCTTCAGCTTTGTGGATAACCATGTGTACTGGAAAACAAATTATACATTTCTGACCCCAGCCATCGAAATAAAAATGCTAATTTTGGAGCTAAAAACTGCCTCCTTTTTTGTTGTTACTTGAACTCAGCATTGTTGTAGAGACTTAATTAGACTGCAGAATGTGTAATCTATCCCAAAGGACAACAGCTTTTAAACAATCAAAAATAGTTAATTGTACAATATTTTACTAGAGGGGGGAATGAATAATTTATGCTTATTTATTTGTTGTTTGCACACACAGTAAAAAGGAAAATGCTTTAGGCCCATACAAGTTTATCAATGATAAGTTGTGTGGCTTTCAGGCTAAGAAGTAAACAATACACTTATTCTGTAGCATTATCTATGTTCCTAGGACGAGTCAAGGTCACATGGAAACAGCAAATTCATGCAGCACCCGTCTGCTATCGTGGATTTGTACTAAAGGCCAGAGTGGACCTGACCTCAAATTGAAAAACTCCTGCAACAACTGCCTTTAGGGACACTGCATGTATCCGGACTCTTGGGACATGTGGACGGCTGAAAATGAAAACTTATGTGTCCATGTGATGGTATAGTAGAAGTCCACACGCACGACGCGTTTGGTTGATGAAAGTCCCATAAATATCATCTGTTTAGCCTTCATCCGCCCTTCCTTTCCCCGCTCCTCAGTTACTGTGGGGCATGTAATTCACTGAGCCACAACCCAGTTGAATGGATGTGGACATGGCCAATTAATTCAACACAATTAGACAGGAGCATGTTTGGTTTTGTAGTCTTCCTATGAAACGCAATGAATGTCTATTAGAGAATAACCAGTGAACCGTACTTGCCTTTTGTTTTTCAGCTGCTGTAATCAGTGTAGCTGCTCTTTGTTAATCAGTTCCACATCCTGTACCTCCACTTTTATACATTCCCCTGCACGAGCAGGAGTTGGTTTTAAGTGACCTTGTCTGTTGCATATCACTTGTCTCTGAGTATGCACAGCTATGCGGCCCATTTGCCAGGAGCAACATGAGATTTTATGGTGCCCAGTCGGATGAAGTGTTGAACAACAGACTGACCTCGAGCTTGTTGAGGCTGCATCTGAGTCACATTTTTTTTACCAAAAATATTTCCTTTAACTTTAGGGTTTTCAAACTAGAAGCCTGGTTTTAAAGTATTTCCTTTTGTTTCAGCTTTGCTAATAGTGGTTATACCACTTAAATCTTTGCCAAACTACTCGCTTTGCTTTGATCTTGACCAGGCACAGATGTGGCTAGTGACTCACTATCTAAAATGGGATTCATCAGATCCTTTTTTTTATGGCTAAAGTTAACAACTGTGCAGCCAAGCAGGACTTTCTTTCCGAGGAAGGTTTTGCACCATTAAAATGAACACTCGCATATTGTAAAAATCTGCATATTTGCTTTTCTGACAGAGAATTACATTGGAAGACTGGTGGTGGCATTGCAGTTCGCATTTCACAGATAGGAAATAGAAAAAATGGCAAGGTTTGTCTGTTGATAACAAAAATCTGCCCCTTAAACAGTTTTCCACAGCTCATGAATGAAGATGTTTGTTTATTCCTGTAGAAACTAAAGAGTAAAAAACAATTCTTTAAGCTGGATTATGTGTCAGACTATTTATTGGTTAGCAGCAGACTTAATGTGTTTACAAGTAGGTTTTTTTCTGTAAGAAAAACAAAATACAGCACGTATTTTGTTATTCTGGATGGAGAAAGTTAATTCCCCTTCTTCTCAAAGAAGGTGCAAAGAAGATGCTGCTACTTCATAGTTGCAGCACAAGGTGCAGTATTCACTCAGCAGCATCCACTGTTGATGCCTCCACACCAGCTTTAACGTCTTTGCAGTGCTCTCCCACTCCTGTATTGTCATATATGCTCAGATTGCTCCAACTGGTTTATATCCACCTAACGCTCAAGCCCTGTTCATTTTTGAACCCTCAGCAGGGGAAAAAAAAAAAGAATTGATATTCCAGCACTGCACTTCAATTTCACAACTTGGATTATCCCCGAAGGAATGCTGGCAATCTAAGAGAGCAGCCCCTACACAACTCCTTCACTGTCCACACCCAGGATATAAGATTGTGTACCATTTCATAGACACGAAGCCATGAAAAGGATCCCACTCCGTTGATAATAAAATATATTATATGAGAAGTTAAAGCACAGTATATTTTAATTATAATCACTGACACTGACTGACTGAGCTGTAATTGCAATGACTATTGTGTGAGAAGCATATTGTCACCGTTTATTTGCCATATGGTTCAGCAAGGATGGGGGAAATAATTGCTCAAAACAGTATCTCATTTGCACATTTTAGCTAGCTGACAAATGGGTAAAAATAGTAATGTAAGGTAGTTTAAATATGCAGAAAACTATTTGCAAAGCTAATTAAGTTGGCTGGAAATGACACCGGTTTCATGCCAGTTTGCGTGATTGTCGCTCACATACAAAATGCACATTTAAAAAAAAGGCAAACACCTTAGGAATACAAAACAATGAATCAATAATGAAAGTGCTATCATTTTTGGCTAGCATTGTGGCCTTTATTGACTATCCCGGACTAAAATCTGGCTCTCGCGTGCACATTGAATTCCAGTGACTCCATATCTTTTCCCATTAGATACCGCAATATGTGCTGGGCAGAATATTGTTTTGGGTTTTATTCGAAATATTAACTCCAAATATGAGGAGGAGCTCAATTTATAACCCCCTGAGTACTCCCAAGATGTTCTCTTTGGAAAATGGCTGCAGATTGCTGTTCTTACAAGCACCCCAGGGCCGATTTTATTGACTGTGAAACAATGCTTTCACCAACACCCCCTCACCATTGCAGATTTACAAGACAGCCATCCTCAGCTCAGCAAAATGTGCATGAGGATGGCTGAGCAAGTGTCACAGAGCCACCCAGCCTCCTTGGGGGGACTGTCAGTAAACATGCAGAATACAGACTAGAATCCAATGCAAACCAGCTTCTAAGTTATGCTGCTGCTGACCTTTGGTGGACTTTGGAAAAGATGGATGCTACCCAGGCTATCGATAAAAATTTTTGGCCCACAGCAGCAGGAGGATATTTCTTACGGTTTTCCAGCCCCTGCATGCTACCTTTGAATGAATAAGTAAGTAGGCTGGATGACAGCGAGTGCACATACAGGCGCATGAATTCTTTAAGGTATTTGTGTATAAACCAAGTCACTTGTGTAGAATCGGCCAATTTCGTTTCTTCTCTGTTGTGCTTCAAGTGTAATTTAAGATTAATTTGTTTGGATTCCGTCACCAACAGAGAGTGAACGGGAGCTGCTCTTGAGTCCCAAGTTTGTGCGATCACATCAACATCCATCCTTGATCTACAGCTCCCTGTGTTCTCACTGACTGCAGGCAGATATCTCTCGAATGGCTTACCCTCTGTTCCAGCAGATATTGTTCTGCCTCTGTTCGCAATACTGATTTATCAGCTCTCATTTATCAGGCCCTATCCTGCCATTATTCTCAGTCCCCACAAAGCCGTGGCACCGTGGTCACAGATCACAGCGGGGAAAGAGGGGAGGTTGAAGGGTGGGGCGCACTGAGACGAAAATGATAAACGCCGTTTCTTTCATAAGATGAGTATCAGCCGAACATGAGATTTTCAGCTTGTATGTGAACGTTCAATGTCACTTTCTGCTGCCTGCAAGTGTGCGGAAGACATTTCTCATCTCGCTTTGGCTTTTCTTGCATGAATGGCTGATGTGCCCCACCAAAAGACATGTATTTACAAACCACGCACACACAAGCCAACTTTTCCTCTTTCTCTCTCTCTTATCTTTTTTTTTTATCACAAACCTGAAAATTACCAAAAAACAATTACATTAAGCAACTGGGCACTCTGGAGAAATACGATTTGATTTTTTTAATGTGCTGTGAAATAAAATATGCAGAAGGGGAGTGAGGAACGACAAGGAAAATGAGGGGAAACAAAGACTCCCTCGAGAGCCTTTAGATTTATTCATGCTTTTAAACACTTGACATTCCATCACCCTCTTGTCATTAAGGTTTTATGTCCCTTGGCCACATCCCCACAATAACTGGATAATTTCTTCTAGTGAGAACAAATATGTTACTGTGGTCTTGCTGCTGACTAGTGAGGGACTTCCATGATGAGTGGCTAATAACTGTGCTGAAGGCGAGGCGGGCCTGAGATCAATGTGCTGCAGATTGTACAATGGGATCGTTATATTATTGTCTACACAGAGGTGAAATAAGGCCACTGGGTAGGCCAGTCTTTCCTGTCTACTGACTCCATTGTAGTCACCAATTCGTATGGATAGCCGAGGGCTACAGTGACAAGCCGTCATCCAGGCGGGGAACAAAACTCCAGAGCACAGTCAGTCCAAACATCAGCTTTCATTCACACATCGCCAAAGAATGCGGGAAGTATCCGATCGATTGGAGTACGTTTCAATCAGCCTATTATTTGTTTGACATCTATGAAATGTCAGTTAATACGAGGATTACAGCTTGTTACTGTAACATATCAACGAATTAGTGACTGGAAATCATTACTTAGCTCTGACATATATGTGATTGACTAAGTAGTGATAAACACAGTAATTATAAGCTCCATTTAATCCCTTTTACACTTTGAATTCGATTGACAAAATTCCCAGGGTAAAATAAATAGTTCCAGCTGGTATTTTGTGCTAATATGACATTGCCCCAGCTGCTCTCAAAAGGTGTAAAACAGATTTAGACAGTGACTGGATGATGTTAAATGAGTTTTCACCCTGTTCTTACTAATCTCTCTTCAGGGCCAGCGTTTATACAAATGTCTCCTTCTCTTGATCTGACCCTTTACCCTCAATTCTGTGAGCGAAGAGGAGCTTCAAAAACGGGACGGCTTATACGGGGTATGTCTTCTTGCTCTTGTCACAGAAAGTTTTTACAAGCTGCGTCCTTCAGAAGTCTAAAGTCCAAGCACAGATTTTACTTGGGAGATTTAAAAACTCTCACACTGGGACTCATTGCTAACCTGGACAACTTAGTCTGTGCGCATGAAATATAGTTGTGGGAGGAAATCCTCAAGCTGGTTGATTTATTTTGGTATGCTGTCTGCACATTTTCAAGCTAAATTGCTTTTCTAAAGATCTTTATTACGGCTATAATAACAGCTTAAACACTCCTGTGCGAGAGCCTGAGAGCTGTTTTGAATACCTCAAACTATGTAGTGGTATCTGTTTGAAGAATATATATGATCTATATGATTTCTGCACAGCATCTGTCCATTCTCGACATCTGTGATAAAAAACTGCTCTCGGCTCAGTCTGGTTGCATCTTCAAGCCTCTACATGGGCATGTGTGTGTGTACACACACACGCACACAGGCTTTAAGATACAATGTTCAGATGGTTTGCTTTCTTCTGCACTATAGAGACTATTTCCTCTGTAAAAGAAAGGCAGTGTAACCAAAGGACAGATGAAGACAACACTGCCAAAGCTTAGAACCCCATAAAGTCTTCAGTTTATAAACAAGCAGGAATGCATGCCTGCCAAGACGGATAAATCATCCTCATGGCTTTAAAGCCCCAAACACAGAACTCAGAATTTCCGAAACCACTTTATTATCAGTAGTAGAACATACTGAAAGTGGTTTTGGTCAGATGCACAAACAATAACAATACACAAGACAAAGAAACAACGATGTCTTTGCGTGCCGTTTCATTTTACCGTTTGAATGTTGTCATTTCTGGCAGCAGTGTATAGTGCAGAAGCACAGATAGGCAGTGAATACAGCGGAGTCTGCTGTATGTCAACAGAGCCAGTACCAAAGTCAGATGCCAGAACATTAAACGGTTAATTAAGCTAATTTATCAAAGAGCACTATTTTATCGTGACATCACTGACATGACACGACCTCGCGACTTCCTTTACATCTACAATTTCTTATTAAATTGGGTCAATCAGCTAACAGAGTTACAATAAAACACATTCCTTCTAATTAAATAGACATCAAGGCATAAATAATGCACTACTTTAATACAGGACATAACAATTTCACCTCATTATCACCATCTATTGACACCACATGAGAACTGGTCATCATGAATGCGACTCTGCGTGCGCGCACATTAATTCCCCCTCATTTCAATATAACTACAAGCTGCGTCATCGTAGCTGAAAAGGTGCATGAGCATTGTTGTGTGGCTGCATGAATCTCCACAGTTCGATGAACTTCAATAACAAGGTACCCAAGGACTGAGACATCAACTGAATATGCAGCCAGGATCGATAATTGATTTAATATAACACGCCAAGGTTTGCTATCTGTTATTGCTCATTAGTGCCTTAACTAGGAATCATAGAGATGTCATTATGTCACACGGAAGGACAATGCAAAGTCAATAAATTCCCTGCTGCTACTTGGTGTTAGAAACGAATTCTAACAACAGCATTTCATATATAAAGAGTCAAACTGAATGAAAAGATTTTGGAGCATGAATAAGGAGTGGGGGGATATTGCCACCCTGTCAAGGAATAGCACTGCACAATAATGTGGTAGCATGACCTTGTTATCGAGGCGTCTCAATGTGAGCTCCAACACCATTAATGGCATGATACTGTGATCAGTCACACCTCATAATAAGAGAAAAGGTGCCGCTTGTCTCAGTTCTTCACTTGATTTCACCCTTTTACCTGTTCTTTTGTCTCTTTTAGTTTTCTGATGCAGTTTTTCCCATTGTACCAGAGCAGTGAGTCCATACCCCATTTTTTAGGAAGATGCAGCTAACCCTAACTTCAAAGCAACCTGCCATAACGTAACTCTTCAGAGCTACAACAGCTTCCCGGAGCAGAGGAAGGACGATGCTCAGGAATGTTATAGAAATACTGGGGTGCGCAGAAAGAACACTAAGATCTTCTAAGAACATTAGATACCTCCACAGTAGAGTTTAAGTGTGTATTATGTACAGTTGTAGGAGGAAAAACCAACCCCCCCACATCTCAGGTAGATAGTTTAGGCATATATGTATCATCTTCAGGATAATTTATTTCTATTGTTTGCTAAGTACATATGCGGTAGTTAAATTGCGCGTATTGAGAAAAGAGAATAATACTCCCTATGTAATCATATAATCTTATTTGACAGCTGTATCACCAGCAAATGAGCCCACAGATAATCTGATCTCCAACTGAATATACATAGTAAAATGTGTTGTATAGTAAGAATGCTGTCTACCCATTAAAACAGTGTTAGGGTTAGAGTGTCTCCATATGCACACACCCACACACTTCTTTCCATCGCACACGTGCGGTCATGACGGGTCAGTTACAGAAATGTTACTGTAGAAGCAGAATAATGATCTCTCTTGATGTTATTAACTTAAATTAAGACTACATGACTCAAATGATGGCGTCAGCAATGAAAAGACAACCAGCTACACTAGTTACGCCGCCTGGACAAAACGAGTCGCTGAATTTCACTGTATGCAAATACGTGAAAGCCTTCCATCAGAAAATGACCACAGTGAATATTACATTTCAACAGCACAACGAGGTCAGCTGACTGCCTGGACGCACAAGATGACCAGGGTTTCTTTCCTGCTTGTATGGGCATATTCCAAGATGACAATAGCAGGATTCATCAGGCACACATTGTGAAAAAGTGGTTCAGCGAGCATGAGACATTATTTTCACACATGGATTGGTCACCACAGAGTCCAGACCTTAACACCACTGACAATGTTTGGGATGTGCTGGAGAAGAAGATCCACTCATCAATACAAGATCTTGGTGAGAAATACAGCACTGGGCAGAAATAAACGAATCTTTATTTATTTTTTTGGCCAAGCAGTGTATATTTTTGTGCTTATTTTGTGTTTCCGCATAAGCCCTAATAAAAATCTATTGCCAAATGCTAATGTATGCAGGACCTATGTTCGCTTAGGGACCTACATTATCTGACAGAATTACAAAGTGTACTGTAAATATGCCTTGTTAACACATTTTAGTGGTAGTTAGGCCTAAGTGGTAGATTATGAAGCATTTTAAAATCTTTGTAGTCTTTTACACGTCAAATGTCCAGATTTCTACAAGTATTATTTTATCTACGCATTTTAAACAATGAATATATATGATCATCTCATGTTTAATGCAGTGTGCTTTGTTTGGGGCCAACAAGAAGAATGAATGGACATCAAGCACTGAACAGGGCCAGTTATCTGAAAAGGTGTAATTACTCTGAGAATATGGCTGGCTGCATCTCACCGGTAAGTCTGTAGTGTTTGGCAGAAAATGCCATTGTCTTCTAAGCACTTGACTTCAATCTTCCTCTGAGGTTTTATCAGCCAGAATGTGAAGGGGCGAGGGGGACTGGGGGCCCTTAAGCAGGGCTACTCTTGTATTTTTGCCAATACATGCTGCATCTCTCAGCACCCAGGGATAGCATTAAGGTGGACGTGTTTCTTTGTGTTGCAGACTCCGTGATGGCTGGCAGGATTTGCAGAGACGGATTGGTGAAGGGAACCTTTTTATGTGTGTGGGTAGGATGAAGTATGAAAACCAACAGGAGCTTCTTCTGCTTTAGAGGACACCCACAGACTTCAGTGGGAAATGTTCTGACTGAACTGCCTACAAAGCTGTAGGTGGAGAAAAAGCAAAGGCATATATGTAAACTATTTGTCCAGTTTACAAAGGACAAACTGTGGGATACTAGATGCTAAAGAATCTGCTCATGTCTTGCTTAGTTTTCTCAAAATAACCCAATTTGTCTATGTTATACAACACAGGGGAATTAGCTGTTCCCAGGGCCCTGCAGGCAAATTAGTGGGACACTTGTACCTGCATGGCCGGGCTTTCAGGGAGGCTGTTCAGCATTCAGGGCACAGGCAAAGAGATGAAACAAGCTAACAATTTGTGGTTCTGATACAAATGTCAGTTTTTACACTTTGACACTGCTGAATGGCTTCGGGGTATGATACTACGCTTATGATATGTTCTAATTTGATTCAGTGATTATTAACAGCAACGACCACACGTTGTAATAAATATTCCTGTCAACATCGACATGCAAGTTAAATAATAAACAAGATGGTAAACCGTTGTGTTATGCTGTTCTGTGACAGATGGACAACTTACTACACTGTTAACATACTGCTCATATAGAGATGATTTGCAAGCTCATTATTTGTTAGTGTCGGTGTGCCCACATGTGAAGCTGTACTATGAACCTCATGTACAGTTGTATGTGCAGGTTGAGAGATTTAAAAAAAAGTATAAACTTGTCACTGACCAGCTCTGTCGTATGTGTTGTTTTGTTGATGTGGAACCACTGGCATTTTAACCTCTATGCAAGTATATAGGATATGTATTTATTTATTTATTATCTTAATGTTTTTAGCCCCTATGCAAGTGTATAGAATTTTTATTTTTTTTATCCTGATCTTGTATATATAAATTGATGTATTGGTGTTACTGTTTTTTGTCTGTTTTTACCATGGATCTATTTGTATTCTTAATAAATTATTATTATATTATTATTATTATTTTATATGATTTCAGGGGAGGTCTGCTCTGCTTCGTGGAGGTATTAATATTGCAGGTCTTGCTAAACCCAAATGTTTTTGTACAGGTGAGAAGAGAGGTGAAGAGGCACTGACCTACTTCAATAATGAGAAACAATAAGATCCATCTGAAAGCAAGCAGGGGAAGGGATTCGACCATCCCCTGTGCACAGTCTATATTTTATTCATATGACTATTAATATTTTGCTGGAGTGGGTATAAAGACTATGATTAATATCAAAATCTTGACAAAGTACAGTTGGCCAATCAACCAGTCTTTCATAGCAAAGACACACATTGGAGGTCTCCGACTGTGGTAACAAATAAGTAATGCTTGATACACCACATCCCCTCAGAGAGGCTCAACTCTTACCACATACACACACACACACACACACACACACACACACACACACACACACACACACACGCCCCTCTGTCCCACCCAAGCAGTGGTGCCAGCAATTAGAGCACCATTAGCTGAGCACAAGGGAGGTTCACCTCTGGACTGCACCAGATTTATGATGGCTGGTGCTCACGCACCAGTGACCGTCTTCCTGCTGACCCATTGTAAGGTTCCATCATAGATACAGTTAATGGATGCACACAATGAGCCGCAATGGCCCTGCAATGATGGATCTGGGACATTTTGAAAAGCTCTACAGACAAAACAGGTATTTGAGATGCCTGTCACCCAAACTTAGAAGCGGGAGGAATGGGAGTGGATAGCATACTGCAGAAATGAAGCCTGGAACATTTGGGGAACTATAACCGAGGAACAGTACAGTAACCCTGAGAGGTCTTTAAGTCTCCATGGAGGGAAAAGACTAAATTACAATTTTGCTATGTCAACTGAATATGAGCTTATCTGTATCTATGTAAAGAATTTATTATCATTATTTGTTCACTTGATTGCCTTTTGACTTCAGCTAAACGTGATAGGCCCACAATTATGTGGTTTATTTAAAAATCAGAAAAGCCTTAAAAGCAAATGGGAAATGATCGAATAAACAATGACATCATACAGTGGGAGTTAAATTAATGTGTAATATTTACAGCTAAGCAGCCTCCAACACTATTTGCCTCAATATAAACAACCACTTCACTCCTTCCATTTAATTCCACCATCACATTCCACATTTTTACATGCCCTCTCCCCAATCAGCTCCCCATCCCAACGCACACCCATTAGGCCTAATGCAGGCATTGTCTGCTGAACTTTGCTTCTACTCTGTGTCTAATGACAGGGCTCGGTGCGTATGGGTGTCACATGTCTTTTTCCCACTGCAGGGATGCAGATCCTACCAGCAATACTCACTGCAGGGGAGAAATGTGGTAATTATGTAGACACGATTGTAAAAGTGATACAGAATGGAGGTTGTTACCTTGTCAGTTTGATTACAACGTGCAGCAGTGACTGGACCTCACACTCTGACATGTGTTCTGTTGTTATCGTCGCTGCCTGTAGGCCCACCTCACGTACAGTGCAATAAGGCCGCTCTTTAATTAGGATGCAGTTGCAGCAGTCATGTTGTGCCTTGCTGCGAAGTTGCAACACGAGTTGAGATGCAGGCTGCGAAGCTCTTGCTTGACATTAGTATGGTGGTTATGATTAATGGATTGTAACTGCACACCTCGCCCCTGCCTTGCCATGAAGTGCAGTGTCAGAGAAACTCTGTGTTGAGGTGATGTGTTCCCCCCACCCACCCCCACCACCACCCCCCTCCAATCATTGTACACAGTGTTCTCTTCCACTCAGCAGCTTTGATCATGCTGAGATTGTTTGCTCAAGTCTGTCACTGCTTTATTTTTTTTCCCCTCCAATCATTTTCAATGCCAACACTGTTGTCTCGAACTCTGGTGACATGGAGAAAAAGGAAATCAACAATGGGGCTCATTTGCGAAACAAGAAGCATCTAAATGTGCGCTGAGAGCATTGCTAATAATGTGCAATCAAAAATAATTAAACTGCCAGTTAGACTGTGGCTAATCTTTACAAACATTTGGCAAGAAGGTTTTGTGCTATGATTCTGTTTTGGCTTCAGATTCTGACGCCTGTCATGGCACTAAACAAATGTTTGTCTTTCAAACACTGTAAATATAGATGAAATAGCTGGAATAAACTACTGAATAACTTTTTATTACCTAGTGTGTTAGATATTATAATTTGTTATTTTTGATAATTTAAAGAATGATGTTTGAGATTTTCTAGAAAACTGAACTCATCTGGAATCTACTTTTTCTTTTCTGCTATCCTTACAATTAGGAATGACAGGCTAAAGCACACAAATAGTATGAGAACTAAAGTTATGCTTCCGAAAACCATATGCCTGTGCAGTGATAAGTGTATTTTTTAATCAGGTTAAGTAAACACCAGCAGCAATCAGCACCCTCCTGAGGGCATTCTCCAAATATTTTTGTCCAAGATGCGAGCTCAAGAAACACTCTTTTAAGATTGCTCTATTTGTCATCGTACAGAAACACTGCTGCTGCCAAGGACCTTCTCTAATCCAAGTTCACGGTCACTCTGTGCACACAGTCTGAGAAAAACGCCAAAGCTTGGTGCAACCAACAGTGAGAAGGAAAGAAGAATGACAGAAAAGAAAGGTCACATTGACTCTACAGCTAATCTCCATCCTCTCCAGTCAAGTATACACGGTGAGAGACAAATGAACTCTCCCCAAATACATTAACACCATAAATAAATCCATCTCATTCCAATGCTCACCTGCCACTGTAGCCTCATACAACAATATCTCTCCTTTGTACCCCACTGGGCAATCTCTTCATTAGCTCTGTGATTTGAAGTCTGATGAGTCTATCGCAGGTGACAGTGACAAGGAGGGCTCTCATTATACTTCATACACAGCTGATATGAGCACAGCTGTGCACTTCAAAGGGATTCCTGGACGTCCATTTCATTGCTTTCAATCACTTTATCATTCAGACACAATGACACCATGTGGCCAATGAATTACAAGCCAGGGAGGATACTATAAAAATGGGTCTTATGAATTATTCTTTAAATATATTTTGACTAAAGATGAGAAAATGTTCCATTTAAAAAAAAAAAATTCTTCAGATGTCATGTGGACGTAGCATAAACCTGAGAAAATAATATATTACAAGTTTTTTGTGGATAAAATATGAAATCTAATACTATAAATCTGAATTACCTACATACCAATAGTATAACCTGACAGTACAGATGCTGTCATCTATGTTCTTCATTCAACATCAGCTGCAGATTTGCCTGACATTATAACTCTTGAGAAGTGGTGAATGTCCATGTGTGAAATCATGAAATCAATAATGTTTCCCCTACGTAACTCTGTGCGTGTGTGTGTGTTTGTGTGTATGTGGAGTTGTGTTCTGGCACAGAGCATATGGTTGTTCTGCCAGTCCTACTTTCACAGTTCGGTAGGTGCCAGAGTAGTCAAACCGCTTTCTAACATGCCATGTGGTTCAATTGTTCTTAATCTGCAGCTACTGAAACACAGAAAAACGATGTGTGGATGGCACATTATCCTGCTCATCTATCTTTGCCTCCCTCCAATTTATTTATCCAAGACGCTTAAATTGCACATAGGAAAAATGTGTCCTAAAGTTTAACGTGTTTAGTACTGAGCTATTCTGACAATCCATCTATCTCTGTCTCTGTCTCTCTTTCTCTGCCACACAGAGACTCAATAGATAGAAACTCAAATTCTCTTCCAGTTCACTGAACCCACGCTTAAATTATACAGCTAATGTAAAAAAAAATTCGCACTGGAGTTTCTGCTTTGCACGGATCCTAATCAGCTTGCAGGTTCAACTTAACCTCTTTCAATTCAATTCAATTCAGTTTTATTTATATATCGCCAATTCACAACAGAAGTTATCTCAAGGCACTATGTAAGGTTTAAGACCTTAAATAGGTGAAACAATATGGAAAACCCAACAGTCCCACTTGAGCAAGCACTGAGGCGACAGTGGTGAGGAACAAAGAGGAAATCTTTTTCTATTTACTGTACCGACGATGTACAGCAAACATATCATAGGACTTAATTTGACACTGAATTTTGCATCCTCCATCCAAAGACAGAGCTAATGTCAAGCACGCAACGTGGCAGCTTATCGTCGGAGAGTTTTGAAGTGGATTTCACAGATGTGACTAAGCTAGCACATTGCTGCAGTGAGATAATGTGGTGTGCAGGCTAAGTCCAGAGGATCATTGGCTGAGCACTTTGAGTGGCTATGCTGTCTCGCAAAGTGGGTGTGTGCGCACAGAATGGAAATCTCCAGGAAATATAACGTGTGTTTGAGTGTGGGTTGCTTTATGTACAACTGGTGTGTACGTTATGGCAAAGGGGTATTCATAATAATTCTCTGTCTTCCTCTGTCTCTCTCTCTCTCTCTGGGTGTTCAGCAGAGACCAGCAGAGTGTCACAGGGGAAATAAACAGCAGCAGCTCAGCAGGATGGGCCTAATTAAACACAGCACCTTAGCACCGAATCCAGCAGTCAACTGCAGCTTGGACCAGTCTAGACCTGACCGGTCCTGCCAAAGACCTGCCGTTGCCATGATCACCGGCTGCCACCTCAAGTGAATGCCAGGGAGGAGCAGAAGGAGAAGGAGCATGCCACCCATACAGTAGCTCTCTCAGCGCTACACAGCAGTTACACAGTACTCTGCACAGAGGTGAGTTAGTCCTGAGGAAATGCACCGAGATCTCTGATTTACCATACTTTACGCTGGAAAAGGAACCAACCAGGAAGGATGGTCGCTAGGATTGACAGACAAGCAGAGCTGAGCCCCCAGGGTTGTAGGAATGGATTTGCATGTATAGTGAAGGCTAAATGTTTTTCACCAAACCTTAATAGGCTTCATCAAATGTATTTTCTCTCGTACAGCAGAAGAAGAAGAATCCACTTTATTGTCATTGATACATTTTTACATGTTACAACGAAATTAGTTCTTCTGCATTTGACCCATCCACCCTTGGGGGGAGCAGTGAGCAGCCACAGACGGCGCTCGGGGAGCTAGCGCTGGGTGTCCTGCTCAGGGACACACTGCCTTAACCACTCTGCTACCAGGCCGCAGTGCTGATGTTATTTATCTCACTGGAAGATCCCTCGTCTTTAGTCTGTATGAGGTTTTAGTTTTTGAATAAACATGTATTGACACCTGTCTACAAACTCTGACCATGAAGAAATTCTTTGGCCATTTCTTTCTGTTGAACTATGGATAAACTTGCTACAAAGCAGCAACAAGTAGCTTCATCCTGGGTGCCCGCCTCCTACCTATGGCAGCTTAAATAACCAGTAGATCATTTTAATTAAATAATAAAACGCTAGACTATTTATTTCCAGTTAATTTGTTAAGTGTTTACCTGCACGCAGTGATATCATGTATTAAAATGTACAGTACAGGCTACAGTACTATTTATATAGAGGGGGTTTGGGATAATGATGCAAAAATTACAATAAATACTCTTCAATGTGGTGGAGTAGTATAAATTGAAAATCATTTACTGCACTTACTGTATTGTAAATATACTTTCCACCACTTTTTTTGCACTTTAAGTACAAATCTATTACATCTAACAAAAACAGTTTAGTCATGTGAGTTTGTGCAAAGCATTATGAACCAAGGTTACTTTCTCCCACAGGTCAACCGCTGCAAAAATAAAATATTAGCCCTGTCATCATGTGATTTACAATACCAGCATGCGGCGGGATCTGTGCCTCATTGTATTTTTAAGGTCTCACAGGAAATTACAGCAAAGGTTTGTGTATGTGTGAAGATGGCTGGGTGGTTGAGAGCAGGCTTAGTACTAATGCAATGTTGATGCAGCAGAAGTCGAATTTCAGTTCCTCCCTGTCTCCTACAGGCTTCCCTCCTCTCGTGTTGCACAGTACATAATAGAAGATGACAGCAGAGATGTTGGTGAGACAGAATAACACGCGGCCCAGCTTTTGAATCCGAGTGAAACCCACAACATAGCCTGGCATGTACCTCAGTCATCTGATCTACTCAGCAACATATTCGCCTGTTCTAAACTTGCATATTTCATTTGACCTTTTGACTCTCATCGTGTCACTTAAAATAAGCAGCTCCATCTCTAGTGCTATTCTTAAACCACTTTTACTGCCAGAGAGAGAGGAAGCTCATTCCCAGTGTGATGTTTATCTGACATTTTCCACTGGCCCGTGACTCAGTGGTCTGTGATTGCTAGCAGAACACATCAGGCTGGCAGGGACTCTCCCAGCGTTGGCTACAGGGCACCACTTTGTGGATTCTGCATTTCTGCATCTTTGCTCACACAAGAGTGAGTAATATTCCACCAGGATTGTTGAAGAGAGATGTAATTAAATGCATTCATGGTGCAGGTTTCCTGTGTCTGTATTGTTTGTGTGTTTGTTTTGAGGGTATAAATGCGCACATCCACGTTAAATGTCCTGGAAAGTGCTCTGTGAATTTACACTGGTTTGTTTCTCTAAATTAATTAAGTCACAACATCAAATGATATTCACTGCAACAAAAAACATTTTTTTCCACAAGCATTGTAGATTATAGGAACGAGTGCCATACAGTACAGTATGTACACTGTGCTTAGCAAAGCAGTCTCCTGCACACTAACTTGCCACTGCGTGATGCTTACAACTGAACTTCCACTGCTGAAACTTAAAAGTTACAGAATCCTAATAATTACTCAAAGATTTGAAACTTTCATCCCAACTCTTCTGATCATCTCACTGCATGCCTATTTATTGATGGGTTGTGAGAAGCTAAAAAATCTCCCCTGAGAAGATTCTTAATCAAACAAAATGCATGAAAATATATTTTCTTTTTTCCTTTTTTCAGCTACTGGCTCATCTCAGTACATAAGAAGAACATGCCTTCATGTGCTGTGTAGGGAGCATCTCTCTGAACTATATGTGGTATATATGGTATATATATATATATTTACGGTACTGTATATAGTTATAGTTATGCCATATAAAAGGTAGCACAATGTCCTATATGTTATGACGAAAGAAATGAAAAATAGAGATGTGAAGCCTACAAGGAAAGCAGCAACCTTGAAGAAACTTGTTTAAGTAGCAGCTACATGGCAGCATAATGGCCAGGTGTCCTGATGCAGCAGGCACTGATGTCACTCCTGCATATTCATACTTCATATTCATTCACATTTGGAAATGTGATTAACATGCATATCATGTCTCACCCACCTGTCAGCCTATTTCAAGTTTTATACTGCACTGCTTAATTTAAAGGGTCTTTTATCAGATTTCCCCCCAAAAAGTGAAAATAATGATTCCAGATGTTGCACACCAATGTATTCAGTAATTGGACAGTGTGTGCTGTGTGGGTTTGGTTTTTAAGACATTTCAGAGCACAGCGAAGGCTAAATAAACATTTTAGGAAGGATATTTCCTCATTCTTGATTCTGAACAGCTTTTTATTGTTTAGGGTCATTGCTTTTCAAAACCGCAAAGCCTCTTATAATCAGATCCACATGTAGACTGGGGGCAGAGTCTGGTCACCAATGTCTGCAATGTTAACAACCCAGAGCATTAGCCTTGACACCTTTTCCATCAGCTTGATATAATTTTGTTTGTCTGCTTTCAGAAGAATTTTCACAGACCATTTTTCATCGTAATTTATTTCTTTAGTCCTCCGACCCTTATTCATTCCTGTAGCTCACTCACTTCTTGAGACAAATTACCTGACCACATTCACACAGGGCTACTTGCATGTATTCTATGTCTGCACACCGCTGTTTAAGTTTGGGATGAATACGCAACACAGCGAATAACATCCCTTTACTGCAGAAAGTACACCACTGGGAATGATCAGAGCCGAGGACAAAGAGGAGTTATGGATGCAGAATGGTCTTCCCAGATGACAGCAAAGCAATAATCATTTGCAACTGCAGAATAAGCACTGAGGCTGTCTCATTTCAAACATGATGGAACCGTAAACCAAATTTTACAAAAACATTTATAACAATATAGTTCCAAACGACATCTTTTAAAATGACTGAATACAAAACACGGTATTTTACACAATACGTGTCTGTATAAGATTTGTATAAATCATTAAAAATTTTCCACAATCAAATTGAATATTTAATTGATTCATAAACATAGTATTTATAATGTTATTTGTGTGCAAATTAACAGCAGAATTAAACCGATACCTAATTTTTAAAAAAGATAGTACCAATAATAATAGGGATGTGCTGCTAATCATGATTCACTTGAATCCAGGTTTTGATTTCAGTCATTTACTTTATTGTGAGTTTTCATTGAGTGAGTGTTTCTCATTTTATCATGTGTCTTGACTGGTTTCTTGCTTTCTAGCATTAAGCTGTTTAATAGGAGCATCAAGATTAAGATTAGTTAGAAAATGCAAGCATATACGCGTAATACAGTAACATATAACATATACAGTATATATATATTGTATTATTATACATAGTTTTTGTATGTATCTTTTGTGTGATATTTAGGTGCCTGTCATAAAAAGAATGGGAGGCAGTGCATGGCGAAGCATTGACTCCCATTCATTTTAATAGAGGCACCTACTATTCTCCACCTCTAAACTGGCTTCTTTATTTATTAGTGGGGGAGCATGGAATGCTCCCACACTATTGATTTCCTCTTTTTCTCTTTATTAGTGGGGGAGCATGAAA
>JAUMTR010000009.1:10302358-10343948 GCA_032270685.1 Microctenopoma stevenorrisi | reverse complement strand
CTCTGAGTCAACATTCACAATGGGAGTCTGATTTTCACAATAAGAGTCTTTTAGTGAAAAATCATGAAAAGATTAAAGATAAGTGGAATCTTGATAACTGATGGTACCCTGGCAACTGAAGCACCCTGTTAGCACCTGCTCTCAGATTGGCTGACACAGCAGTAGCTGCTGATGTTTACTGTGTTTGTTTGTAAATACTCTGTGATTCCAGGTCTCTGGTCGGGGAGATGGGTCTAAGGTTCAGCGGTGCAAGGTGGCAGGCACCTTTAAAGTTTCCCCAGGAACTTTCTAGTTTGTATTATCATCATCGATAACCTTCTTTTTTTATGTTTCATGTAGGAAGTAGCAACCTTTACTTTGCTTGGCAGACGCTTATCCTGCTTTAATCATACCCGTACCGTAGCTGAACATGCATCCCTACTTTCGTTTTATGAAATTTTCATTTATTCATTCCTGTGTTTGCAGCAGAAGCAAATGCGGAATGAAACAAGATATGTGCTCTGAACTTAACATTGTAAAGTCAAGTGACTGCAGATTCCACAAAGTCAAGTGTTTGCTGAGTTTGTTGTGTGTCATTTTATATCAAGAGTTTGTACTCAGTTCCCTCCCTTGTTGGCTAATGGTGATCACATTGTTTTTATATTTCCATTCAATTTTTATTGATTTCTTTATTTTGGAAGCTGCTATGACAGAAATTATCTGATATGATCAAAAAAACACAGGGGAGCCTCAGCTTCTGCAGTATTAATCATATCTGTGAGGGAGTTTTTTTAGATTGCCCTTGTCCCTGGTTCTGGTGTAATCAAAGGGTCAGGCCCTGTTGTTCACAGCCTGAGACACCACATTTAATGAGGATGTTGTGTCCTGGCTCCCTCAGTCACACTAACACTACCTTCTGTGTCAGCCCCTGCACACATAATTGTGCTGATTACAGCATTTTATTTTCCAGTTTTCACAGAGCATTAAAGGCAACACCTCGCACTGTTATGGCTACATCAACTTACCTGGTCATTTCTCACATGGTGCAAGTTGGCGTTTTAAAATAACAGTTTAACAAGTTTGAGCTACAGTCAAAGTATAAAAACAGTAGATTAAACGGGGTATCAAATCTCCTGGGCGTACATTTTAGCAATACATCCAGGCATTTACCATCACCTTTATCACAGTTTCTTAGTAACAGTATATATCTTGAAGCTGGGCAGTTACAAGCTAGCTAACATAATACGCGGCATGGGAAATAAACGACTATAACCGTAGTAAATTATCAATTATAAATCCTGTGAGCCAGTTTAGGTGGACAACTTAAATTGCAGTGCCCCACTTCCACATAATTAACTCTCCTGACTGAAATACACATTCAGAGCAGGCTTCGCTTTCGTGTTGTTTACTGAGTTCACTGGACTGCACTGACCATTTGATAAGATGATATACACATGCTGCTACCGCTACTCCTCGCTCTGCTTTTCATAAGGCAACGTACTTTCCGAGGATTCCAGTCATGTCACTTCACAGTGGCTTTGTGAAAGCCACTCTTTGCAGAAATAGTAGTACTTGCACCTTCCTTGCCGCTTCCTTGGCTCTATTTGTTGGTTATTCTTCTCGAGTCAAAGATGCACATCAAGTCAGGCAGTTTCCTCTCCAAGCACACTTCAGCAAACTATTTACTGCTCTTGCTAACATGCCTGTGTCACTGTTTTGGCTGTATTCCTGTACTTGTGTGCTTGGCAGTGCTTTTTAAGGCTTGCTGACCCCGCTGACTTTGCTGCAGTATAGATCCAAAAAAAGGTTATTCCGTGGCAACTGGATTTGTTTTAGTTCCTTGAAGACATTTCACCATCTATTCCAGAGGGCTTTCGGCCACTGAATAACCTTTTTTGGGATAACCACGACCTGGATGACTGAGAATCTTCACAGACATTTAGCTACAGTATAGATATGTCCCTGGTGTGTGCCTGCTAGTCACTAGTTCCCACTTTTACAGTATACTGCTGCTTGCTAGTGCAAACTACTACAGAATTTAAAATTTAAACTGTAAGCCTGCTTTTTCTTACATGTTTCAGACAAACATGCGCATTTATTCTCATTCTTTTAAAATGAGCATTGCTCTGCACAGAGGAAAAACTTATTCCCTGTACTCTCATAACAGATAACAGGACATATATTCTTTCTCTAATGACACCAATACATCCATCCATTTTTTATACAAGCGTATCCCATTTACAATCCTAAAACAGACAGTTTCTGTCCCAGTATGAACTAGTAAAGGGGCAGGACAACTCGCATAACTATGTGGCCTGGTAGCTTAATGGGTTACGCGTCAGACTGTGATGCAGAAGGTCGCCAGTTTGAATCTCCCGTCTGACTCCTAGTCCATCCCCTACCAGGTGGTAGGGGAACTCCCTTTAAGAGGAAGAAACCTCCAGCAGAACCAGCGGTTGGGATGAGTGGACAGAGGAGAGAGAAAAGAACAGCAGGTAACAGAGATCATAACAACAACAAGGAGCAGCAGACAAAGCACTGGACAGGTTGGTAGGACCAGCGGCCACAAGGTGAAATCACACAACTCCAAGGTAAAGGATGCCTCGGAGGTACAGAGAGAATGAGAGACAGAAGGACGAAGCACAACAAGGGAGGACAGGGAGAGAGCCAGAGAGGGAGAGAGAGAGAAAAGGAGGAGAGGAGCTCAGAGTGTTAGGAAAGTCCCCCAGCAGGCTAAATCTATAGCAGCTTAACTAATAGATGGTTTAGAGTCACCCGATCCATCTCTAACTATAAGATTTAGCAAAAAGGACAGTTTTAAGTCTAATCTTAAAGGTAGAGAGGGTGTCTGCCTCCCAAACTTTAACTGGAAGCTGGTTCCACAGGAGAGGAGCTTGATAGCTGAAGGCTCTGCCTCCCATTCTACATTTGGAAACTCTAGGAACCACAAGTAGACCAGCACTCTGAGAGCGAAGTGCTCTGCTGGAATAATAAGGTTCTATCAGGTCTTTAAGATATGTTGAGGCCTGATCATTTAGTGCTTTATATGTGAGGAGAAGGATTTTAAACTCTATTCTAGATTTAAGAAGAAGCCAATGGAGAGAAGCTAATGTAGGAGTAATGTGATCTCTCTTGTTAAGTCCAGTCTAAACTCTGGCTCCAGCATTCTGGATTAACTGGAGGCTTTTTAACGAGTTACTGGGATATCCTATCGGTAAAGAATTACAGTAGTCCAGTCTAGAAGTTACAAAAGCATGAACTAGTTTCTCGGCATCACTCTGAGACAGGATGCTCCCAATCTTAGAAATATTCCTGAGGTGGAAGAAGGCAGTTCTGGAGATTCCTTTTCTGTAATGGTTAAAAAAGATATCTTGATCAAAAGATTCCTCACAGTAGTGTTTGAAGCCAGTGCAATATCTGTGTTGATCTTGCCATGTTAGATTCAAATTCAAGTCTTGCTGTTGTTGATAACAGTGAGTAGTGGTGAAGAGTCATTTGAAGAGTAACCGTCCACTGGTAAGAAGTCTGAGTCTTGCTCAAGGACACACTTGGTATGGGCTTGGAGTCTGGGCTGGAATTCTGCAACCTTCTGCATCCGAGTCTGACTCAGTCTGACTCCCATCAAGCTACCAGGCTGCTATTTAAAGCCTGAAACCAAGAAACGTTCCATCATCTATCGAACCTCAATATTTTAATGATGAAACAATCACCCTGTGGAGATAACACTACAGAATTAATGGTGTTAAATTAGTTAAGCTAGAGATTTAATGTACACACTCAAAGACATAAAACGAGATAACTGGGCTTGCTGGCTCGTGGAGGAATGCAAGCAATTAAATACAAAATGAGTAGCTTTCCGCTTTATATTTCTGAGTTAATAGAAATGCCACACTTTCCCGAAGGCATGGTCAGATAAACAATTATTTTAGATTTATGTGAAGTTATTTCAATTTTTATTTTATTTTTTCCACATCGTTAAATGTACCATATGTTCAGAGTCCCGTGGGGTATAAAGCTGATGGATCTCACTAGAGTTGCCATCCTGGATAGGGTGGAGGAGGAGATATTAGGCTAATGAGTATAATTATATTATGTAGTGCAATGGTCTCATCATTGTACTTAAAGGTTATTATTGATAATAGGTTCGGTGCTCAGTTCTGACCTCTGTTCCTCACCTTCATTTTTATTCACTCTCTCTACATCATCTCCCCCTATTGGTGTCCCGCCGGTGCTGGTGCTGATGAGATCCACACACGCATGTTTAAGTAATGAACTTGTACCTACAGAGGTTGGTGGGTGGACACGTGATCATTCACACGTTATACTTGTGGTGACCTGTCTTACTAATACAGGCATTAGGGAGTGTAATTGTGGCCACATGGCAGTCTAAAGATTTGCGGGCAAATCCATTAAACTAAATTAGTACAGCTTCTCAAGTTATTCTCATACTAATGAGCAAAAAATGTTTCTCAAAACAGAAACACAAAGAATGCAATCATTTCAGTCTAGAAACTACGAATCATTAGTCGACAGTGGGGCCTTAACACCAGAATTTTAAACGGTCATATAGTAAATTAAAAGTGTTCAGATGTTTTAATATATTTATTTAATATATTTAAATGAATACTATGTCTCTAAACATCAGTATATACAGATTTCACAGCAGATTGTCACGTTGGATTCAACTGCCCTATTCGGGCACTCAGAGAGGTAACTTAGTTTAATATCTCTTTTTCTTGTGGGGAAAAGTGCTTCCTTTTTTTGTGCAGCCATAATTGTTCAATGACTTCTTTATTAAAACATGAATATACTTGTTTGTACTGTAGAGAGACATACCAGCTGTTTCCTTCTGATATAGTAATGACATAGAATTTTGGGACCTGTATTAATAAACAACCATTGCTGAAACCACAGCGACCACGGGTGCGTTGATTCAATCGCCACTAAAATTGGAAGGAGCACAACTTCATCAACACCCAACACTTAAGCTTTATGCAGCTTGGAGTGATTTTTTTGGTTCATTCCCATTTAAGTTTTTCAGGGACAGACTGAAACGTGAGTGAATATTATCCTACGTTTGACAGGTAAAAAGAAAAATGAATGCCTGCATTGCTCTGTGTTTGTTAAATGTGTAAGCAGCCAATTTTCTACTAACATTTTAGCCCTAAGCACTTGATAAACTGTTGGTAAATCAGGGCTCTGTTGCTTTGAATTTGTTTTGGAATCTTTCTTCTCTCTAGTGGTAAACACTTAATGCAGGTTCAAGAGACATTCATTAGTGTATGACAGCGCATGACAGACTTTCCTGAGGGACATCTTATTTGTACTCTTAAATTTCATGT
This sequence comes from Microctenopoma stevenorrisi, assembly GCA_032270685.1. Lineage (NCBI taxonomy): Eukaryota > Metazoa > Chordata > Actinopteri > Anabantiformes > Anabantidae > Microctenopoma > Microctenopoma stevenorrisi. Next base: position 10,338,627 of record JAUMTR010000009.1, on the reverse strand, counting down.
TTAATTCATCATTAGACTGGAGGCATTTTGCAATGCCGTTACTGTCAACAGAATACAGTAGCCGAGCCATGGATGTGAACAAAAATGGGAAACAAAATTGACCAAGTTGTGTTAGAATACTGCAGGAATCAATAAAAAGGGGAAAAAGTGAAAACGTACAAAATTCTGCTTTTTTTAAAGTGCACAAAAAACCTAATGTGTGCGAATACTGATTTATGAAGCCTTCACTGGATTGGTAAAGGATAGTTCATGACAGCCTGCAAAGCCATTAATCATGTGATATGTGTCTTGCACTTCCCATGAGGCTGATCTACTGTCATTGATCATTTTTATGTCAACAGCATCGGGCCTGTGACACAGTGTAGAGATGTTAAACTTTAAATAAAGATGACATTTCCTAACATGGCTTAGTGGGACTGACCATACTGACCTGTAGCTCCACAGGCCCTTTGAAACTAAATCTGCCTACCTGTGGGTTTATTACATGAGTGGTCACTGTCAGTCAATGGGAATAATCCCATCTGGGATTAACCTGGATGTTTACTGACGTAGTAAATATAAAAATGCATCAGTTTAGGCTTTTATTTTAATGAAAGATGGAGCTGTGATTTCAGACAGATCTGATGGATGAGTCTAAATCATGTTTATCCCTGTGTTATTATAAAAGAAACACTGTGACACTTAGCAAAGGATACCTGGTTGCAACAAAACATTAATTCCTTTCTCATAGATGGACACTTTGGAGCTATGCATGCAACAAATTAAAAATGATAAATGCTTTCACTGTAGCCCCACTGGAGTTATTCACTCATGCTATTAAATGTCAATTAATGCAAAAAGACTTTGAATTCATAGATGGTCTGGCATGCATAGACAGACTGATCAATTAACAGCTAGTCCAAACGACAAAAAAAATCACTTTACCAAGACAGACAACACACAGCAATACGAACACCACACAAGATTTCGCACCAGTGCTCACAAAATGCTTCATTGCCATGCAGGGTATGTTGATGTTTCAGCATTTCTCTATGAAGCTCGCACTGCACAATGCACCAACACCTCCACCATGTCTCCTACAGTTAGTACAGTATTTGGTTGTTAATTTTTTTCAATTTTTTTTTTCGATACAAATCAATATTTCATTTTTCAAAAGCAATATATTCACTTGCTAGAGCAATCAGTGCACATCCAATGCACTCAGCTGTTGGATATACAACGCTATTGTGGGAATATGTGATTTGGGTCACTTAAAGATATAATATGCAACCTCAGATAGATCTGCATGCAGTCTACTATATGTGATAAAGACAGTTATTGTCATTATGACGATTCAATTAAAACTAGTTAAATTGGAAACTGAGCACAGAATAGGCAGCAAACATTACACTTCTCTGTTAGAGCAGACACCTTTGCGCAAAGATTGTTATAAGCAAATATTTCTGCACCACTCCCACGCTGTTTTGTGATACTAACTTCACAGGAGGCATTGACACCACCTCGCCACAATATGATAAGTTCTGGAAAATACTAAAAATATTCAGAAAAACTGAATACTTAGCTGGGTTCCTGGAGTCCCCAAATTGTGGCTTTAAGTTTTGTGCCTGATTTTATTATTGTTTTGCATATTTGTCACACTTAAATTATTTCGATCATCAAGCAAGTTTTGCACAGAGATAACCTGAGTAAATCGAAACGCACTTTTTAAATGGAGATTTCATTTATTATGCCAAAGCTGTGAAAAAGTAACTGAAGAAAATCAAAAACAGACATAAACACAGTAATTGACATGTATTACTCTGAGTTACAGAAAACTTTTCTTAGGTTTTGAAACACTAGCAAACCACAGTGAAAACGAATATAATGAAACTATTTCGTACAACTTTGTCTGCTGCTCCTTGTTGTTGTTATGATCTCTGTTACCTGCTGTTCTTTTCTCTCTCCTCTGTCCACTCACCCCAACCGGTCGAGGCAGATGGCCGCCCACCCTGAGCCTGGTTCTGCTGGAGGTTTCTTCCTCTTAGAGGGAGTTTTTCCTCTCCCCTGTCGCCTCAGTAGTTGCTCAAGTGGGACTGTTGGGTTTTCTCAATGTTTCTGTATATGTTGATATAATGTGTAAGGTCTTAAACCTTACACTGTAAAGTGCCTTGAGATGACTTATGTTGTGAATTGGTGCTATATAAATAAAGTTGAATTGAATTCTCAGAGTGAAGAACTTTTCCAGGAGTGGCTGGCTCTAGAAAATTACTCCAAGAGCATGTCAGTGAGTCGCTGACTCATCGACTCGTCGTCCGTGACTCGCCGACTCATTGGCGTTATGGTCAGCTTCAGGACCTGGACAGCTTGCCCTAATTGATGGAAGAAATTTGCTGTAGCAAGCTCTGTCTCCGCAAGACAGAGGTACTCGTGGGCGGTGTTTGTGCTGAGCCTGAGGTCTCTGACACTCGAAAGGACACCATTACCAGCACACATTTCAAGTGCATTGGGTGCAAAAGAAGTGAGTGGACTTCTGTCTTGCTTGCTCTGTGTCTACAGACACCAAAGAATGTACAGATATGACCAGAAAAGAGATTTGCATAATATGGGCTCTTTAACACCCCAGATGATGCATTAAATACAAAAAAATATCCTACGCTAAGCTATAAAAATTCTATGACCATGGACTTTTAATCAAGTCAACCATAATGCACAATGTTTTTCTGAAATTGTATTTTGTAATATTCACAAACTGCTAGTAATGTGACTGTTCTACCCCTCAACACACCAGGTAATTGTAGAGACTGACAGTGATAGAACTGAACATAGGGCTGCTGCTGCAGAACACTTCACCAGCCTATTAAAGTTCAAAGACTATCAATAACTCGGAGAAACATGGTAATCAAGTTCCAGACGCCACGCAGCATGGACAGGGACCAATTTCCAGAGGGGATTGTAAAGCCTGCAGCATTCAGCGGCAGTAGTGTTTTAATCACTCTGTCACAGATTTGAGGCCAGTTTTAAGAGCACAGTAAGACATGGCGGACGATAGTTTAGACTCAGCTAACTAGTGTAGTCTGCAGGTTTGCTATGTCAGTGCAGTGGAAAAGGCTGATTAGTGGCATCTGGGGAGATGATTAATTGATGCAAACACATTTCAATTTAACGGCTCTTTGATCAATTATTAATAAACTGATTCCACTCCCTTCCTTCCTTTTATTATGTACAACTTCAATTAAAAGGCTGTCTGTTTTGACCGGTCGCTGACCTCTCCTGGATTTTGGGAACTCAAACTAATATCTCAACGGGCAAAAACATCAAGCGGATTCCTATGTGGGAGAATAATCCACTTTCAATTGTGTGAGCTTCACTGAGAGAACGTAAGACGGAACGAAAATGAAGACTTCACAACACATATATGTTTAAGTTGAGGGAGAGTTTCATTTTGCGGCTGGTATCTTCCTGTGAAGCTGATGGTTTCTCCTCGAAATTAATGGAATGTAACAAAGACCTTGATTCCTCTTTCAGGGCCGTTATTTCTCACATTCTTGCTGAAATTGTAAATTGGAGCACAGATTTCTCGGAGGACTTCTAGGTGAGAGAGTACTCATTAATGTGCTGCTGGTAAGTTGGAAATTGTTCCCCTCCAGGCATCACTGCATTCATTCGTGTAATCTTACTTGTCTTGTGGAGTGTTGTTAAAAAAAAAGAAAGCAAATCAAAAAAACATCTTTGGAGGATTGTCCCTGGAGCTTTATTGTTAAATTCTTCCAGTAGAACACGTTTTTTTTAAAGTCGGGTGGGGATATTCTACTGTCATCTGAAACAGTAAGAAACTGGAAGAACAATTTAAAGACGTGTTGGTTTGCACTTACTGTACATTGGATGTCAAAATTAATTAGAAAATGGAATATTTTTGATGTAATCAATTCAGTTTGTGGAGCAGCCAGGATTAATACAGATTTTTTTTTTCTTGCATCACAATATGACTTTATAAAAAAGGCTAGTGAAACACAGATCATGCTCTTTTGATTTAAGATTTTCTTCCACACCACACATGTTTTTAGAGGATGTTATTTAAATGGTACTTTTTGAAGTTCAAAAATAGTGTGTCGCCTATAATACTCTGAAACCCATTTAGTAAAAGGGCAAATGGTGCATTCCATATAATTTTACTGCAGTCATCTCTCCTTTTATTGGTATGTTTACTCAGAGGGAAATGTTCTCCACCACCTTACTCTCCCCATCATAAATAATTCATTAAGGAGCCAGGGATAACAGGGGTATAAAGAAAAATATATGTATCGCTAGTGATCTGGGAGAGAAGCCAAAAGATATGTCAGACACAATTATGGGGAAAGAGGAGAATAATTCCTTCTATGTACTGCTTTGGCCCCACTTGTCCCTTTGGCTCTGTTCTCGAATGCTGCAGCCAGCGTGGATGGGTGCATTAAGACACACAGGTGGACTGATAGGGGTTGAAAGTGACCCTCTGCTCTCACCACTGGCGCAGAGCTGCAGAGCATCAGGCTAAGCCACTTTGACTCACACAGTCCTCTTAATTGCTCAGTGAACCTGGCTGCAGCATTGAGCTGCCTGACTTAGGGGTCTCCTGAGAGTGTATTACAAGTGCGCGGTTCAACTAATCGCCTCCTTTGTCCCCCATCATCCCCGCACAGTTTGTCCACACGTAGTGACAGGCCACTCATGATGTTACTCGCACTATCACCTCCTTCTACTGCACCCCGAGGTCCACAATGCCTATCTTACTTCCTCAATACACCATCAACTGCAGGTGTAGCCGCATGCAACAAATAAAAGTGTGATTGTTTCCTAAAAGTATAGAAATATTTAGCATTGATTTCTTTCACAAACAAACACTTAAATGAGTTTTTAACTCCACAAACACTGGCAGCATGTATCAGACATTATTTCATCGCTGTAAAAAAAGGAAAAAGAAAAGCTTCCAAGCAGCATTGAAGAGCTCTGGGTAATTTGATTTATCAAGTCTCCTTTTGGTCAAAGTACTCTTGTAATACATAGAGTTCTCCCACTAAAAGATTCACCATAAATTATTATTCTCTGAGAAACTTGCATAACCATTTGAAAAGAGATGAGAATGCTGTAGGGCATCTTTTAGAAAACATAGGATATGACAAATTCAAATAAACAGTATTAAGTTTACATGGTGGGAGCCAAAATGTCTCACCAGCATCATAAATATTTTAATTTCATCCCTTGTTCTAGATCAAAACGTAAAATGTTGGAAGTTCATGTTCATTTTTAGGTAGACTACATCTTTTATTTACAAAGATGTCTGCCATAAAATTGTCTTTGGACCAGTGCAAATGTCACGAATAACCTCAGTGTCCTGGCTGGAGCAGACTTATAATATGTCAATGTAAATTCATGTACTATAATGCATGCAATGTAGGGTTAGCCCAGAAGTGGCATTTTAATAGAATGATGTTTTGATCATTGTAGATGTGGATTCTTGGTTTTTTGTTTTGAGAAACTTGTGATACATGAACTTACATCAGCTAACATAAATTCCTTGATCTTGAAATAAATATTGATATTACTATATTATAAAACTAACTTTACAACGCTAGAGAAATAGTTTATCTTTATTTTCAAGTCTTGCGGTTGATGGCAAGGGTCCTTTCTGTTACCTTAGACACGCAGCTTGCTCGTTTTTTTAGCATTGCATTATGTATGTAATCATCACCTGCATGAGAAAAATAAGATTCTCGTTTTAAAATGAGCCAGCTGGAAGCCTTAAACGTCAGCCGAAGACCATGTTGTCAATCAACTCGCAGATTAAATGTTTACTTAATTAACTAGCTAGCTACAGCTGATGAAATCTGCCAGCGGCAGTTGTTATTTCAGCCGCGGAAATTGATGGTTGCCAGCTAGAACTGAAAAGTCTGCTTTTGTCCTTTTCTTTTCTACATCAAAAACCCATTGTTTTAAAAGATATTCTTCAAATTTTAAGCAGCATTATCATTATAAGCTGCACGTTCTGTGCAAGGGTGGAAAGACTGACAGGTTTAACAACACAAATTAAGGGAGCAGGGCTGGGTAAACAGCAAGTTATCTTGTTTAAAAAATTACTATTCATTAATTGTGCTAGAGATTGAAATTTTGTGAGTCTGAAATCACTAAATTTGATCATGTATTCTATTATTCCATATCTTCTCTGTGTAATATTCTAAAATACATTCTAACTTTCCCATAAGCCCCTTTTTAATAAACTGCTCGCTAACTGTGAATGGTGAATATGTTTCTTTATTAGTTATTTCCAAAGCAAAACCAAAAGGATTGCTTTGTTTAATTATTTTGTAATTATGAAATTCAAAGCTTACGCTCTGTACATTTACATCACTGTGTAAACAAAAACACCCTACATAAATTGTGTTAATGTGGATTATACCTGGCATAAAGTAAATACAATTGTAACAGTACAGGTTTACAGCAAGAGTCAAGAATGAAGAGTTATTTTATTGCTGTTCAAAACACAACTCAAGTGCTTTACAGCAGTCAGGCTATGACCTGCTGCTATTTGATGATCCACAGATATGATGTATAGATAGATAATAGATAGGACGCATGGATGGTTAGAAGATTACAGATAATAGATACAGTATGGCTGAATGCTGCTCTGTGCAAATCACCTTAGCTGTGGTTTCACTCAGGAAAATCTGCCCTTTTGCACAAGCTATGAATCCATAATTGGGACATGACCTTTAAAAACAATGAGATATTTACCCAAAGGAAGGTGTTGGCATATTATCATTGGTGAGAGGATGAAAATATCTCCACATAGAATGAGACTGGCTGAAGGCATTGCAAGGAGGATAATTATAGTCTCAATAGTCCTTTAAATGGTTAGATCTATAATAATAATGCAGTGGTCCAATCACATCTTTTCATATTTGATCATTTCTCTATGCCCATATCTCACCCCGACTTTGGATGCTTATGTGCATATGATTTATTCATCTTTGTTTATCCAGTTTTTTAAATGATCCCTCCCCCACAAAGACAGACATCCACCACAAATACCGCATCAGGAATGAAGGACAATGTTGTAAAAGAGGAAATTGGAACATAATTACTGGAAGCTTTTATTGCACAATACATGGTCGCCTCTTTTTGTTCCAGTCTTTGTCTAGCTAAGGGCAATGTTGATAATGTCTGCAAATTCAAAGTGCTTTAGAATGAAGCTGCGCTTAGTATCAACAGTGTTAATGAAGACTCTGTTCCTGCACATTGCCACACACCAGTAATACATAGTTATGAGGGATTTGTCTCTCCCATTCCTGCATGACTTTCTGTCTGTCTCTATGTATTTCTTTCTTTGGTCTCTTTCCCTCCCTTTCCCTCGCTTTGTCTCTTCTCCGCCTCCTCTCTCTCCCATCCCATTTTTTCCTCTTCCTCCTTTGGTCTCTCTCCCTCTGCTGGCATCAAAGAGGTGCATAACCTGGAATGAATGCATGTGTTAATCACCATCTCCTAAGAATTAAACGATCTCCAACCACTCATGACAATTCATGTGCAAAAGAGAGCTCTCAGTATTCATAAGCACTGCACTGAGCATTTACATGGATAACAGTGTCAAAACATTAAGTAGGAGGTTCAGAAAAAATGGCTGTTGCAGGAGATCAAAACCTTACAGTGTTCTCTTTGAATTGGTTTCCCCGTGTGCGCTGTTGCAGTCTATAAATGTGTTTTGTAACCTAGACATGTTCATAAAAAGCACAGCTTATATAAGACTTACGTTGATCTGCTTTTCTTAAATTTTTATTATGAGTCATTCATAACAAACAGATATGAAATAGATATTTTATTTATTTCTTAAAGTTACAATTTGACAAATAATATGTAGCTCAATATCAAGTAATGGTTAATATTGTGTATATTGACGATCAGTTTAAAAAAAAATTTTTACTTGTTAGACACCTAGTATCACCTGAATCCTGTGTTGCACACGGCACAGGAGCTGGTGGGCAGTACTTGTGCGCTCAAGGGGTTTGCACAAACAAACAAAAAAGGAAAATTCAGGTACAAGCCATTTGTAATATTTTTGAGTTGGCTTAACTTAAAACTTGAAATAGGCTGAGGTAGCTAAAAAAAAAGCTCTAATCCATTTTATGGTGCTGCCATCTTTGCCTGCACCTGTAACAATGAACAGATTTGCCACTTTGGTGTAGTATAAAAACATAGTTTCCTATTTAGTCACACGTCAGAAACCGAGTGACATAAGCAGCTGGTTGCTAATGTTGCCTGCCTTATGTTGGGCAAGTATATAGTAAGTTTTGGGAGCTTTTTGCTGATACAAACTGAGAAAGCGAACCAAAACATTACAACTGTGGGCTGGAATACCAACACAGTGTGCTGAAAGGTGCTATTTTGCTCCCTGAGATGACGGTAAATTCACAACTGGCGATTATTTCTGAGCTATTGAGTGGACTTCTTTTCACGTACACATAGCCATGTCATTCACTGGTATTAATTGCTGCTGTTTTGAGGCCTGAATCAAACTTGCCATCATAAAAAGAGCCATTAAGCATAGAAATGTACTTACTGTATGTTTTCATTTCCTTGTGATGGCAACGTTAGCAAAGTCAGAACTCAGACAATCACAGAGAACTAATTCTAAAGCAGGTATTAAGTATGAAATGGGTGATGTTGGTGCTTTGCTGCTGTGTTTACATTTTTAGGAAGACACTTCTGTCATTTGGCAGTATCAGCAGTAGGTAAATGAGAAAGAAGTGTCTGGTGTTGCAGAGAAAGGCTGACTTACCTGAGCTATAAAAACGTGTGTTCCATTGCCTTCAAATACCCAAAAGTATTTTGAACCCAAGCAACCCCAAAAAGGATGTCTACTGCAGATGAGTAGCCATAATAATTTGAAAACATGTCAACCTCTCTACACAGCTGAAGTGGTTTAATTTGTTGGTGATAATTTTGTTTTTAAAAAGAACAACAGCATCAAGATAACTCAAGCAAGAGCCAGTAAAGCAATCAAGAAGCTCTTCAGATTTGAGTGGAAGCACTGAAGTGGTGATGGAAGCTCAAAAAGTTAAAAGACTTACAAATGAAGTAGTCAGGCGCAAAGCTGAAAGAAGCTGACTAACTAGACATTAAAAATAAATATATTGAATACAGAATTGAGAATGATAAGTAGTTGTAAGACACACTGAAAAGGAAACTTCAAGGATATAGATGATATCAGGATTTTGGTAAAAAAAAATTAACATTTCTTATATTTTTCACCTCTGGATTTTAATACCAATTTAACCTATTTCTGTTCTTTTAAGCTGATCTCCAAGTATCTTATTATCATACATTTAGGGGTGTTGAACTTTAGACCAATGAACCTTAGAGATGATAACTATCTGAATTTTTACTAGTTGGAGTATTTCCTAATTAAGTGTCTCTTATTTACACTTCAGCAATTCTGGGAGCAGTATTGCACTTTTTGCTCCACCTCATGTATTTGACAGTTTAAGTAACATTGCAGATTCTGATTCTAAAATAAAATATAGCAAGTTGATGAAAGTAGATATTAAAAAAGATTAACAACTTTTCCATGATCTATGTTGGTTACAATCACCTTCACCTTTACAAGCTGTTGTATTTGTTCAGCAATAAGTTTCTATAGCAACAGAGATCTTTACCCTTATTTTTATTAATTACAAAAAAGAGAACTAAAAAAACAAAAATCAGACATTTTGAAAAGCTCCTATGCTCTTTTAAGTTCATCAGATACATGTCTGACAGCAGCAGTGGAAACTTGTCTAGTCCCTGACATGACTTGCGTTGTTTTTATCTCGAGGTGTCATCACGAAATCTTCACAAACACAAAACGCATCTGTTAATGCGAGCTATCCTAGGTTATCATAGAAGGAAGAAAATGTAAAAGAAATGTCCTGTATGTCAGGATGCTCCATATGTTGTGTTTAGTCAAAACGTTCCTACTACTGGTACTTCTTCCATCATAATTGCATCATGAGTGTAATAGTCTCAAAACAACCATGTAGGAAAAACAATTCAAACAAAACAAAACAAAAAAGCAGATCAGACTTGAGAAGAGCGGACATTCTTTGCCACTTCAACAACAAAGGGCCCATCATTCAAAACCTGGTCATAAAAAAAGACTTCCTAAAAACATCAATTATATCCAGCAGCTGTCTATTCTGATGACACTGGATGAAACAATCGGTAGACGGGGGGTGGGGAGGGGCTGGATGTATACATGTACTGAGCTGAACTAAACTCCACTTTCTATCAAATTAAAGCACAGGAAAACAAAATGTATCAAGCATCATTCTCTCCCCACTGTTAGCATTTACGCCGCAAAGATGATTGATTTGGTTCACTCTAATCTGCTCTAATTTCGTCTTCATTAACAAAACCCAGTGGTATACTGGGTTAATCTAATCACTGCAGGTTTTCAATTTAGCATGTGGTTTTATTTTTCAGCCTTTGCATTATGTCAGTGTTCTCAGTCGCTGTATCTTGCAAATACATTATCTGCCTTATGGAGAGGAAATGAGAGTGGCATGAACTTAGTTAAAAAAAAACAATAAACAATGACAATAAATAGCGAAACATTTACATCTTTGCAATAATCATGTGGATAGGTTAGTGTTAATCCAATATTGTTCCACCTATGAGACGTCTTTACAGTCCTATGGCGTAGTAATGCTATATATTACAGGAAAACAGATTTGTGTGTGTTGAAGTCTTCGGTACTTCTGGACAGGTTGCTGTATGTGGAAAGGCATGGCACTGATGAGCTATATTGTCAAAAAATCAAGCAGAACATAACAAGCCAACAGTTTTTCTATTTTTTCATATCGCTGGATTCATGTTCTGCAGCTGATTTAAAAGAGTCCAGTCTTGGCCATATTTGAGCATGTAAACCTTGCTAAAACATTTTTCAAAATCTATTTTAACACAAAATAAACACTATGACAAAGTGCCGTTAAATATTTTAAAGATCCAATGTCAGTTATGAAACTTATTCTGTTAGTAAGTTTTACTTTTGCAATATTTACTTTTTAACCTAATCTCTGAAGTTTGGCATATCCACCCAAGTTCCACAACATTAAAATGAATAATGGGCTGTTGAAGCTCTCACTATATCAGACTCCTGAGGCAGTATGTCTGTTTATTTCCCAGAGTGCAGTTTGTAAAGGAAATTGGTTTATACTTATGAGCCATTGATCCACAGAGAACAGTACAGTTTGTCATTCAATAGGTTTCTCGGACAGAGGATAGAGAGATAGTGGAGAGTCCAGGGAGAGATAGATCCAGATAAGTTACTTCCACTATCACTATCAGTCCATTCTAGGAGGACAAACTGTTGGAGGATATGAATGGCTCACTGATAAAAAGGAATTATCAGCCATGTTAAATACATTGGATTGAGTCCTCAGAGGTCGAGGTTTTAACTACTTGGCAGCCACAGACAGGTAAAACAATGTTTTGAACAATGAAAACAGCCATTTTTATTCGATATGTAAACATTGAAAAAGTGTGGATTTTCTGTATCTTTTTTGTGTAAATGAAGACTCAAAAGCCAGAGTAAGACATAAGACATTTTGTCAAACTGAAATCTTTTGATAATACCTGGTGTTAATTATACATTGATCAACCCCTATAAAATCTAGGCTCAGAGCTTGGCATTTTTCTTGCACAAAATAAATATTTATTAATATTAACAAGCATATACTGGGGTGACAAATGTACTGCCGGGACATGATTCATGTCATTGTGACATGTTTTCTGGAAAATTCTAAAAGCTTCTTGGATTGATTCTTTTTTTAAACACAGTGTTAAAATTGTTGTTTTTAAAAAATTCTAAAAGCTGTTATGACTAATAACTAACTAACCGTACAGACACAATTACACAATTAAAGTCCACTACAACTGATATACTGGAGAGGTAACACAGACAATCCTGTAGCGATGCTAGTATCTTTAAATAGTTCTTAACTGAAATCAAAACACTTGACATTTTCATTCCTAAGCAGTCAAATGTTGCACAAACATTACATTTGGATAATAAAATGTATGCAAACTCACCACGTTGACCCAACATCTTGGCCATCAGTGATTAACATTATGCACTGGGAATTTGTTTCCAGCCCTTTAGTGAAGTCTGCTATAGGAAATAGCATCAAGCTCAGGCTACATTTTGGAGCAAAGGAAAGTAAGTTAAGTTATTTTCGCAGAGATTCAGGATTTATGTTGCTTAATACTGATGAATTAACATGGTAAATGCCCTATTTGGAGGGAGGGAGCGAAGCGTTCTGAAGGAAAAGATTGCAGAGCCTGTGATGCCCATACTCCACTATTTGCATTCACAATATGTCATTACAAACTCGAGCTTCAGAAGAGCAATTCATGCTAATGGAAGTAATTACACCAAAATTATAACCTGTCTAAGTGAAAGACTACAAATGAGCAGGCATGTGACTGAAATAGGTGCTTCTCTTACAATCAACACGTCTATCTGTGTACGACATACTTAACCACTGTGCTCTCAGTGTCAGTGTTCTTAACTGCAGAGTTGAAAGGAGGGGAGAAGACTGACATTTCCATAATCTTTCATGAACACCAAATTTGACCTCGTGTTACTTAATACCAAGCACCGCTCAACACTTCAAAGATCACTTATCTCCATTTTTAAGAAGTTCATGGGGGGAAGTGGATTCCTCCTTTTTTTTCACCATGAAAATCCCAAAGGTTAAAATATGCTAATTCGTTATTTAATGTACAATAGTGCATTTAATGTTAATGGAAACGTATCCTATGTGTATAATTACTGTACTCATTCAATGTTTAGGGTATCATCATTTGCTCCACTGTAACTATATAAGGAATTCAATTATCACTCAAAGACTTATATTAAATAGTGAACCATCATTTCTTCATGCAGCTATATTAATGCACATGCACTGGCATGTAAACTGAGAATAGATCGACAAAAAATGTTACTGGCTTATGCGCTTAAATTCAAAACAAAAACAGATTTTATTAAAAATGGTAAAAGGAAAAGGAATAGATCTGAGTGACTTAAAAAATATGCAGATTGTTGGTTCAAATGTAAGGAGCTTCAGTTTTGCGAACTATAAAAAAAAACAGCAATGGGGGGAAAAAAAGTGATGTTTGTCAGATGACTCATCCTTCATCAAAAGACAAGTGGGTGAGTGAATGTTTGGTGTCCACCAAGAGAACGATTCAGGCCTGAATGCTTAACCCCTCCAGTGCTATCCAGGGTTTTTTGCTGGCATATTGCTGGCATTATGTTTTCCCTTTCAGAGAGTGATCTCTATCAGCAAGTTAAAAAATTACTATATATTCTTTTCAATTTGTACAAAAGCTATCAGGCCCAATAAAAACAAGCTTCAAGTTAAAAACCAATACACAAAAAGCAGTCAAATTTGTGTTTGTGTTATTTTTAAGAATCTTTAATAATTTACAGTTTTATGTTGTGAGATGCTTTAGTATTTATGACACGAAAAACAACACGTTTATATGAGATTTACCGATGCGCAGATGTAGGGATGTAACGAAGATAAATGCTTTCATTACAATGACTAATTGGAACTGAGGATACGTGTCAAATGTGACCCTGGCATTTTCAGAGAGAACAATCCCTGGACCTAATCCTGGACCTTTTTGGTGAGGTTATACAATGTTTTAAGGAGTTTCATAATGAGTGGCTGTGTTTAAAAGCCGAGGGACCAAAGTACCACTGAACCCCAAATCCTTCCTGATATAACACAGTTAAATTATTCATTTGAAGTAATAGTCTTGCTGATGAAATATTCATCATTTTGTAATGAGGGATGTATTGATTTAAATAGCAGCACTTTGTTGAAAGCCCTTGCTTCAGCCAGTGAGAAAAGCAGAAAGAATGAAAGGTATTCTGCAGATCATCTTTTTGTATTTTATCAGCACTGAGCACTTGTACTGATTACTAATTAGGCACTTTTCTGTGGAAACTATTTGGAGAAAATCACAGTACCTTCATACAGCAGATTAGAAATCAGCAGTTACTGATATTGAAAACATTATTACGCTTTATTGCATCATTTAATTGTGAACTTCATTTGCCCAAAGCACACAGTTGTACAGACTCTTCAACGACCACATGGTATAGTGAATTTCTGTTATTTGATAAAATTTTGTTTTTTAGCTGCTAAATCAGAATAATTAATTACTTAATATTTTTATTGTAGTTTCTTAAAATGAAATAATCGTACAGAACAAATTACTGGACCATGCACTGTTAAGCCACATTATTGGAAGCACCCAGTGGTTTTAGTCCTCCTGTGGAGGACAGGAGTTAGTATGGGAAAGAATTAATGATGACCTTAATGGAGAGTGAACACACAGCACATGTCATCCGGTGCATGAGGCTGCATAACTGCAGACCAGTCAGTGCCAGTGTCAATGCTGACCTCTGTTTGCTACGTCGTTAAAACTCCTGGTTGGATTTAATGTTTTGGTTGATCAGTCTACCCTATCCAAAGACCTGAAGATAAACTGCAGAATCAATCTAGATCCTAGACGCTAATTAGTGAGATATTGTGTAGCTTCCTTATATGTTTGGAAAATATGGGCAAACTTATGAATTCGTTTTCATTCATGTACTGTAACTAAAAAATATATACCTATTGTCCAATATATGTATCTGTAGGATGTATTGCATGGTTAGTGTCTTTCTTTGTTTTAAGGCCCCTCTGGGAAATATTGTCTATAGAGAATAAAACAATATAGAAATATAGAATAGAATATAAGTGAGAAATACTAGGAAGTATGTTACTTTTACTTGCAGCATATTACAAAATTATACATATTTATTCTTCAATATTTTACTAGAATCATAATTACAGTAGAAAATATTATAAGTCATAAATATTGTGGAGTGTAAGCGAGTCATTTTTTTCCACTTCACTGGATTTTTGTGTATAATATTTCAGGTCTCTTCAGTAAAGCACTATTTTTTTTATTTCTCGTGATCGAAAGTAATAAAACATCTTTCAATGAAACACAGCATAAAAAGAATGTTTCTGCATTGTGCAGGAACAAAAACAATGTTACTGTGAACCAAAAACCTCATAGAAGCTTTGATCTTCATGCAGTATGGCTGTCAATGCAAGCAAGCCCTGTCAAAAAATGGTGTTTGTGTAACATGATATTGGACAAATTGTCAAACACTGTGGCAGGGAACAAATGCCTTAGGATAATTTTGTTTATGCCAGTGGAGAACATGGAAAAGCCCAGAATGGCAGCCTTATATGCCACACTTAGATGATGTAAGTTAAGGATGTAAAGCATCACAATTTGTCTTAGAAAATCACTAGTCTATATCTATTTCATGGCATAAATTCCAGATCAAACATGACATATGAGGGGGTTGAGTATAAGAGAACTGTGATACAATCATAAGCAAGCAAGAAAACATGAGAACAAGAATTCATTTATATACAATGCTGCAGTCTTTCTTTGTTTGGCCAAATGATGTGTAAATTTGCTGTATAGTTGTAAGGTTTTATGGAGGGCAGAAATTAAAGACAATTAGTTTAGACTTCAATGAGATATCCGCATTGGTGGATTTGACACTTATAGTTGTTTGTTTTGACCTCAATCCCACTTGAATGTGAATATGCATGTCATCATTTTAATTTAGAGTTTAATTTAGCTTGTGGTAAGGGTTGATAAAGTCTTTACAAAACCTGAAACGATACCACCAATCGTAAGAAAACACAGATTCTTCCACAGTTGCTGCACTTTGCATGCACGCCACAAGTAGTGTTTACTAACCTGTAGTTCATACCTTCCTCCCGTGGCTACTGTGAGGAATTGAACAGTGGGAACAGGTGGGTTTTCAAAAAGAAGTTTTTTTTTTATTTACCCAAGAAATATGTAGACAAAAAACATACAAAAATATTGGCCCTTAAGAGAGGTCAAACAAAAAGAATGAGACTTAAGTTAGAAGTAAACTGAAGAAAGCCATACCACAAACTCCAAAAACTGACCTAACAAACTAAACAAAATGGTGGGTATATATGCTAACTGACCAAACTATTGAAAAAAAACAGGGGATGACAGAAACTAAGCGTACTATAAAACAATAAATACAAAGGGAAATAAATGTATAGGCTAATAGTTTACCAACCTAAATCTAATTCAAAAAACAAAAGTAGAATAGACACATAATATAACCAAAAGAAATAACCAACACAAACGGACAGTTCCCAGTGACCCTGTTTAGTCTGGGCTGGTGGTTTAGTCCCATTTTTCTTCGCCTCTGTTGCTCCACCCTATGACGTCTCCTTTCCCACACCAGGACCAGACTTAAAACCAGACCAAAAAAGAAAGAAAGAAATATAAGCAACTACCAGCAGAAATAAGTGACAGTAATGATAGGATAAGATTGGAAAGTATGTCACAATACCTCATTAAAAAGCCTCCAGTTAATCCAGAATGCTGCAGCCAGAGTTTTGACTAGACTTCGCAAGAGAGATCATATTACTCCTAAATTAGCTTCTCTACATTGGCCTACTGTTAAATCTAGAATAGAGTTTAAAATTCTTCTCCTCACATATAAAGCACTAAATGATCATATCTTAAAGACCTGATAGAACATTATTATCCCAACAGAGCTCTTCGCTCTCAGAGTGCTGGTCTACTCGTGGTTCCTAGAGTTTTCAAATGTGAAATGGGAGGCAGAACCTTTAGTTATTAAGCTTCTCTCATGTGAAACCAGCTTCCAGTTAAAGTTCGGCAGGCAGTCTACCTTTAAGACTAGAATACTATGTGCTGTGGGTGAGTGCAGCGGATGACTTCCTTGTGTGGTTGTGGAGTGGCCATCACAGCCACTGTAGCAAGATCAGTAAAATTATATACATCAAGAGATTAAAATTTGGATAAATAGTCATCAATAATTTATTTGACAAAAATGTAGGGATTAGTATGTTATTATGAGAGTATAACAATTATATCATGTCATGAAATGCATGACTTTCAAATGCATTTATCATGTATGGCCTTAATTTTTAAAGTTTTCCCCAAGAGAAGCCAAAACCCAAAGTAGGACAAATGAATTTACTGTAAGCAATTTCTAAATGTAGAAAGAAAACCTTTTTCGTTATGCTTTATACGACAACAATGTTTTTCCTGTCGGGAACTTTTATGTCATGTTGCAAATAAAGATGTCAACACACTTTGACAAGGCAATACTGTTCTACTTTTTGGGAATCTCCCTGCTGTGATAACATAGCAAAGCAGCATACAAAACAGCTGCTAAATAAATGCTGTGCAGGGGGTACTGCAAACAACCCCCTAATGGGAATAAACTTTGAAATAAAGAGACAGCAGGGTGCAAACAAAGGCTGGGGTAGAGGATGCTCCTGCCAACAGCAGCTCCAGTATTGTTTAGACTTTCAACCAAGTGCACCTTTGACATTAACAGCATGTCAGGAACTTTGTTGATGGCCAGTGGTGTAGTTGTTTAGTTGTTTTGTCTTTCACAATTTTTAGCCCCATGTGGTAGCTGTGCTGTTGCAGAGAGTGTTTCTGTTAGGTGGGGATGCTCACAGGTAGTCTCTCTACTAATTTGGTTGACATTTACGCCGAACTCTGTGGGGCGACTCAGGAAGCCTTCGTAGTTCAGAACGCTGAAGAACAATCAGTTGATTGCTTGAGAAAACGTGGAGGAGGTTGGGTTGAGGAGTCAAATGATGAAGCACGTACTGTAGTCTGATTGACTGATATTCTGCAGTAAGAAAGGTTACATGGTTGCGGGTCAGTGCAGAAAGCATGGAAAATAACTTAAGCCCTTTCCAGCAGAACACCTCTTTGGTAAAAAAAAGTTATTTTCACATAAGTTTCACATACATGTATTTGAAACACAAGTCAAAGTTGCTAGAGGGAACCTTGAGTTAAATGCACAAATGGAACAAATGCTTGCAAAATGTACATACATGCAAATCAGGACTGTTCTAGCAAAATACAACCCTTTTCTAGTACTTGAAACTCCTGTTTTTAACCTTATTCCACCACTAATGAAATATTTTTGACTGACTCATTTCTACTTGTGAAGGCAGCATGTGTTTTCAAGGACTCATATTTTGCTTCTCTATGTATACTTGGTCCAATGAACAAGCTGATCTGGCCAGATCTAATGTTTGTAAATTATATATATGTAGACTTTACTGTATAAACTTCTGTTAGCCAGTTGACATAGCGACTCTGTTCTGGATGTGTTGCCTTAACCCTGTCTCCTTAAATTATGATCGTATACAACAAAACAGGTATCCCAATTACGTTTATCTGTCAGCTAAAATATCCAATATACATTTTAACATCCAGACATGTGAATGTAGTGATGTGAGTGTTTTATTGTTTGGATCACAGCAGTAGGTTAGGGCTAGTGAGAGACGGGGGGCTGGGTTAGGCGTAGGGTTAGTGTCATTCATTCACAACAATAGTTTAAGTACAACGTGACAATTACGTTCTCTACAAATTAATTTGGCTTTCAATTTATTTGTATACAACTGTAATTTTTAGGACTGCTTTTATACTGCAATAATTAAACAATGTAATGATTTAACCATAAATAATAAAGTAAACACGCTGTACTCACAGGGTGACAAGTTGAATGCCTGCATCTTTTTTTTAAACACTATTTGATGACATTTCTTGGGGAAATATACCCAAAGATGTATAGTTATTTCACGTGTCATATAATGATGCCTGTTTGTGCACATGTGAATAGTGTCACTAATTAGTGTCTGAGATGTTTTATTGGACCAATTCTGGCCAATAGTAGATAAAGCACACAAGGCACCTTCATTTCATTTAATATGGGTTAAGACTGAACTTGTATATTTTAGTACGGAGAACTGTACTGTAATACTGAGTATGTCAGAAAACACAATGCTCATAAAACAGGAATTCACTTCTCTGTCAAACTAAATCTACTGTAACATATTTTCAACCAAGGGAGTATGCCATTCTTCAACCACAATTTATTCAGTGACAAAGGAGATGTTGCAGGCTATGGCAAGTATTCAGTGATACTACCCAAGTTTTATCAAAAGATCTTTTACATTTGCTCTGTCTGTATGATATATTCAATTGAATATATCAGTTAAATTTCTGCTACTTGTTAGTTTGCTACAGGCAGTATATATAGCCCAAAACCCTTCCTATCATCCAATCATTCAAATCATGAGACAATATATTAGTTTAGATGTTAAATATTTTTTTCTGTCTCTGTCTTGGAAGCAGCTCTGTGTGGGCAGAGGACACAGCAAAAGTGCAAAACAGCATTTCATCTTTTTAACTGCTTGAGAAAAGCGAGGTGTTATCTAATGAAATCTAATGAAAATGAGAAACACTATTCCCCCCGCAGAGCCTCTGCCAGAAGAAAGTCAGAACAACTGAGCTCTTGCCCCCACTGTTGCTCCTGCTTCCTTCTTTCATAATGAATTTAACAGGCTTCCATAACGAGGCTATTATAGACTCCAGCCTTCCAGCAGAACAGAGAATTAGATAAGAGGGCACCTGGACACTTCAGCAGCCATCAAAATAGATGCCAATCAAATTAGCTAAGGTCTGTGTTTCATCTGCGGTTTGAGCAACCGTAAGGTTAGCATGGCAACACGAGAGCAGTGACAATGCTAAGATGCCCAGAGTACAGCTGAAGTTGAACACGTGGAAGACAGAAGAGTTGGAAGTTGGCAGAGGGAAAACCCAGAAACTGAATACCACAGACACAGAAGCCAGAGTCGGCAGATGGAACACTAGCCAAAAGCAGAAGCGATTCAAAGGACTGATGCGGCAACGCGAAAACTCACAAGGTTCATTTATCTATGTTATAAATAATTTTACCCTAACAAAAATGCCATATATCATTAGAAATCATTGGAGGCCATCAGGCAATAGGTCATCAGTCTAATGTTTCTGAACACAGATATCAGTGTGCAGTTGGAAATGGTACTTTGAGTTAATATACATTAATAACTTTATGGGGATGTTGCAATATAACATACATAAAATTTAAGTTGTAGTGGTACTAGAGATTGCACTATGGCTTCTTAGGATTTTACATTTGCAGTGTAATGAAAATATAGTTTTCAGTATCATAAAATCACTTGGCTACAATTTAGATATGTACAATACATAATAACAATATACGCACTACACTGCACATAGCACAATAACCCATATCAATAAACTTCACATTAGATATTTGGAGTCCAAAAAGTACATGTCAGTTACTACAGAAAAATGTCTGTCCAAGTTAGCCTTCTAGCTAAGCTAACAAGACGACTACTGGTGTTATATTAGTGTCTCAACTGTGACTCACTCGACCGCTGGCCACATCACGACAGCAGAGCTGGACACACTAGGCTCCTCTGCTAACTTAGCTTCAGTAATATAAATGTCAGATATAAAATTCTTGATTTAATCTTAATTTCCCTGATTATTGTAATCCTTAGTAAATTCCCAGTACCACAATAAGTAAATTAGGAGTAAGGGTAGGCAAATTTGACATTTCAACCTAAGGCAATCTTGATTATCATCAGAGAGGGAGAGAAGAGGAAAAAACGGCAAACAATGCTACTGTAGAGTTTACTTGTAGGACAATAGAGAATCCTATGATCCCATGAACACAACTTTACCTTTTGGAGTTTTTAAGAGAAGTGAAGATGGAAGGCAGCAAACCGTAAAAAGGTAACAGAAAGACACACCTATAACGGTGTTATATTATTACACTGCTGCGATTCACTAGACTTATGAAGAAAACGGTCCTTGGTACCGGGTTCATGATTTGTGGTAGCATGAACCTGAAATGCCATTTCTAAGCATCGAACCTTCTCAACAGTATCTTACAGGAAATTGTTTCCCAAAGACTTGAGCCTGGATGTGGAATTATATGGGTTTTATCTAAATGTCACTGCCTTAGTGATTGTTGATTATAATACATATATTGATCCCAGATCTTACCTCATCTTTAGGGTTTGTCCTCATTTGTCCTCAGGAACCCTGTAGCCATTGCAGCAACCACCCACAGCTTAGTCAGAATCTCTGCAGCCTCTTTCTTTTTATTTTGTGTTCAGGAGGACTTGATTTCCTTCCTTAATGCTTTATAACCCTGACACTGTCTCCAGGCAACTCAAAGGCTCTTGAGCCCGTTAAGTCTCTATCCCCCGAGAGGCTGAGTTCCTTTAAGATTTTATGCACTTTCAGAAGCTCTGCAAGTTTCTGTTGAAGATCGTCTCATATTCACACACCAAGCACTTTGAGAATAATTAGCACAGTAATAGTGTTAGGCAGTCTGAGTCCTCATTAAATTGCTGTTAATGTGGCTATTTGAAGCAGCTGGTTTTGACACCACTGTGATGTCAAAGAATCAAGAAACAAGGGAGGCATGACTGTCAAAAACACCGTCATTTCCTACATTTCATGAGTATGCTGTAGTATTTCCAACAAATTACATTTGGATGGACGTGTAAAATTGCGTGGAATATATTATGCAACTAATAATCTTAACAAAAACTAAAGAAAGACTGTGCTAAGGTTACTACAATTATATCGTTAAGTTTACATAACATTTACTAGACAGTATATATCAATAAAGATAAAAAGTAGATTTTAAAACATAACAGAGCCACATACATGGTATCCGGTGCGGGTGCTTCACCATGGATAGGCTTGGGTGGGCAGGCACATTATTATGCCCATCCGTCCATTATCTTGACTGCTTCTCCTCAAAAGGGGCGTGCTTGAGCCTATGCCAGCTGCTCCTTAGGTCTACAGTACAATTACACAGGGCTGACCAGATTATTATGTGTTAAAGAAAATATAATTAGTTTACTCAGATTACTGGCTTTACATTTACCGTCATGAAAAATGTTGACTTTAAAAGACAAATGACAAATTTTCTCGTTCTGGTGTAGAGAGCATGTAAAAAAGCCATTAAAATTCTTTGCACTTACAGCACAGTCAAACTGCACTAACAATATGCTTTAGAGAAAACAAGATAGATAAATCTAATTTAAAGGTAATGTAATTCAACATTTTGACTGTTTTGTGCCATTTCAGTATGATTTAAGCATTTGAGAAGTCAGTTTGAAATGTACTTCATATACTGTATAATAGTTTTCATCCATCAAGGACTGGAAACAGTGTGTTAGATTGCCCTTTCAAGCTCCACTGACAGAAAACATCCAGCAGTAGAAGTGTTCTTGAGCAGAACTCGAAAGACTACTTTCTGACCTCCCACTGGACAGGGACAAGTCATAATTGAATTTTTAGAAGATCAATGCCGTGAATTTTTCTTTTTTCAAAAACCCAACAACAACTAAAAGTCAAGCTCCACAACTACATGACTGTGGGGAATTGATAACAGAAGTGTGTGGAGTAACAATGGCCATAAGCTTTCTTATACTGATACTGCAGATATTGTAAAACCTTTAGACTAAACAGAAAATGTTTTTCTTACCCAGAGGCAGAACAAATCAACACATAAGAGAACAAAGGAAAAAAAAAGTACCAGTTTTAAAAGTGGATTTTAACTACCTACACACATGCATGCAATTCATGCACTCAAAAATATGTGCAAGAGGCAGGTACTGGGTGTTCCTTCTTATTAATGGTACATTTCACAGATACGTGGAAAGTTTGGTTTGGTATGTGCAGTATTGGAGTGTTTATTTGAGATAGAAAAAAACGAATAGACTGATAAAAATGTTGAGAAAAAGTGCAGATCAAAATCCTGGGTACAGTACGTAAAGGATGTTTCACAAAAAAACGTTTATGTGCATGCACCGTGTGATAGCACAAATTACAAGCTTAATAAGGAACCAGGGATCCTTGGAATTGTTGTTTTCTTAAAGATTCTGGGTTTCTTTTCATAAGACTATGCTGTGTGGCAGCTTTGGAATAAATAAATAATGAAACGGGCTCAATTTCCCATTTCAATGTGGAGTAATACTTAGCATTCAAAGCCATAGCCCATGCCTGCCAATCTTCCATATAAGCAAAAAAGAAAAAGAAAAACATTAAAACAGTTTTTAAAAAATGAAGTGTTTCAGTTCAGTGGTCACTGAAAAATGATATAAGGAGGAGTAGGTCAATTCTGTGTTGCTGCCAGAAGAGTGGCACATTAATTAGTGCTGTTGAGCATCACAGAACGATTCCGTGAAAATCTGTTTTCTGAAAAGCAGCCACTGATCATAATCTTTCTCAAGTTAAATTAAATTCCATTAATGTTTCACTCTTTGTACAGTCACAGTCATCTGCATCTATCACAAAAACAAATGAATCCTATGCAGTATCTGCCCCGTGTATTTTAGAGAGATAGACTATAACAAAAGTAAAGCATGTCCTCAAGTGACCCTAATTTCTAGTACAGAGTAGTTTTTTACTTAATCCTACAGGCAAAATGTCAGGCTTGGTTTTCTGTTTGATCACATTACAAAGCAGCACCTCCACTCACCTGGGACACATTAGAATGACTCAACAGTTTTTTCATGACTTTTCATACTTTGTTCTATTCTAAACAGATTTGTGACTTTAAGTTTCCTTTGTACCTAGTTAAACATTGAATTTAAATATACTCCAACGTAACCCTTCTTTTAATCTCACATAACAACGACAACAAAGATGTCTACAACGTATTGTATTTTTCAGTGAGTAATATCTTTGTAGGCTTTCTGATGTTTGCCTGTTTGGTTTGTGACTCGCTCCTCTAGCATTACAGAGAACATCAAATACTTCTGCGAGAGTCTGTGGCCCACATTTATTTACACGGCTGAGGGGAAACATGCAGCATCACAGACGACTCAGGCAGCATCTGACAGCACTCAACATCTAAGTTCATCCCAGATCATTCATATCCGACACCTGTGAGTGGCATTGCTATTAAGAAACTATAGAATTTCAAATAAAATTATTTTCCTTTGCATTTGTTTTCCCCAGAGGCTATTGCCTATTGTTCTGCATTTCAATATTGGAATACAAGCCATTAGACAAGGGCAATTGAGTGGAGTTGTCAAATTCAAAAAGATCTATGGTGTTGATGGAGACAGAGAATACACGGTGTTATTCCCAAAAGATGTAAGGGAGGAAATAAACTGTGTCCCAGTTTGCTTCTACAGCTTGATGGTGTGATATTATTTTAACAGTTTTAACAGTCTCGGTGATAACACAAAAGTGCTGGAGTACATTAGATATTGGCTGATTTTCCTGCATCTTCCTACATAATCAATAACAAGTGACAGTTTGGAGCAAAGCCTTGCATTAACTTTTAAAACAAAAATGGGCGTTGTTAGGCCGACTTTGGGTGGGCTTCAGCATGAATGAAGCCCCCAATGAACAGAAATGATCCCAAGCTCCCTTAAAAATATAGTAATATTCATGCTATTATAACCCAGGTTTTTTTTGGAGCTCTGGTCTCTGAGAGGTTGTTAATTGTTGTAAATTGTTAGTTTAATAGAATTAAAATTGTTGAACATGTCAGAATGTTGCTGTATCTTGTTGTATGGACGCTAAAGAATTAGTCTTAGGGACACGGCACAGTTATGTGTAGTTTTTCTTTGTCAGCCCATCTGTGGCATTACAGGACATCTCATCTACCTGGACTGTCATGACTAGATTGGTTGGACTCCCATTTTTCAAATTTTTGGTTCCCATTTTATTTAATTGTTTTAAATATATACTAAAGACAACTCCCAGATAGCAACTTTGATGTGGCCCAAATATGACCCAGACTCACCACTTTCACATGGCCCATATCATCGTTATGGCATGACGGCCCTTAAGTGGGTGACGTCAGGCAGCCCGACACTTAACCTGGCCTGGACTGGATACGGCCCAGATTCACCTCTATCATTACTCACATGATTTTAAATGCTGGCCTTTAACTGGCCCACATCTAAGCCGGATTCGGGCCACATCTCGGTGCTATCTGGGCTGTGAAGTCATGTTTTGAATTGAGCAAAGGTTGGAGCCTGAATGACATTAGTTGATCAGAGAAAATACATATATTTTTATTTCTTTAACAGAGTCTAACTATAGTCTAACTTTGGGGGGCTGGAGGTTCTAAGCTCTTGAGTGGAGCGACTAGTGCCAATCTCCTTGACGAACCTAATGATTCATGGTAATATTCAACAGCATTAGGTAGTAGTTTACATCTG
The DNA here is from genome assembly GCA_032270685.1 of Microctenopoma stevenorrisi. NCBI lineage: Eukaryota > Metazoa > Chordata > Actinopteri > Anabantiformes > Anabantidae > Microctenopoma > Microctenopoma stevenorrisi. The sequence continues at coordinate 10,313,419 of JAUMTR010000009.1, read as the reverse complement.
ATAAAAAAACAACATATATTTTCTGAGCACTCACAGCTTTTTGGAACCTACAATTCTGGGTGTGAATAAGTTGAACATTTTGATATTTGTTTCAGCGCTTTCTATACACGCTAATTCCCTCCTACAACCTTGGGGGCTAAGCCCTCCTTGTCTTACAATGCTAGTGACGCCCCTGATTACAGCGATTGCATGCAGCTGCTGTGCCTACATCATCAGGGGACTGCTAATGGCGCCTTTTGTGACAACTACAACTGCATCTATTCTCATTCTAATTGTGCCTATTCAAAACTCATAGAAATGTGCATTTATTATGATAAAAGTGGAGATGATGATGGAATTAAGTTATGAACAAGGGTTGACTGACTCTTTGATTATTAGGCCTTATTAGGTCATCAAATTCCCATGTCACACAGAAAAAAGACATCTTGTGGTTATTTCCACATCTTGAAAATGATTTTATATTTTATCACTAGCATCAGAACTGGAAACCCTCTCCAGGCAACCTGATGTGACTTTTACAACAAGCTTCTACTGTGTCAAACATATTTCTTTATAAAAGCGCTCTCTGTCCCACACCTTACTCAGGGCTGTACAGTCTGTCACCCAAACAGAGCGTGTCCATCTGTCCCTTCCCATTTACTCTCTGTTGTTCTTGCCATGGCCTAGCCCATCATGTTACGCAGGGATGGCTGACAGCTGTTTTTTTGATTCAATGCCACGGCTTATTTCCTCTGTCTGTTTGTTTTGATGTCAGCATTCAGCAGGATCAGTGGGTGAGTTAGCGTGTCTCAGTTTCAAGGCCTACCCCTAACATCAGGATACAGACAACACAAAGCAGTTGGTCCTTTTCTGACCAATTTGAGTTGACCAACAGTTAACTGAGCCTTCTTGAAAGACTGTCTGCATGAGTTGTTCAAAATCACTACTAGTGGATGAAATTGTAATAATAAGCAGTAATGAAACCGTAACATATTACTAAAAGGATTTTCTATATTTATGTATAATTTTAAATGGCTGTGTGTTGTGATGTGGCTTTTTTGGCACACCCGCCTTCAAGTATTTGCCAGTAATTCTGTGAAATAAACCAAAACCTACTGGGGCACCAGGGGACCGTTACTGGACTAGTAGGGGAATATTTTGGAGGGAAATGCTGACACAGTTTTGCAAAGTCAGAAGATAACCACAGTCATTGAGATATGTCCTACAGTAACCTAAAAAATATAATTGCCAGAACCATGCCATAGATGACACTTCGGTCTAGATCAAAGTGGTGCACTCTTTAACCCATCCACAGATGGGATCTTCCATCCACAGAACCCACAGAACTCCTTGAAGTTAAATGTTTCAATAATTCAAGGACAGTATAATATGTAGTGACATATTGGCTTGTTTATTGGCCCAATACACAACTTTAAACCTTTAGTGTAGTTTCTTCTTACACATTTTAATTCCACTACCTTCAGCTTTTCATTTTGTAGGTCAACTCTGACATCAAGGCCCAACAAAGCTCTCAGACACTTAAAACATTTAAAAAGGTGGAGGCCCAAGGTAATATTTTAAAACAGCATGTAAACTAGATACTTTATGGCTTCGTGAATCTTCAGTATTCTTGCTATCCACTTTATTAAGTACACATTCTCATTTATACGAACAGCTCTTTTGTAGACAGTGAGTCATGCTGTATATAAATAATGCATGAGTGTAAAGCATGCAAACAGGGTTGAGAGGTTCAGTAACTGTTTAACTAAATGCTAGAATGAGCAGGATCCAAGCAACTTTGAAAGTGGTATGATGTTTGATCCCAGATGTGCTAATTCTAAACACAAACACATTCACTATTCTAGGAAATTCACTCTCTACAGTTCCTTCTGTGAGCAAAAAATACGAACAAACATAAAACCTTCCAGCAAGTGACAGGCTTGTGAACACAAACGCCTTGTTGCTGGAAGAGGTCACAGTAGGATGACAACATTTGTTCAAGCTGACAGATGGCCTACAAAAATACCAGAAACAGCTCGGTATCACAGAGATGTGCAGGAGGGATTTTGAAATCAAGCAACTAGTCAGACGTTAAAATGAACGGGCCAAAGCAGCAAAACACAATAGTGGTTTCCACTCTGTCAGCTCTAAAAGAATGACAGGCCATGTGGGGATGGCATCACCACTGCACACTGTGGGGCTTTTGCTAGACCAAAGGGATCAAGGTTTGCATGGCAACATGGTAATGGCGAGGTAACAATCTATCTAAAACTGCATAACCCGAAGGCTCCATTCTTTTACGGACGCTACTACTGGTGATTTTTGTGTGCACATCAGCTCCTTTAGCCAACTGAGCAGCATTATTTTAAAGCTGCAGGATATTGTGCCTAGCATTTCTGATAAAATACCATGTTTGCAGCATAAATATCCCATAAAACAGTTTAAGTATTTAGAAAAAATTTAAAATATATCCAGTTTAAAGACAATCAAACACAGATATTATACACTGTATTGTAGATAAACTGTACTTCAATATAATAATTTAGCTCTGTCCAGAACAGTACAAAGCTAGTATGTACAACAGGCTTAACTGTTTTCTTAAGATTAATATCAATGCTAGGAAATGAGTTCATTCTGTGTTATAAAGCTATTAGTTGGCTATAACATGTATTGTTAGGGTTGTAAAAGAGCCTTTGCTGCCTTGTTAGCTTTCATTAGCACAAAGAGCTTCAATTGAAGATTTGTAGTTTGTGTGATTGGATATTTAAAAACTATAAATATTGCCCAGTGATAAATTCCCTGTGTCCACTCATAATATTATTGCAGTCACAGGGCATTAAATGACATTTTTAGCATTTGTCAGTCAAGTAAAAAATGATGATAGTGGGGGTATGGCAGGTACAGCTTATTACAGAAATGTACAATACATTACATCTGGCAGTTCTTCATTACTGGCATCAGTCTCTGTTATGAATATGCCTTTTGAGTCTTTTGTTGACAAACAGATTTTCTGAAAAGACTTAAATAAATGATTCTCTATATTGTTGGAGGAAAAAGAAACAATCTTTTGAACAAACCCCAGCATCTTGACAAAGGCTTGGGAAAATTAAAGTGAACATGGCTTGTCTTCCCCAATAAGCACAGCTAGTCCATCTTACACCTTGATATCCCCGTGCTTCATGCACGACAAAAGGCTGAACCACTATCTGATTAGCTTCACATCACATACATTGTGACTTATGTCCAATGCATTTAAAGGAACATTCAATCTGTTTTCGGCATTTAATTAATAAAGGGTTATTAATGCTCTATTGGACACTATGGCTGTTATTTTATCTTGAGAAGGAAAGCATTGTAGAAGAACAATTACACGTCAGGTTGCAACGGACTAAAGCTACATAGTTATTTAAAGTTTTAAATCAAATAAGATCATTAGCCTTGTGTATACTTTGCTGTATACTTCTGTAACACATAATTGTTTAACTTGATTACTTACATGGCGACTTCAGCAACTACCTCTACAGAGGTGAATGTTACCAGTAAGGACAGATATATCCTTGATTACCTAAATGCCTATTTCCAGTACTTTCTTGTGTAATTTGTAAAAATATAAAAAAGAAAAAGAACAACTAAAAGATTTTGGTATTTTTACTATAGGTGCTCATCTTACCGTAGGAACATACCACTCCCTGCCCCAGCTCCACTCCCCTAAATGCCTCAAGTCACTGTAGTGGGCTCCAGTGCCCTCCTGCAGAGAGCTTTCCCTAGATCTAATTGAGCCTTGGACTATATCCTAGAGGTGTCTTTTTTTAATCTGCATCGACATCTCTTTTTTGCACTTGTTTATGTAATGCTAAGCATTGGTGTATTTGATCAAAACAAACCATGCAGATAGCAAGTGTGCTAGCGTTGGTCTGTCAATAAAATCGCATAGCAGATGTCGCATAGCAAAAAGACTCTGCTCAAGTGAGTTGTATTTCAGGATATTCTTCTATTAAGGCTAAGATGTGTACCCATTGTAAGTGTACAATTTATTTCCTTTTCATCTTACAATCCCTCTTGAATTGCTCACTGACACTAACATCCCTCACGTTGCAAATGCACAAGTGTTATATATATATATATATATATATAAAAAGTTACTGTTCTCAAACTTCCTCCTTATGTTCTAAATTGTCCACTCAGTGAAAAGATGGGTCAGTTACAGCAGATGAAGGTCTCTTAAGACCAGCCAAGATTGCTTTTATTTCACTCCTCTCACAAATGTGGAGTGATCTTTTGAATCCACCAACACTGCTGCGGACTCTGTCTTCAAACACATTGAGCCCAGACCCTTTTAATCCCAAAGATGTGCAACGTGGACTAAAACCATGGAGGTGGGCCTATGACCTGAAGAAATGGATGAATGTATGTAATTCAACCAAATAAAGAAAAAGAAGATACTGATGGTTTATCTTTGGCATTAATGGACACATTAAACTCACCCTAACATATGAATATCAACTTTCTCACTTGGAAAAAGTGGAAATGTGGTATTTGTCATTGCATTGCTATACTTAACAGGAGCAAAGCAGAAAATCTGCATCATGCCTCCATTTTCCAGTGGGAATGTCACATATAGATTCATATTCTAGCCAATACACAACTGGACCAGCTGCCCTATGTGTCTCACACTTTTCCCAATGAGTTAACATTGCAGTCATTTGAAAACCCTGCGTGTCAGATGCAGATGACAAAGTATACCTAGTGTGTATCTGTGTGATTCCAGCAGCCTTGATAAAATGTCAGTATTTGATGCCCTGGGAATGAGAATAGGTTGAAATGATTGAAAGTTACACTACTGCCTCTGATGTAAGTAGTTTGGTTCATGATTTCAGCACAGCTTTCTCATTAAGACCAGATCTTTTAATCTTTAAACTAGAGCAATAGCATCAGAACCCAAATGTCTACATAGAATTGGTGGTGCAAAATGGTCTTTGCCCTGCAGAGTGAAATATGTGTGGATGTGATGGCATTAACGTGACACGAGTGAATAATGCACTTCTGAGAGACGTTAACTGTATGTTAAAGACAAAGACATAACGCAGACAGAAAGGGTCACATTTTTAATCTAAATAAAAAGTAAGTATTTTCTTGTAATTGCGGTTAACATGGGCTGTGAAATGCTAGAAGTAAATGGGCACAGTATCGTAATTGAATGACATTAGTGTACATTCTGTTAGTAATAGCAATATTAATAGTTACTAACCTGCAAAAGTAGCAGGTTTTTCCGTACATACTCTTTCTGCTTTGTAACAGTTTTAGCCGTAGTGACAGTCATGGTGTAAAGGGTGCTGACTATGCAGCTTGTAACTCTGCCACTCTTAAGTCTTGTATGTGAGTTGTGAAGAGTTAGGAAGTCCCGGGAGAGCAACATTTTAAATTTAGGGTGGTTGCGAAGGTGCCACCGCCACTGTTATGCTTTGTTTCAAATTGCAATTATAATGCTCATATGCAAACTGACAGTCAGCACAATGTTTAAAGTTGCATTACTGAAGACACAGCAGAAATAGTGAACCAAGAGTTATTTTTAATTTAACATGTTTAATGATTTGAGCTTATTTTCAATGCCAGTCCATGTACGTATGTATTTATAATAAAATTACAATTACATTAAACTCCTTAAAATAATTTAAAAGCAATGTATTTTAACTATACCCATATAGTTAGATATGGTTAGATCTTGTTTAGCTCTGAAAAATCAAACATAGAATATGGATTTGTTCAAGACACCAGCCTTAAAGTTATTGTGGCCTCTTGCCAGTGTCCTTTATTTCATGCCTACGCTGAGAAAGGTGGTTACATGCGTCACAGCTGTGAAAAATGCTTTGTGTTCATGAAGCATGCTGCTTTGCTGGTCTGTCACAGTTCCATGCAGCATGATGCATGCACTTGTCTGTAGAGAGGTATTTCTTCAAACTGCTAGGGTTGCACAATAATTCTATTTCAAATGTCTCCAAACTCCATGTTTAAAACATCTGAGTCATGTATGACACAACCCGGCCACTTTCTCAGAGGCATCAACTCACATTACTTAGTTTGTGTTTTAGCAGTAGGAAACGTAAAGATCCACATACCCCATAGATAGACTTTACACAGGACAATAGCAACAAATTAATAATTAACAATTGACATGTGAACTATTCGCAGATTCTGCCCTGATATTTCCGATTAACAAACATCGAGCGACTGTAACTGAAAACATTTCACACTGAGAACAGCGCAAGCCTCATTCATTGATTTCACAGTTAAACCACAGTTTTTATGTGATTAAAACACCATACAATCACACAATATTACCTGGTCATTGCAGATGTAAACTAATTACCAAGTTGTAGTACATAATATGCTAAGCGCAACGTGTAGCCACTAGCTATTTTTGTGCATGAAGAACAAAGAGCACCATGATGTACATATTGATTTTGCTATAAAAGTACAAACTCAGAGGGAGTATTGGAACAAAAGGTCAAGAAAATGAGATAGAACTTTCTTATTATAATACTGACATTCCCCATTACATTCAGAGTCATGAACTGAATCCTTAGCCCCCGCTACTCCCTGGTGAGTAATGCAACATTTTCAGTTCATAAGTGCATGTTGCTCAAGGACACTCTATTCCACTTACTGTGAATTGTGGTAGTTATTTTTTGATACAATTATGAGATACTACAGTGTGTCAGGTGGAAAGCTCAAACTAGATAGGTGTGAATACAAGGTGAGAGAAACTATACTATACTGTACTATACTGTACAATAAGTTTTACGCCAGAAGAAGACATTACAAAGAGAAAAGAAGGATTATTGGTCTGGATTAGTATTGGCCTGCTTAGTAAGACTGCTTTTTGGAATATAAATACTGAAAGGGTTCTTCCCTTGACGAGGATAATTATACTGCTTTTTCTTCAATCAGCTTTCCGGCTCAGCATGGGACCCAAGAGTCTAACTTGGATAAATTTTTCATAGCTTTTTTAACCACGTTCATTTCGAGCTAGGACGAAACTGACATAGCAAGAACAGTATACTTAGTTAGTCCAAATAAACAGCATCACTGTGCACAACCCAGCAGAAGGACACAGTACTGAATGTTTTGCAGCTCTCTGATATTGTTTTCCTGAAGAGACAGGATCCTCTGCATTAACTATTATGTGCAATGGCAACATGTCTGTTTGCTCTACCTGTTATCTTTTCGCCTCATTCCTCACAACTTTCAAGTTGTCAGATTACTTCAGGGAAGAGTGAGTTATTTAGCTATGTTATCTAGCTGCTGTAAATGAGCTCCACAGACACCAGGTACTATGTATCCACCAAACAAAGATTTGAGTTACCATTTGCTAATTGCTAACTACTGCAACCTAATAAGGCATTAAAAAGCTGTTGCACTCTACTGTAATGCAACGACTTGTAAACTAATACCCAATAACTCCATAACTTCAAATTGACATGGCGGCAGTGGTCTTATGACACTTTTTATGGTCACAGCAGGAGTAAGTATTTGCTTGGTCAGGGTTTATTGACTGCTTTAACAATGAGCAGCTTTAACAACCACACTAGTTAAACAAACATCACATGCATGCATCTTGGTGGCACAATTATCCTTTTCTTAAATACTAAATACTGAAAGATATTATTGGAAACAGGTTTATTGGCTCACTCTGCACAGTGACTATCATTAGTTTTGACATGATTCCTTGTACTATGTATAGAATAGAGAGTGTTGCAATAATGTGTTGCCATGTGGGAAGAGTCATGAAGCCAGGGGCTAACAGCCGGGCCAGTCAAAGCCGAAGTCAGAGCCATGTCCGCCCTTCACATGCACCCCCAACACACACATCAACTACCCTACAGTACTTTCTCAGCCACTGACTTTCATTGCAAATGACTGTTCTCTGAATGTGTCCAGGCTAAATACATTCCTCACGTGAAACAGGGTTCATTTCATGTATTTTAGGAAATTTATTAAGCGTATTGAAAGCTGTGATCTATATGTCCATCACTCCTACCCTACTTTTGGCTGAGATGCAGGTTTTAGCCCATAAATTTGAGTCTATATACAGTAGCTTGTGCCTATGGTGCATGAAGAGGAGGGTTTACTCCTACAGGGACCGGCCTTTGGCAGACTCACTAATGGGATATGGTCCACAGCTCCACCTGTTCCAATGAATTTCTCTCCTTGGATCAGCCAGACAGCATCACGTGAGAGGCTGCAATAGGGAGGTAATGGGTGGGTAGTGGTTTGAGAGACAGCAATGATCATCCCTGATTTCATGGCTATTATTCCAACAGCCATTAAAAAAATCAAACATCACTACTACTACTCTCTCAGAGGGGGGAGGAGTAAGAAGTTGAAAAGTGACAAAAGGCTTCAAGGACAAGAACCAAGTAAAAGAGCCCTGGCAGTCCAACTTAATGTGGTTTTCCAGAGGATGTGACAGTGTCAAATATGATTATTTTGTTTGACCATAACAGAGTGACAGTGTGGAAAATTCCTCTGGCTATTCTATTCCAGAAGGGTATCTCTGCACATTAAGTAACCTATATTTTATATAAACAGTGTTTGAAAGGTTTGATTTCAGACAATAAAATCAAAAGAAGAGGTTGCATGCAAGTACAAAGGCTGAGCTAAGCCTGCAGTGTGCCTTTTACCCCTGCTTGACACTAATTTGAAATATAGATCATTTTTATTTCAACACTGAGCCTCCACTTGTCTTTTCAAATACACTGTGCATTCATGGCAGTATACACGGTTTAGTGCAAATCCATCTTGATAATTGTCACATGCCGAGCAGAGTGTGGGCAGCCTAATGTATTAAGGAGAATTCTTTGTTTCATCAGCATTCAAACTCCATGTACTGTAAATCATGTAAATTGAAAATGTGCTCATTTGAGCAATGATTTTCCAGAATGTAGTGACAAGGAAGATATAATCTTGAGAATGGGATCATTAAAGTAAGAATTTATATTGAATGGGACTGTCAATCTAGTCTTATTTTATCCTTCACCATATTTATCGTCTTCATTCTTAATCACTCTGATAATATGCATATTGACTTTGTCTGCGTGTGTGTTTGTGCATGTACTGTATGTATGTGTGTGTTATCCCACGGTGCTTGCTCACTCATAGAGTAATAATCACAGAACTGAGATACAGAAAAGATATTTTCTTTTTCACTCTTGACCATTAATATGCACAGAATATTTTGCCATAAAGTACACATGCATTTACATGTTAGAGACAATTGTGTGAAGAGCATTATGATCATTGCTGTGAGAGCTGTCTCAGCAAAGAAAAGTTCTTTTCTGTGCTTTGTACTTGGCAGTTGAACCATGTGGGGAAGAAAATGTCAGTTTTGTTCTGCATCAGCTGTGTGTCACCATAGGGAAATATTCCTACTATGCATGCTCTCCAAAACACTCACTGTAGGCCACCAATTATGCAGTTTGAACTCAGGCATAAAGGAGAAAAGAGACATTAGGTTGTACTGCAGCTACAATCTAGCCTATATTACATGATTAAACATACACAAAAAATATTTGTTGTCTGGATGGCTTTTCAAGGTTATCAGGTCATGATTGGAGTTATGTCTAATTAAATTATGAATCTAAGGCTTGATCCTTTCTTCTAGTGTCAATCAATCAATTTTCACAATTTCACCATGTTTTAAAATTCTAATCCAACTCTTCACGGTAAAGCAGATAGGTGTCAAAATGTCAAATTATTATTTTAAAGCACACCACTATTGCGAGGTGCGTTTTTGCCCAGCTTGTAATATTATTTAGCTTGTAACAAACAATAGTGGCCTTGGACTTATCTAGTTGGTGAAAGTAAACATTGCTTTATTAAAATTTAATGCCTCCCAGTTAGCTGCCTAACAATGCCCCAAACCAACAGCTTGTTAGATTAACATGGAGCTGACTTTTTAAAGCTACCCATGCAGGGGTTGGAGTCGACTGAAGAATGCTTGTTTACTGTGCAATGCTACACTACACAGATATATACCCATGTGAGGTACCCATACCCAGGCCAAGGTTTTCTACATTTATCTATTATTTGTGTGAAGACGGGGGTCATCTGAAGCAGCACAAACTGAGATTTTAACACAATTGCAAAATATCTGTAATAATATTCTAAACATGTTTTTTATTAAGACACTAGACAAAGAATAATAAAAAAAAATAAACACCCCCGAAAGCTGACAGGAAGCTGTGACAGTGCATTCACCATTAAGTTAAAATTATATAATGCTACTAGAATGTGGGTCCATGTGGAATTTGAAAGAAGGTGGCAGGTCCCTGCGTTTCAAAGCACACGGGCGCCACCCGGAGGAACCTTGTTGTATCTGCATCATTAAAAAAGAGTATCCACATGTAAAGAGGGAAAGCGTTGAAACACTGACAGTAATTTGTGTCATAGCTTAAACCAATACTTTCATTTAAACATATAGACTACTATTAATTAATTTTATTTAATTTAACTTAACAGTGTAAGTGGAACTCTATGCAAACTTTTTAAACAACACAAAAAATCCACTTTAAAAATGGTGGTGCAGATGTTAAATAGTGATGCAACATTATCATTCACCCAAACAGTTTTCACAAAAAAAACTCTAATTACAAAAACTCTGTGTGAGTGTGTACTGACCTAATGCCAAAGTAAATGTGTCGCACTCACAGAAACCTAAAATTATCCGTTAACTGCACATATTTATTTACGTGTTGGGAAGGTATAGGGAATCCATTAATACTGTGGGCCATAGGTGTTACATGATGAGGTTGAATGCGAAAATGGTAAGACACGTCTTCTAATATGCTTTTAAACTGTCACATGTGTGTAGCTATATAACTATTTATGATGCCAAATAGTGTACTTAGCTGCACTTTAGCTTATTAATAATTTAGTAAGAGGTTGAAGTAAAACTGCAAGTTGCCTGAAGTAGTACTCTACTTTACTTTACTTTGCTTGGCAGAGGCTTTTTTCCAAAGCGACTTACAAGGAGCTAGCGCTGGGTGTCTGGCTCAGAGACACACCTGGTAGGGGATGGATTAG
>JAUMTR010000009.1:10120420-10302258 GCA_032270685.1 Microctenopoma stevenorrisi | reverse complement strand
TTAGGAGTCAGACGGGGTTCGAACCCACAACCTTCTGCATCCCAGTCTGACGCTTAACCCATTGAGCCACCAGGCCGTACTTCTCTGTTTCTCTCTCCCCATGTGTTGAAATTTGGGATCCTCAGGCAGTAGGCTTTTGTCTGCACCCACATCCAGGTTTAAAATTAAGGAGCAGAGTCAATTGTTTTCACTTAAGTCCATAGCATCAATAGTTCTGAAAAAACTGAATCTCTCAATTATTGTAATGCTAAATCATCTTGTAAACTCCCTTTGCTGGCTAAATGCATGCATTTTCAAATGTAACACCTCAAATGCTTGTATTCCGTGAAAATCCTAATCAGTGTCTCTAAAATCTGAAAAAAATTTAAAATGTTGAAATTAAAAGGTCCCTCCAGAGTTTCATGAACTGAGTAGTACAAATTGTAAATTGTTATTATTTATACTGTTCAATGTAGGAGTTGTCATTTCTCCCTAAAATCATAAATTGCTTGTTTGTCCTAAAGTCTTTTCTAGCCTTAAAATTAAATATTAATTAATCTCTTCATCACGAGGCCTATTTTTACTGGCCACTGTCTGACACATCCTAAATAAATATCATATACAACTACAGGAGCTCTATGGGATCATGACCACTCAAAAGAAAGCTAGGACATGTGAGGTTACTATATAAGTGACAGAAGTCAATTTATGGGGAAATGCACCTGGTGCATGTTTTAAAAACACCTTTGACTAGGTGGAACCCTCAAACACAACATGTGCCATTTGACCTTTCTCAGGTACCAGACTGGAAAAAGATGAGCAAGTTACTCAAGCAAGTGCTTTCGGTACTTGCGTACTTACCTGCTTGGCATTTGATTTGTGTTTTGTGCCGCTTGCAGTGGTTGGTAGAGTTTTTTTGCTGAGTTTCTTTCTTTGGTGTACAACATGCTTGGATTGATAATCTGTGATTATAATCCACACGGTCTGTAGTGCAGGCACATTAGCCGTTCCCCTGTACAGGGGGCTTCCGGGCCTAAGAAGTTAATCAAAAATAGATCATTTTAAACATAATCTTAAATCCCCTTAGTGAAAATGAACAAATAAACTAAAAGCTCAGTAATTGAAGATCTTTTTCTGCCTTTGTTTTCTGTATTCTTTTTTTTTTTATTTATTGTTCTTATCGTGTTTTATAAAAAAAATTTTCTTAGCAGATGCAATGATACAATAAATAGTTTTAAAGTATTATTGTGGATTTTTTGTTGACTCCATTTACATATAATTGATTTTCACATACTGAGGAGGACCAGCATTGCCACCCTGCCTAGACTTCTTGCCACTTCTTTGCCCCCCCCCCCATGTAATATATCTTAATTCATCTATTGCATGGAAACGGATATTCTCCATGAGGTTTAGTACAGACGTTGTCTCTTTCCTCGTCAGGGATGCAAACTGGCCATACAAACAGAAGGTTGTGTTATTGAGACATTCAGATATCTTGGTCTGAGTTTAGCCATATTAGTGAGATACTTAAATCTCTCCACTGGCAGCACTGACAGCAGTCTGCAAACTGAAACTGAACCCAAAAGACTAACACCTTGTGGAAGAGTTGGTCTATAATCAAAAATTCTGTTTGAATGCTTTCCCTGTAAATATTTTCTTTTCCCTCTAATGCTGATGCTAGCAGACATCCTATTGCCTTCGCTTTGGGAGTTGAGGCTGATGGTTTGCAGCATCTGCGCTAGGCTCCTGTGGGTTTTAACCTGACAGCTTGTCTCCATGAAGGCTTGGTAATGAGAAAGACTGTGTTCATCCTGTCTACATGTGTCAGAATGACACATACACAAGTGTTTTAGGAGCTTGTGTACTGTGGTTTCCTTTAGCATTGCTTGGCAAGTAAAACAACCGAACACCAATGACAACACGCAAAACATGTATCCCCACCATCTATGTTTAAAGTAATCAGCAGCAGCTTTTTAGACGTTTCTAGTAAATTCTTATGGCAAAAAATCTTATATAAATATAAATCGTCAAAATAAGACACATGTGCAGTAAATATTCAAAGCAAAATGTATTTGGTCACATGTTCTCTGGTTTGGAGGTCAAAGGTAGGAATAGCAGATTCACAACTATACATATAACTAACCACTGGAATCAAAAGATTTCCCTACCACTTGGGGGCAGCACATGAAATTCTGATCACTAAAACAATGAGTTCAAAGACTCAAACGCTTAAATGCAGTGTACTTCAGATTGGAGATAATCCTCTTTGAGCTCATTCCAAAGGATCTTCCTCAGATTATAGGTAGTTATGTAGCCCATCTTTACTATAAACATATTAAATGTGCAGCTTTAATGAAAAAAATCTCAATCTTCAGAGAAATCTTTTTAATTGTGGTGTGCTATCTTTACAAAATGTGTGTCCTACACCTACACAATATTACACAACAAAAGATTTTCACTCAATACATTTATCTTCCTAACAATGATGTTAAATGTGGTTTCTTTTATAGCCTTTGACAAACCAAAGACTCAAGTAGGTGGCACAGGGCAGGCCAGCAGAATTGGTTTAAATCAGGGCTCTCAAACTCAATTCACATGGGGGCCACTGGAGACAGAGTATGGGTGAGGCTGGGCCGCATAGGGGATTCCTCTTTTATTTACTTTAAAATATTTTGATTCATTAGTCTGAGTGGAGATTTATTCTTTTACTGATTAAATGCTGTGACTGATCAGTGAGAGACAATTGTATCTTAAACCAACTAGGAAGTCACAGATTACTTTCAGATCACGTCTGCACAGATGTTTCAGTCCTAACAGTCTAAATATGAGACAGAACAATAATCAAATGTCTCTCGTGTATTTCTATTCAATGTTTAATGTTTTTTATTTAGAGTTTGAACAGCAAACTGACGTGAAGACAGCTTTTCTTCCCAATGTTACCTTGTTTCAATTGAAATATATAAATCATATGGAGGTCAAACCATAAATACACCATCTTCTTTGGCATTTTAACAACAAACAACAGTTAGTATAAAATACTGTTTTGTTTAATTTGCAGCTGATCACACAGGATGTGAGGATTCGGTACAGATGGAAGCTTGAATGCTGCTAAAAACGTTAGAAACTGTCTGACTTAATAGTGGACTACTATCTGGCTGTTCATTAAACGCAGTGCTACTGTTGCAGGTTTGGACCGCTTGAAGCTCGTGTAGTTTAGACTAGCCCGACCGTCAGCCCCCGATGAGGGACAGCTGGCAGGAGCTGGCTGAGTGTCCCAGACAGAGGTCCGCTCCCCTTGTGGACTGCGCATATTATTATAATTTCCTATAGGTTGGGGCTTCAAAATATCACTTTGAATTATAACCACCAAAGCACAATTTACCCTCATTTGTGTTTCTTGCATTTTTTACTTGAAGTCAGCCTCCATCTGACCATTAGTAATACTTTATTTAAAACTCTAGCTGTAGAGTGCTTTTTTCTTTTACTTTGTATTTCAACATGGATTTCAAAATGTGAATGGCCTTGAGGCTGTCTTGCAATAAAAGCTAAGAGTCTGCAGCAGGGTTCACTCAGTGGCTTCCCTGTGTCCTAAGTTGGCCTAACATACAAAAAGCCTTTTAATTAGTCAGAATAGGGTGCGGCTGAATTTTGGCTGTAAATCTCCTTGACTCTGCTTGGCCCACAAGTAGATTCACTGCATAAAAAAAAAAGCAGTCCAAAGGCAAAGAACAAAGAAAAGATCTACACACTGCACTCTCAGCTAAGTGTGTTTTATTTTGAAATATCATTTCAAGCTGAGCTAATCTCAAACAGACATAGTCACACGGACTTCCCAAAAAAGAACAAGAACATAGACAGATTCAGGTGATTCTAGAGCAGTGAGTAGTGTTAAAGGTTCAGTTACATGTCAAACGTGTCTAAACAGTTCATTGGGGAGGTTGTCAGTCATCCACTCATCAAGGTCCCAAAGATTCTTCTTCAGTTTAAATTATTGAAGATGTTTTACAGTAATATCTTAAATCTCATGCTGACAGAAAAAAGACTGCATGCTATGGGTCTGAGTACTACTTTACTTAGTAAGTGAAATGTAATGTAATTGTAATGCAGTACTTGACATTTACTTTTACATAAGTAAAGAGTCTGATTACTTTTCCACCACTGCTGTATGGAGCAGGGTCCAAAAGTGGAGAGACACATAGACATGACATACTAATGTATACAGGTCATCCTCAAGTTTAAAATGGCTCAGTGCAAAACTGTCTAACAGGGTTTTAAAACACACAGTACATGACTGTCACATCTAAGATGTTCAACACAGGGCTCAAAGTCAGTGTGAAGGCTTGTGTACTGTATGTAAAAGAGAGAACTAGTTTGCTCGCCATTGACACAACTGAGGTGTCAGACTCAGGCAAGGAGCACCCAAATGCAGACACACAGGCAGGAAGGTGCAGTGAAGTAACTTTTTTGAAGGAATATACAACATAAGAGCTTAGAGGCAAACTGGTTGACAGCAGGAACAAAACAGCTAAGATGCAGACCTGCAGACAGGTGTGAATGTAGGCAGTAAGGGTATGGGGATGGGAAAACAAGTATCAGAGACTGAAACTTGGAGTCAGCTGACTAGGGAGAAGAGGGAACATTTGGGCAAAATAATAGGGGCAGAATGGACAAAGTAAATAGAACTGTGCCATTTTTCCAAATGAGCGATCACACTAGTGTAGCTGTGTTGTGAGTAGCTTGAGTTTTGCTGATACTTTTATATCTGGAGTTCTTCATGTGTTGCTTTAGTGTATTTGCAACTTTTTATCCCCATTACTCTGTAAATGTACTACTGATGAAAATCAAACTAATTAATAACTTGTGAAGTAAACATAACTGAGTCACATAAAATGAAATAACAGAAAGAGACAAAAAGGTTTTAAAATGATTGCTGATGATTTATACTGTGATTTTCCAATATAGGCCCCTCATGACATGTGTTGAGATTATTATTCTGGCCTTGATTAATTGTGAATGCTGTGACTGCAAATTCTAAAAAATAAATTCACTTCTTAATAAATTTACCTTTATGTTGCAGTCCCCAAATTACATGTCACCTAAATTCTAGCAGGGTGAAATTTTATAGAGCACAGGGCTCACACAGTTGCTCAGCAGCTGAGAGCTGGTTGACCAGTGAATAGCTTGATGGTGTTGGGCAAGAATCATCCACTAGAGGGTGACTCTCTGGCACTGTGGCAAAGTTGAGGAAGGCAAATGTGCCCTCACTAGCTTCCTACAGGAAAGGCAGTCGTCTCCTGTAGAAATAGTATAATAAGAAATTTCCATCACTGTTATTTGTGTGCAAACTGTACAAAAAACTGCACTGTAGGGCTTCATTCTTGTTGAATATTTGATGTTGGAGATATGTTGAAGTTGGATTTATAAGATAGACAGGTTAAAAAATACATGTTTTAAGACACAAACTTTTTCATTGCATGCATTTTTAATATCTTTTTGCTATTTGGGCTAATTGTGATTTGATGAATGTAAAAACAAACTATTATCTTTTTACGTGATGTAGTTTCTGAGAAAAATTCTGTCCCCATATGGTAACATTTGTTTTAAATTTTGATTAAAAAACTATAAAGTCACAGTTGAGTAATTATGTGCAAAACTCAACATTTGTCCTGGGTACAAAAATAAAATGCGCATCAAGTCTCAGGTCTGCAACCTTCTGCATCCCAGTCTGACGCTTAACCCACTGAGCTACCAGGATACTCTCCAAAAGTTTCATTGCTGTTTAGGAATTAGGGTCAGACATCATCACATTCTGCAGCGTAGTCCCTGAGCCTGCCTACAGAAGTTTTGCGAGTGACTGTAACAAAATCTTCACCCACAGGGAAAGTAGAATCAGAGCCTAGAGGTGGAGTTGATTAAATACTACGGAGCAGCAGTGATGCTTGTAGTGCACAGTGTAGCTGTAGCAGGACAGGCAGAGCAGGCGTGTGCAAAGCTTTGGCAGATCATGTAGTGCACACTGAGAATCTCTCTCTGTGTTGATTAAAAAAAACAAAACAAATACAAAATAGATCAATTATGTCATTCTCGCACTAATTGCCACAAACTATTTGGGTTCAATCATTTTAATAGTACATTACCAGATCCCAGCAGGACTAATTTATAGTCTGTTGTCTTTCTTGTTTCAGCTGAAAATACTGCATATGTGAGAAGTGAGATTTGGATTTGAGATGGAACAGCTACAGAAGGTGCATTTACAGTACCGTCCCAGAGGACAGCAGTCGCCTGTGGAAAAGCACTCGGCTGCATGCATGTCAGATGCATTCTGTCTGCGCCATGCTCATGCATGAATACATGATTACCAGATACTACAGTTAGCAGCCTGCTTTTTTTTTCTCTCAGTGTCAAAGGTCAAGCGAGATTTCAAAGGCATATTGTTCCCATTTGCTTCATTTACTTCAATAAAAATCAACCCTTTAACAAGTGCTGTCTTTCAAGAAGAGGCCACTGATTTGGCTTCCTGTCAAGCATATGGATTATGTAACAGTGTTGGGATTCTCTTCGCATAGAAAAAACTTGGCATAGTACCGCACTAACAAAGGCAGTAGCTTGTGTCTAATGAACCATGGCAGTACTACTCAGTAATGAAAACATGTTTGTTACCAGAGACAGTCTTCTTAAGCTGCCTTTAGAAAATCCCCAGGGTTACAGCTGGGATTAAATGAAAAAAATAATAATATCATTGACAATCTGGGTTTGGCTTCCCAATGTGCTGTTTGAACATTTGTTTGATTTCATCTTTGCTGTGTGTCTGCGTTTCCTTAAATGAGTGAACAGCACCTTGCTGTTTTTCAACTGCTGTCCGTGTTTTCAATAAAACATTCTAATCTACTACTTATTTAAATTTATTTATTCTATAAAAGGTGAGAGGTGCCCAATTAACCCCTAACTTTTCTATGCACATTAGGAATTTAAATCTAAACAAACGCATCTGAAGGACACTGATCAAAATATTGCATATTGCATTAGAAAATATGAATTGACTCAACTTTAACTTAATTAACTGTGGCAGTATTACATGCAAATCTGTGGAATTATGGCAAGCTTTTAAATAATTAAAAAAGGACTCCTCTGATGTGTGTGGTGCCTGGAGGAACTATACAAACAGGAACCAGGAAAAGAACTCCACGTGGTATCAAGGAACTGTTTTTTAACGATTTATGTAGCTCATTAATGTTCTAGTTTGTATAGTGTGCAGATTTAAATTTCAGTGTATGAGCAAGCCTTATGGCCATATTTACCATTGTAAATAAAATGTACTACATACATAAATGTCAAATTATGCACACAGCACAGGTTATAACTAATTACATGGTGAAAGCTAAGCAGTGGCGACGGGGGGGGGGGCACTACTTTCAAGTTAGTTTTCAGATGCACTCTAACTACATATCACTAGTAAAAACCAAAGCACCACTATCATACAATACACTACTTTAAATGATTAAATTAACAAGATCATTCAACGTCTGTGTTTTAAGTCACTATTTATAGGTAAATTTCACTCGGAAATCCTTCGGCTGCGAACAGGCAGTCAAGCAGCTAAAGTAAAGAAAAGGAACTGAAGCTGTTGTTTTACTTACATTTATGACGTCCTGGTAGCTCGATGGGTTAAGTGTCAGACTGGGATGCAGAAGGTCACAGGGTTCGAAGCCCCGTCTGGTGTGTCCCTGAGCCAAACACCCAGCGCTAGCTCCCTGTAAGTCGCATTGGATAGTTGAAGAGTCTGCCAAGCAAAGAAAAGTTTTATTCATGTTTTTTTTTACTGTAAAAAACACTGCAACTGCTTTTGACTGGAATTTATATTTATTTCTGTAATTTGTGGTATCACAGTATGGGCGTGTTTTCTAACTAACACTGAAGTTACCACCAATCCCAATTATACCATGGGAAGCATCCAGAGACAAGGTTCCTTATTTGTATCTAGAATTTAATAATTAGTACATATTGGCCAACTTGTTATATTTTACCAAAATAGCCCAGTCAGTGTAAAAATATAATTGTGATGTGTGAAATGTTGTGTGTGCCTCTGTGCTCACCTGGAGGACAACTGCAGGTTATTGTATTCAAATTCTGAATATATCAGAGTCAAATAAACACAGATAAGAAAAAACAAACAAAGGTAGGAAGTGGAAAGAAAGTCACTTTGCTTTTGACTTTCTTGTTGCTTTATGCGGAGTACAACTACAGTGTGGTTATATACATATTGATGACATGAACAAAAGGTGCAGCACAGTGGTGCCATGGCTTTCATAAGTTAAAAAACAATGTGTTTCTTCTTGTGTATTAAAACAGATATGACAACAGCAGATATAAACTTACATGTTTATTAACATGTTTATCAACCATGTAGTAATGTTAATTAATAACTAAAATGTAATGTAAACACTTAATAAGGGTGAACAAGAGCTACTGTTAGTAAAGGCTTATTGCTGTATTAATCACTGCTAATGAGGTAAAACCTTAGTGAGTATTACCTCAGTTAAGAAACACTTACTTTTTAAATGATAACAATAATTATTACTAAATTAAGTCAAACCAATTAAGTTACATTTATTTTTTAGCTAAGTATCATATTTCCTGCATGTCTTATTATATTACATTCATATGAATATACATATTTATAATAACATACATGAACATCACAGTTTAAAATATGGGCTATTAGAATGCAGTGGACGTTTTTAGATTGGTTCAATTAACATGTCTGTAAGTTTTTAAACAGGTGAAAAGATATTTGAATGTCTGCTTGATATAACTGAGATGCTGTGACTGACTGAGTGAGTCTCTAAGGCAGTTTGTGCAACAGTGCTGCTGCTTGCACTGCAAGCAAATCTCATAACTCCTCCCCTGAGCGGGCTGTTTAATTCCCGTGAGGTTACTATCTTATTAAAGTGGCTGGATGCAATCCCAGGGCACAATGTTTGGCTCTTGTTTGGATAACAAACCTGCTCTCCGCTGCACTCGTGCACTCACAAAGCCATCTGCCCTTCAGTAAGTACTGCAGAGTACAGCCATTCCAGTTTTTAGATGTGATGAAGGGAGATGTGTTTTCACTGGTAGAATAATTCACAAGGACTTATGAATGAAGACACATTTAACACAGAGGGGACAGAGAGAGGGAGAGCATGTCATCGCATTAGGTAAGTTCTAGTCTTTAGTGTAGTAACATTTCATTTAAATGCATTCATTCTTTTTATGTGTAGCAACTTACAGGCGTTTATTTAATGACCATCTACTTCACTTTTGTGTTATTGGTCAAATAAAGATACAATACATTTTTCCCTTCTGGTTAAAGTTCAGTGAGTGACAGCAATTAAACCTCAGCTATGATAATTTGCCTCCATACACAATGTTTAAAGAATGCTCTGTATGGTATTTTGTGATGCAAAGTCACTGGCTCTAAATCCCTAGTGGAGTTTTAAATGTTGTGCCCAGAGGCAGCCATCCTGATAGAGTTCAGTACATTTTCTGCCACATGCACTCACAAGGAATTCTTAAGTAGGCTAATCATTTTACTCATTATTCTTCTTGCCAGGAGGTTTCTGTCCTGGTGTAACTGTCAAAGCATAATGGTGGCATTTAAAGGGATCTGGACCCAGGACTTCTGGAGGGCTGTATCTGGAGAATACCTGGCCACTCTCATCTTTGTCCTGCTCAGTCTGGGCTCCACAATCAACTGGGCTGCAGAGCAGGAGAAGCCCCCCCCAGCTGACCTAGTCCTTATCTCCTTGTGCTTTGGCCTGAGCATCGCAACCATGGTGCAGAGTTTTGGCCATATCAGTGGTGGACACATTAACCCAGCTGTCACTGCTGCTATGGTCGTAACTAGAAAGCTGAGCTTGGCGAAGGCGTTCTTCTACGTGATGGCTCAGTGTCTGGGAGCTGTCACAGGAGCGGGGATTCTCTGCCTCGTCACACCTGCTGCTGTTAGAGGATCCCTCGGTGTGACGATGGTAGACTCTGACCATTTCAGTTTGTGGTTGTGTCTATGGTGATTTACCCACGTTTCTAAGAACAATGTTCTCTTTCCAACTAAGGTGAACTCCACCATCTCACCAGGACATGCGCTTCTAGTGGAGCTCCTCATCACATTCGAACTGGTCTTCACAGTCTTTGCTACCTGTGATCCCAAGCGCACAGACCTTAAAGGCTCTGCTAGCTTGGCTATTGGTATAGCGGTAGTGATTGGTCACTTATTTGCAGTAAGTACCTTTAAACAAGTTAGCCAAGAGATAAATCTAAATCGGTTTGGACAGGAGAGAATTTGTTTTATTTTATCCTGTCGTCAGCCAGGTTACTGTTGGCAAACTACTTTTTGTACTATACTTTAGATCTTTGATTTTTGATGTAATGATGATGTAATATTTCATTTACTGCTGTTGCACCTGACTTTCTCCCTCAGGAAAACCTTAACTTACCTTATCTTACCTTATGTGTCTTTCAGATTCCTTATACTGGAGCCAGCATGAATCCTGCTCGTTCCTTTGGACCTGCACTGATCATGCTTAACTTTGAAAACCACTGGGTAAAAGACACTTCCCTAGGATGACAATCTCTCTTTCAGGAGTTTGCATAGTGAAATAGTTGGGTGACTCCAGACAGTGAACATGTGCCTCTATCATAAATGTTAAGTCATGTTCTGAAGTCATTTGCAGTAACTGATGATTACCTTGTAAGCCTGTCCTGAAGAGGGCAGGCTCTACCACAGTAGGTTAGAATTGCATGTGGAAACCAGGTATGGTCACAATTTCAGCACCATTGCCTAAACTGTAAAGAGCAGGTGTGACCTAAAATCAAAAGCATAAAAGGGTTAGGGTCAGTAATATTAAGATATTCAGAAGTACCTGGCCTTGGTTGCAAAAGCTTGATACTGCAAACACTGAGCTCGGTCATCTGCAATAATAATAATAATGCCAGTGTGACAGGTTTAGTGACACGTCAGTTCTTCCATGAACAAGGATTTTCTTGCTGACTGATTGATAGTAGTTTGTCTTGTCTTACGGTAGGTGTACTGGGTGGGACCCATTCTTGGAGGCATCCTGGCTGCTGGTCTGTATGAATACCTGTACTGCCCTGACCCCGAAATAAAGAAAAGGCTGAAGCAGGTGTTTCGGAAGGACTCGTCAGGAAAATACAGGGAGGTGAAGACGGAAGAAGTTGCCGTTAAGCCTGGCTCCATCCAAACCATTGATCTGGAGAAAACCGAGAAGAAAGGTCCTTTACAAGACTCGACTGGAGAGGTGTTGTCCTCTGTATGACTATCACATGCACTGGAAATAGAGACCAATCTTTAAAGCATAATCACAACGGACCCCCTAGAGCAGAATATGATTTCTGTCCACGATTCCTCACAGCAAGGCTGAATTACTCTTATTGTCATAAAGCTAATATCATTCTAGGCTTCAATTTCACAAACATCTACAGCCTGTTCAATACTACTCCTCAGGCCCTGAACAGTTTTGTAGCCGTGTTGGCATGCGCTGCACGTTATATGCTGCAGAACGACAGCCCACCACGATACATTGTGTAAAAGAAATATGTGTAGGGTCAACCAATTATGGAGGGTCATCATACTGAATGGGAGACGTGGAGAAGAAACTGCTGCCTTGTTATTTCTGGATTAGTGTCACATTTGGTCCATGTTTTCTATATGTAATAACAGGAGAGATTTTTCTGTGTGATTGTTAACCACATTATAGGTTTCAGGCAATGTGAGACGGCTCTGACATGCTTTATTATCAGAGTGAGAAGACTGCTCTCTATTTCCAGTGCAATCAGCAGGGAAACAATCCGTTCATCATTATGAATATGCTGGGTTTCTGTAAAGATTTATCTCATAACGATTTCATCTTTTTTCTATTTTGATAACAGGGAGACACTAATTGTATGTTGTAGATCTACAATAGATTTGGTACCACGTTTTCTATTTGTCTATAAGGTTTGGCGCATTTCACATAAAAAGTATTTAATTTATTGAAGTAATTTGGTGTTGAGTATTGCTCAGTTCTTGTTTTATGATCCGAAAAGATATGTGCTAAAAGCTATTTGTTAAAAGATGTATAATTGTACTAATAAAATGTTAAATTGTCTTTTATTAATTATCTCATTCATTTATTATCAAATTGACATGTTTTGACATGTATTACAAGAAATTTAGTGACCACACAAAGAGGTTTTTCACTGAAGTCACTTGTTCCTGTTAGTAGGACGTGAATACTCGGGAGAGGAGAGTATCAGTGATAGATTGGTTAATCTACCTTAAGATTATGTTCACTATGTCTAGATAAGTGTCCATGGTATGTGCTCCTTGTGAGTTAGTTCTCTTAGAATAGCTTCACGTAATCTCATTCCATCAGTTTAGTGGTGCGACAGGTGCGAGTCACTAGAACGGCTTTGTTATTCAGACACTAAATCAAACTTGGTTTTCCTCCACTACTCCGCTACATATACCATCTCCCCCCATTTCACCTTCTTCCCCAAAAAGTGCAGTTTAGTCATGTGACAACAGCATTCCCTACTGGCCACAGTCTGAATAACCTATTGTGAAATAATGCTCCCGCCTGGATTTCTCCAGGGGAGGGCAGCCATGAGCCTTGGATGTACAGGTAGAGATGTGTAGACGCAAGTCAGTTTTATTCATAAGTCAAAGTCACATTTCATTTGAAATTGGTCCAGGTCATTATTTCTGAACTAAACAGGATTATTAACTGTTCCCTAGTCCTTGACCATGGACTCAGTATTGAATAGAAGCCTAAGCGGTATTATAGCCTAATAAAGTACTTCTTTGTAAACCTTAGTAGTCTAAGGGTTTTGGATTTTGTGAGAGGTTAAGAAATACCGGTATGTTTATTTTCACTCAAACTGTCTAAATTAAACTACATTCCTAATACATTACTATATTTAAGCTTAAATTCCTTCAAACCAGCACATTGAGAGGACATTCGTCAGTGTTGTTCTTCAAGGCCAACTGTTGGTGCTGAATTTCTCAGCAGCACTATCCTTTACCTGCAGGCAGGCTGCCATTTCCCTTAAGGCTTCTGTGGCCTGAAGCCAGCACCCTCTCAGCTCCCTTTAATCATCTTTATAGTCCAAATAAATGAGTACATAAATATGATATTTCATGCATTGACTATTCCCTCTTGGCACCCGTGATGGGAAATGGGCTTACTCAGGTTTGATTTACCAGTACTTCCTCATCTGAAGATTAAACACAGGAAGACAGGTGATGATAGACGTCCCTGCTGGATTTGAAATTTGGTTTTGTTATTAATTTTTACACTGGTGATGGAGAGTAAAATGTATTGTGTATAATATAATTGTGTAAGATTATTATGTCTGACCTGGAATACAGAGCAAAACCTTTGTTGAAAATGTGCAGAATTCTCACTGCAATATGATCCCATGCTGTAAAGTGACAATCAAATCGAACATCCTCTCTGTGCATTGACAATCTACCAAACGGTGGCTGCGCACACCTCAGTTAGTGTGAAGCAAATAGAAAGTGACAGTAAATAATAATCCATTTGTTCGTTAACATCTTGAATGACTTGAATCAGCAAGTTGTTGAGCACAAAACTGATAATGCATGGACAGTTACAGTGGCTGACACACATTCACTGCAAATGTCAACAATGGCTATATGACTGTAATGCTGATTTAACCAGAAGTTAATTTGCACATCATAGAGTTGCCAGCAAATTATATCTCAAAGTGCATCTCATGCTTATCTAACCGAGAACAGATTTCTTTCAACTTCAGAATTCGGATTCTCAATTCCCAACATACAACAGAAGGGGCAAAAGATAAAACACACACCTTAAAGATCATTAGCAATTAATATTTGGGGATTCATGAAGAAAAACAGCGTTAAACACTTGTTTAATAATTCATACTATAAACAAGAAAGTCTCCCACTTCCTTAATAATTTAGACGTAAGCTAATGTTGATTTATTCAGGAAGGTCTCTGCCACCAGCACTGCCTGGAGTGCCCAAATTTGAATTAAAGTAGGACAGTAGCAGGCGAGTCTGTAATAACATTTGTATAATTTTATTATTGCTCTGGGCTCAGTTCATTTCCTCCTCCAGTAGCTGCGTGAAATTGTTTGATTCTGGAAACTGCCTTGAGTCTGCGGCTCTGGGGTTGGAGGGTGGTACAGGAACAGGAAGGCATGCGACACTCTCTCTCTCTCTCTCTCTCTCTCTCTCTCTCTCTCTCTCTCTCTCTCTGTCTGATGCTGTCAGACACATAAACATAGACAACAGACACACACAGTTCCGTACACACACACACACACACACACACACACACACACATGAAAAAAGAGAGATAAATAACTTTGTTATTCTGGGTTTTGTAATACTGTTACACTGGATCACTTAATAACTCAAGCTGTCTTGAGAATATGATTGATATTTTCACTCACCTTGTCACTTATGATAAATATTTTAATGCATTTATGTGGGATAGCTTGGAAGTGGAATAACTCATTCATTACTTTATCAAATCATAGAAATATGAGAGTGTGTGTTTACGTCCTTTCCAGTATGAGTCTGCCATTTCTTGTTAATACTAGCCAAAGAAAGTCACTTTCGGTTTTTCTGTGTTAGTTTGTAGACTACCTCATCTGATGAAATTCCATCTTTTTGTAACTTCAAAAAATATATATTTAATTTAATTTAGCCCACGAGGAAGAATTAAACTTCATAATGATTTGGAGGTTTGCTAAGCTATCAATTCTTATCATGGGATTTCTAGTTTGTGGTGTTCTCCAACTATGTTGTGATTTTGTTTATCCACGACAGGACAATCATTTCCAAAATGGTAATTTACAAAACTCTGATTACTCTAAAACAAACAATAAAGTTTGGGAGGTATTAGCTCATGTAACACACACCTGAGACCCCGATGGCTTTGACACGGGAAGGGAGGGTGGAGAAGTTCTGATTGGTTTCCTCGGGGCTCTGCTTCCAACTTCCCACCCGCACACATTCCCTCACTCCTCCTCCCCCCCTTCAATTCCTTTATGCAGAGAAGCCCAAACTGCAGTTTGATGAAACACATTTGTTTGACTTAACTCTTGCTTTGCCATCATGGCTAAATCTCGAAGGCCTGTCAGTGTAATTTGGCCCAACAGCAATTGGGTTAATGAGAGGATACATGTACAAGTGTGAGACTTGACCGGAGGAGCTGTTTTCCATTTGGGTTTGGTCTGCTTGTGTTATTAGGGAAACCTTTATTATTGTTGCCCTCTAGTGGGAACCATATAATAGGATTACATTTTATTAGAGCCTCCCAGCATTACCCAAGCAGCCCCGCCTCACCCTTGTCTCTCTTCCGCTCATAGTAGTGTCACTGACTCCACTGTCCACTGTGGGTGGGAAAGGTGCATTTGGGGACTAAAAATGAAGCCAGTGAGTGGGGCTGCAAGAATTCTTCAGCTCTTAGTTACCGTAAAAGTGACGTCAATATAAAGTTTTCACTTCACTTTTGTCTAATTGCAATGTGAAACCATCTTCTGGAGCGGAATAGGCTTGTGTTTACTTTGTAACTTGTAATAACTCTATTGTAACAGTGAGGCAGAGACTTGCACGTGATAACTGCGTCTGGATCTGAACCACTGTAGTGC
Source organism: Microctenopoma stevenorrisi (assembly GCA_032270685.1). NCBI lineage: Eukaryota > Metazoa > Chordata > Actinopteri > Anabantiformes > Anabantidae > Microctenopoma > Microctenopoma stevenorrisi. The sequence goes on along the minus strand of JAUMTR010000009.1, from coordinate 10,286,595 downwards.
ATAGCTGCCTTTACCGTTATAGTTACCGTTTGTTAATACTAACAGAACAAAAGCGCTCCCCTGTCATATAATTACCATTATTAATGTCTAACAATCATTAAATGTTGTTTCCACTAATCATTACTATCTCTATTTAATTGCGAGGGCCATGCTTGATGATATGACTTAGACTGCACTGGAGACATTCTCCAAATGTAGATTTCATTGTGCCAAACACAATATTTGATAAACAGTTCTGGACTAAAACTGAGCAACGCTGAAGGGCAGATTGAGTCAGGCTCTGGAGGAGCTTCAGCACTTTCCCTTATCCATCCCACTCCCTTACATAACCATGGGCCATTAGAGGGGTGTGGTGAGTAGAGCAGTAGGTATTAATATAGTCTGAGGCAAAACCAACATCTCTCTCAATCCATAATGATTTGCAAGGCCTGAGTGTCATTCAGTATGTGCAGGAGTTGTTCACGTAGTACTTCAATATCACTTTAGAATAACACACCACTGAAATGAAAAGTTCTAAAGGTGTTCTGAAGAAAACAGTAGTTTCAGGTGCCAAAAGGTACGAGATGATGACAAGCCTCGTAGCCTCGTTTTCAGTTTTACAGTTTCCACTCAAACAATATAACCTTTGATAGATTTTTCATAATTTTAGATTCTGGATCATGCTTGACGCTAACATAATACCAATACAGAGCACCAAAGCAAACACACTTAGTTATATCTATCATCGACTGAACGTTTTTTAACATTAGCCAGCATGAGCTACTGATCATAGAAGACCAGAATTAGTGTAGCGGAAAAAATAGGCCTCTTTGTTTTTGAATTGAATGTTTTCATTTCAAGTGGAAAATGTTTGATGTTGTCCTCCAGACTGTAGATAGCCTTGCTTTGAGAGTTAACGTGTCACAGAAATGATTGAGGACCAAATTAATAACTCCTTTGTGGGGTATGATTACTGCAGCTAGCTTTACAAAACTCCAGTGAGCCAAATACATTTTCCAGGGTTCATATCTCCTTTCTGTTGCGCATGCTTTCATAAGCCTATGATGTCATTCAGGCTAGGCACAAACTCACATCTGCAATCAATCTGTATAATTTGTCCACCAAACTATGGTGCAGTCAGCCAGTGTTTGCCTGCTGTAGCTGCTGTGGCAGCTATATCCAAGGAAAATACGACTCTTTCCACCATGGCTCCGAACCATAACTTTGTTTTTTGGCATCAAGCCCCACGTATTCAGAGGTCTCTGCTGGTTCGTTTCAGCAACATCTAAAGCATATTGTGCATATGAGATGATCCATATGTGTGGAAAATAGTTAATGTAAAGGTGTGTGTGTACTGAGGTGGTAATCAGAGTGTGTCTGGTGTTTCCTTGGTAGATTATTAACCAAATAGAAATTTATAGGATAATAACTTCGCTGTAACACTTTCATCTTGGGTTGTTTTTCTATGGGACACGCTGGGCAAAAGGTGGAAAATTTGACAGAACATGGATCGGCTCAGCAAGACACAGCTGGCCTTTCCTCAAAAGCAATTCTGTTAATCACCTACAAAAGATACTCTGAGAAGGGAACTCTTTTGAGGAAGAGAATTGAAAAATGTCTTTGTTTATATGCTTGAACTCATTAGTCGCCGGTTCCTTGCATTTGCAGTGTTGTTCAACTGGTGCTTAAGCTTGAAAGCAAACTTAGATTCGGTTATCTCCATGGATGCACACTGAAATGGTCTGTTCTTGTGTTTTCCTGCTTCTAGCGTTGATTACTGTTAAAATAACATGGCCAAACTTCAGTTGAAAAAAAGTTTGTGCTCTCGCCAGTAGGGGGCGTAGAAGCTGGTGTTTCGAGAGTATTATGATCAGTAGTAGTATATATCAGCTGAGAATGTAAAGAAATAACTATTTCAATACTGTCTCCAGATGTGCACAAAACAGTCCTCCATATTGACAGAGACTAATTATTATTGTTCATATGAAGGGGTTTTACAAAAGGAGTGACTTTTAAACATGTAATCCAGTTACTCTCTACATTCCCCAAGTATTCTAAAAGCTTCAGAAGTGCCTCAATCTTCCTGAAATCATGCATGGCTGAACATTTGAAATGAGCTCGCACATCACCCTCAGGCATAGATTCAGACTTGATTGGGGCAAGGCAAGCTGCAAGTGCTTATTTATACAACTACGTCATTTGGAGGTTGTCCAAGGGGAGGAAAGAGACTGAAAAGATTACAAAGGAGAAACTGAAGAGTCAGAATTTCATTAACCACGTTCCATTAAATTAATAAGTGGATTCCAAGCTAATCAACAAGTTGTCTGCCGCACGTGCAGAGAGCGAGGCATGTGTAGGAGAAACAGACCAGATAGGTTAGATGTTTGAGAGGTAGTGGTGGGGGGAATCAAAGGACTCTACCAACAATCTATATAATTATCATCATCTGCTGCTTTTCCTCCCTGGCAAAGAAACACTCCATCCATTTGTAGAAATCGCCCGAGGGAACGTTACATCAAAACTAATCATAACGATTAAAATCAGCTTCTCTGCGAAAAAGGAGGCACAGGCAAGTTGGAGGCAGGAGGAGTGAGAGTGTTGTAAATGCAGAAAAAAATGATTTCTGTATTTGATTTTATAAAAACATAAACTCAACAAAGACTGAGGCACTGCTGCAGTGATCTCTTCCTTTGCTCGCAGTTTTATTCTGCAGATTGGTTTGGACTGGGGCAGAGACATGAGCTAATTGTATCCTGATCTTTGCCTTGAGGGGTTTCGGAGCCCTGGAGCAAGTATTCTCTGTATTTTGTTCTGTCTACCTTAGCCAAGCTATTGCATTTCTCACTGGTGTGGGAAGAGAAGCAGATCGTGAGCCAAATCGGAGGGAAAAGGTGCACAAAAAGACACTTTATGCCGCTCTGTGTTTCAGGTAAGCGGAGATTTATTTGGTTTGCTATTATTTCCTTGGCTGGATGGACTGGGACATTGAGGCGCAGCAGCTTTTACGCATGTGCCAAGCGATTCGAGTGGTACACTTCTTAAAAATATTTAACCACTTCCTGGCTATTGTACATTAGTTACTGTACAAGGGTGTGCGCGGGGCTACAATATACGAGGCTTCGATGCATCTGATCTAAAAACAGCGGCTTAGACCGAGATCTTGTCGAACAAACACTCTACTTTACCACCGTGTGAATCCGCTCCTGGTGCGTTTCAACTCTGAACACATCACAATCTCCGTGTCTGTTGCTGTATAACTTGGTCCTAACTTAGTCAAGCCTGCTTCTGCCTTTCGCCCCAAGATTTTGGAAGTCAGTTTTGTCGTGAAACAGTTCTATTTCCTGGCTGCCCCAGATCCTCTAATGAAAGACGCCATTGTGGAGTAATTTTGCCGCAGGCGTTTTTCTCATTCTGTAAGACAGGATGTACCGTTTACACACGTCAGTGCAAAATATGTGAATCACCCTTTAATACAAGCCTTGGCGGTGTTAAGAAAATCATATTTGTGTGAACTAACAGCAAAATATCTGTGACTTTTATCCCCTTCTTTCCCCTCTTCGCTTCGTGACCGCGCCGTGCGTAATCAGCTCCAAGGTCCGGCTCGCGAATGGCCAAATATAGTTTACTAGTTAGGTATATGGACCTATTTCACCTATGAGACCATATAGTGTTAAAATAAACATCAACTTCACATACTAATGTTTAGACTTTACAGTTCTCCATTAAAATACATATTGTGGCTCTGCTTATTATATCATCGCGCTGCCGAGAGGGGGAGATTTTATTAAAATGACATTTGTTTCATGTACAATTTGACAAAAAATCCTCTTAAGTTTAGGTAACCCGTAACAAAAGCCAATAGTCGGTTTCACCGGTTTCATGGGGCGCATGAATAAACAGAGGGCTGTCAGGTCTGATCACTTGATGGCGCTATAATAACAAAGGCATACTACTTTACTGAATGCAAAGCATCTGTACTTTGGGCTCCGAGTTAAATTACAGCCAACTTAATCTGATCTAGCAGGAGACATATATTTCTAAGATAAATCTCTAAGCCCACATTACATTTGTCAGACTCCACCCTTTGCTCTAAGTTCGAGGTCCTTGATGCATTGCAACTCCTCTGAGACATAGAACTGTTATTATAATTCATATTATAGCTCTGCCACTCCTGTGCCTTGGGACAGTTCGATCCGTGCCAGTGAACATGCACCATTGTCTGCCACAGCCCGCAGCAACACAGCACTGATCACACTTCCTTATGTGTGATGTCATGCTGATGTACTGCTGCAGTAACTCCACAAAGAGGCAGCTCTATTTGTAATAAAACTCAGCGGACAATTACGTGATTCTATTTGATTAATACTGGAGATATAAAATCTGAGAAACAGGATGTACAATCTGAAACTTTACAGCAGCTCAGATTGCTTTTTATTCTTTGTTGACTGAGAGGCTGGAGTTCTATAACGCTGTTTATTGTGCATATTCTGAAACACACATTGAACACCATAAAACAGAGACGGCGACAATGAAAAAAAAACATCCTCTACCATCCAGATCTTCTAATTGTACTTACGTTAGCAAATTGCAGATATGGTGTTGAAAGCGATAAATACCTGACACCACTCTATTTACCCAGGTCATTCTGTTACAGCAGTCTCACTACCTGGTATTCTTTGCCTTAGCAGCTGCGAGTGACTGAAGTTCAACCAAAGTCTGTAGTTGTCTGTGTGTGGACATTTGAAACAAATGGCCGTGGGCACCAAAGCAGAGACAACCCATCGAGATTATGTAAATACCAGTCTCCCTGCCTCGAACTGAATGTTAATGCTCTGATCTGAAATGCTAATTGTGTCTTGTGCATTATGTCGAAACACCGTAGAGCTGCATTGTGGGACGGAAAATTGAAAGCTAGTTTGTTGCTTTTGCTGATCCCAGTAGGCCTTTGATTTGAAAGACGCTTACTCCCTAGGTTTTTGGAGCATCAGTGGGTAATAGCAGCACCACTGAACCAGACACTGAACACAAACATGTGTGTTTCTTCACATATAAGGGAAGATGTTTCATAAAAGACCACCGTATCAAAAAACAACTAGCTGGAGCAGCCCAATTACTTCAGGCTTTGATACATTGTGCCTGTATTATAGCTATTTTTCGAAGATTGGGAGTCAACCGGGCTGGAAAAGTTGGACACATCTACAAATGATGCATACACACACTGTCACATGAGAGACCTTTATAGCACTGTGCCAAATTCAAAATGGCAACAGGTAGGAAAAGAGCTTGTGTGGAAGATTTGCAGTGCAGGTCTGGAGCCGATGGCTGATACAGTGACCAAGTATTCCATCATATACCTACTGCAGTGACCTTTGGACTGTCCCCGAACTACAGTTAAAGTACAAAACACAGACATGTGATGTGAATATCAGTCCACGAAAGGTCTACAACATATCTACCACTTCCACCAACTCAGTATGATTTTGTGATACAAGAGCACATTCCGACAACCACCCACCCAAGCACCCGTTCTCTTTCACTCTCTCTTCTCTCTCCCCTGCAATTTTCCATAATGCCTTACAGATTTTACACTCAATCCACCTTTCCGATGACAAGGCTTTGAGGAAATCCAATTCCACCAAGCTGTTTTCAGAACTTACTCTCCACAGGCACACACTCACTTCTTACAGTCACTCACACACACACACACACACCATCATCTCCACAAATTAGTCAGGGAACAAATTACCTGCATTCTGAGTGTGATCCCACGCACTTTGCCGGCTGCCTTACACAGGTCCCCTTTTGAAGAGCAGCCATGTGATTTCTCTCTCTTTTGCCCTGCAGGCCCCTTTGCCTTCTGCGAGGGATTCTGGAGTTGAATTTTAAAACTATGTATGGCTGCTGCCTGCGCTTATCAGCGCGTGCACAAGCGGCATGCAAATCAGACCAGGATCACACACCGCATTGGAGGCCTACACTCAAAGGCAAGCTTAATTGCTAATTGGGTATCTAGGTGTGAAACTCGCACTGCCAATGAGAATCAGGAATGTGGATGTTTTAAGGCCAGTGGTTGAACTAATTAATTTTAATCTGAATGTTATTAAAAATTGTGGATTCCCTGCATTTTCTATTGAAAAACAGCCCAGGAGAGTGTGGTGGCAGTACTTTTAACTGCATTTGGGGATGTTGTGGTCTGGTTTTGTACTCCTGTTGTTATTAGTATGGTGGTTTTGCAGTCCTGTTGTGGTCATCAAAGGTGGTGTTTACACACTGCAGTTATTATACAACGCTGGCATTTGTGAGTAAAAAAAAACGAAAAAAAACAACTACTACTGGTCAAAAAGATGTTTTCTGTGTGCCTCACTTCTCTGAGGTACTGATGGTTTGCAGAGGTGATAAGCCTTTCTGCACCCAAAGGGAATTGAGTTATTAAAATTGTGTATAAATAATTAGATTAAATAAAAGTGTTGTTTGTTCTTCAGGTAACAGTGCATCTGAGCTGCATGAAATACTGTTACTTCCTGCTTATGATTTTCTGGAAAGACGATCAATCAGATGTTCATTATAAGTAGAGGGACTAAGGGGTCCTGGTGCTTGAGTGGGTTTTGGTGACTGGATTGTGGACTGCTCTGTTGAACAAATGTTGCTGAACGACGTGCAGCCAAATTAGGAGGAGAGGAACCGTGCGCGGAAACGCTGCTCCAAAGGGCAAAGGGCAGCTGTCGCAAGTCCAAATGTGCGCGGTGACCCGACTTCGCAGGCAGCGTTCGGTTAATTGTGAAAATGCGACACACATACCTGCCGCTCAAACAGCGACAGCCCAAAAGAGCCCCGGGCACTACAATGCTAATGTTGTCGGGGGCTTTGACTTCTTCCAGCCATTGCACAGGAGCTGCTCCCTGTGACAGCCACGGCGCCGCTCTTCCTCTCGGTGTTCACTGTCCCGCTTTTTCACGCCGCTCCACGTTCGGCAGGTGTTCTGGAAAAAAAGCCGAACGTGTCCTATCTGTTCACTTTAAACTCTGAGCTGCAATGGACGAAACGGATATCATGGACTTAACGCATCAAAAGGCGAGAAAGCGACCGCGTCCAATCAGTTCCGTGGACGAGTCTGTGCACGCTTCTCTCAAACGGCTCCCGATCCGAGTGGCGGAGTGCAGGGAGCCCTCGCTGATGTTCGCAGTCAGAGGAGAGCCTGTCCCCGCAGCATCACTCAAGCAAAATGACCACTCGGTGACTTCCTCTCCGACCACAGTGATGCCGGCGCAGGTAAACGCGAAAACGTCCGGGCGAAGAGAGATAGAGCTGTCGGGCTGGGATCAGGCTGCCACTTTTGCTGAAGCGAAGTTAATACTGTACACTTAGGTTTTACTGAATGCACGTATTGAATTGTTTGTGTTGCTGGTGTCCTTAAATGTGCAGCGCGCAGTGCGCACAGCCGTTCGTGTGTGTCTTATATCCTTCTTGCTTTAATTCACACATCAGGCTTTTTAACCATTTTCCGTAAATATCTGAATCTAGAAACCTCCGTTAGTAAAGATGTCACAGCTGTTTGCATTTTCCCCCGTCTTCGGGGTGCGAAACTTTTCAGGGTAAAGTCATTTTTTCGGAGAGCTTTACGGAAATTGTCTGTTAATGGTGTTTGTAGGTTAAGGGGAGACGACTTCTCCAAATCCTATTACAGTATTCAAATCAAGAGTCATTATTACTCATTTCCAAGACTGCGAGATTGATGCTACAAATTAATTTGGTTTTGGAGATTATGGCCCACAGGAGTGCAGGCTTGTTCATTCAGGTCAAGGTCAGGCTGCTCTAACTTAACTCTAACTAAAGCAGAGGAAAATCTTTCTTTGCACTGAGGAGCGTGTTACCCTACAGAAATATTTGGATTGTTCAGTGTGATTGTTGTCCCTAATAATGATAATAAGAAGAAATATCCATGTAATTATTGGTGGTGCCATTTTATCTTTTACCAGGATAATCGCTCCAGTATGTCCAGGCCCATGATCACTCGGTCACCAGTGTCTCCCTTGAGCAACCAGGGCATCCCCACACCTGCACAGCTCACCAAGTCCAATGCTCCTGTGCACATTGACGTTGGGGGACACATGTATACCAGCAGTCTGGCCACCTTAACAAAATTCCCAGAATCCCGGTGAGTCTGATTTTTCATGTTTCTGTATTTTAAATGTGTGGGGGAGATAAAGTTTCTGTTTTTGGCTGTACCGAATATTAGTTTCAAGTAATTTAAGTATTTGATTGTATGAGAGGAGAAAATTATTTCTTCACTGTTTGTGACCCTCACGTCATACAGTTTATATACAAAGTTTGCTCTATGTTTTCTAAGGTACTACACGTCTAGTAAAGCCCAAAGTTATTTTGAGAGGTAAACAATTTGTAGGCGCAGACAAAAGCAACTTGGTTATTCTGACAGCTGTCACAGCAGCAGTAAAGGTCCAAAGGGCATGGGGCCATCTGGAGGCTGGGAGGCTGCACTGTCGCTCCAAGCCCAAGCCTGAGGGTGACTGGCACCCTGCCTTAGGCAACCAACTACCAGCTGGCCCTGACCACCGCAGACCCCCCTGTTTTTAATCCATTCCTTCTTTCTGTCTGTCTGTCTTTCTTTGTATATTTTCTTTATGACTGATGCCGTGAGCTCCGTGATGTGCATGTGTCTGTCTTTCAAGAGCTTAAGAAAATTGAGTTAGTAACACTGTTTTGCACATGCCTTTACTTAACTGTATTCATTTAAACCAAAGACCCAGTTATGAACTTTTATATGCAAAATTAAGAAACATAAATGCTAATGTTGAGGTGTTGTCTCCCCCCTCCCTTTGCTCTCTCTGTCTGCCTAACCTGCCACCCCTCCCGTCTCTGTGGGTAGAATTGGTCGTCTCTTTGATGGCACAGAGCCTATAGTCCTGGACAGCCTGAAGCAGCACTACTTCATTGACAGGGATGGACACATGTTCCGCTACATCCTCAACTTCCTCAGGACGTCCAAGCTTCTCATCCCAGACGACTTCAAAGTGAGTAGATGTCCATCCTAGAAACTGCAACGTCCCATCAGCCAGTCAGCAGTCTTATAACTTAGTGCACACAATGAATGCTAAGGCTGTGGCATGCCCTCGGTCACTAGGCCTCCTTGAATTACTGAAAATGGTTCCCATGCTGGAAAGAAAACATGAGAACTCAACCTAATGTATTTACTGATGATGAGATACAATTTGGTCCCCTCTGAATAATAGCAGCCAAAGATTCTTTCAGATACAGTGTGTGAGGAAAGCAATACGCCTAAATCTATACCACATGATCACACAATGTAGCATATGTTGTCATGCCAAGTGTCCATCCAGGGTCTTGCCGTATGTAACCTTAACATTCCTTCTTTTTTAGTCCTATGTGTCATTTAGTCAGTAATTACTTAACTTGCCCTGGGAGAAAACCAATAACCACATTATCTGATGGACTGTCCACAGTATGACTAAAATTGTGGAAAGTATGTCAGCTAAAATAAGCAAAGACAAAAGAAAAGGATCAAGTTCAGGCTAAACCACATTCACATTGAGTAGATTTTGAGAAGAGCATGAGAAAAACTAGAATATGGTGCAATGTCGGCCCTTCGGTCCTGTGGGTAAAGGATCTGTCCCTCCACCTTACCCAACCATGTGTTACGTGCATTTCTCCCTCCACTTCCCTTCAGTCTACCTTAAAATCCAGGTCAGGGTTGTAAATAATTTTGTACAGCATACTTAAAATGGGGTGGCACAGTGATAAGCATGTTGTCTCACAGTTGCTAGGTGCCTTTTCATGTGGAGTACGCATGTTCTTCCTGTGTCTGTGTGGGTTTTCTTTGGCTTTTAGCCCGTTTTCCATAATTATGCGGTTAGGGCTAACTGGTGACTCTGAAATGCCTGTGTTGGTGTAAATGTAAGTGCAAACGGTCATCTTCTCTACATGTCAGTCCTGTGATAGACTGGCAAACTGTCCATAGTGTAGCCTGCTTCTTGCCCAGTGACAGCTGCGATTGGCTCCAATGCTCCCTTGACCCTTTAGAGGAAAAGTGATTAGGATAATGGGTGGGTATTTATAATGTGGCGGAAACAAATTTCTGTTCAAGTTACACGACACAGTTCAAATTAGGTTGGGAAGGTTTTTGCTAAACGTCACCTTTCCAGTGTGGACCTCATGAATCAGAACGAGTCATGTACCATTGCCACTGTGACATTGTGCACCTGAAGTACACAGTATGTAACAGCTTTAAACTCCAACTTCGGCCGTATTCTGCAACGGAAAACTAGTTTATTACTGTTTGTGTGTTTGCTTCACAAGCTTCATGAGTTATTAAAATTGTAACAGAATTAATATGAATGTACACTACATATAAATGTAGCCCTGTTGGGTGGCCATTTTTGTTTTTATTAGATAAGAGACAGTTACACAGCTGGCAGGAAATGGGAGCGAGTCGGAAGCCCATCTCTAAACAGGGGATGTTTCAATTACACGGTCACCGCCTTAGGGTTTTGTAGGCCACTACAAAGCTCAAAGCTTGTTCTTTAAAAAACAATTGGTATTAATGATAAGACTTGTTACTAACTTAGCGAGTACAATGCAAACTGGGCATACATAGCATGCCAGATTCAGCAACACGTTTAAGACAGGGAAACAGCATTTGCCATGTTTTAAAAAGTTCAATTCATCATTTGAAAATTCACCAAATAGTTTACCTTTCTGAACCTTTTTGTCTCTCACAGGATTACAGCCTGTTATATGAGGAAGCGCGATACTTTCAACTGCAGCCCATGCTTGCAGAGCTGGAGCGCTGGCGCCAGGACCAGGAGCTCAGCAGGGTTTCACGTCCCTGCGAGTGCTTGGTGGTGCGGGTCGCACCTGACCTGGGCGAGAGGATCACGCTGAGCGGTGACAAGGCCCTGATTGAAGACGTGTTTCCGGAGATCGGTGACGTCATGTGTAATTCTGTCAATGCTGGCTGGAACCATGATTCCACACATGTTATTCGCTTTCCACTCAATGGGTACTGCCATCTCAACTCTGTCCAGGTAAATGTAACTTTTGGCTGCTGTTGGTGTATTGCCATTTTCATTTAAATATTCCCGTTGTTTTCCGTGTTTTTCCATTCCATCAGATGACCAAGAAAGTCACTGAGGTGATGATTTGTTCATCAGCTTCTTTTTATGTGCTGTTTGCTGTAGACTCTTAAAATTTTACTGACGTCTCATCTGATGTCTTATCTTTTTTAATCTAATCGAATCACAAGAACAGCCTTGCAGAAAAATAAGCTCTTTGATGGCTTAATCAAAGCATCAATTTAGTAGGCAGTCATTACACAAGCTTACCACTATCTTTACTTTTCCTTGGTCTGATTGGAATAATGATTTCGACTTTAACTTTGGAGCCTGTGAATGGTCAGCTTCAGTAATTCTTCCTTATTTATCTTAATGCAACACTTACAATCCGCTTCTTATTTTGATGCTACATGTTAATGGAAAACTACCACGATTACATTTAAACACATTTGGAGTGTTTTAAACTTTCAATATGACCATATGCACCAATGACAAATTGCCAAAAAGAACAACTTGACCTTAAATCACATCGGAGAGTCAGATGAGTATGCAAACTTGGTGACAGCAAGAGTAATTGGTCAATTTGAGATCCAGTGAAACTCTTAAATAGACACAATGTAAGATGAGATGATGCCTGTGAGTTTCTGACAGAGCTGATTGATCAATTTCAAAGTAAAATCATATTAAGCAGCTTCACATAAATACATTTTTAAAATCTGAGAAACAAATCAGTATATTTAGGTAAGACTCCTTAGCCAATAGTTGGAAAGAATTGTGCAGTACACGTGTACACCAGCGATACCAGGTTGCCACATTAGAACACCTAGTGTTGTAATGAACACTTTTAAGGTGTTGGGAAAGATATGATTACCAGGGAGCATGATTTGAAGTATTTTAAGGTTCCTTAAAGAATTAAAGGTCAGGGTACGATTGAGGCTTGCTGTAACTGTTAACAATGTAGATAAATTATTTAATGTTAACTTTGTGTAGGTTCTGGGCAAAACCATCATGACACAGTAAAACACAAACAAGAAATACAAAACTAGTTTAAAAAAAAATACTTCTTGTATACATCTTTAATACTGAGCATGTATTTGGCAATAATTATATATTGATATTCCACTAATTCATTCATGGTAAAATCCTCAGATATACTTAAATAAATGATGGAGGAGAGGCATATTTCACAATGATTTCACAATGATTTGGACTGTGTCTCCATGTGAGGAAGTCAAATCTCCATCTCCTTCCCAAAAACACACAAACAAACCCGTCTCTGAAGTGTGTGAGTCGTGGAGAGCGAGCAAAAGAGTGAGCATGCTCCCTGGCAGGTTGTCCCCAGGCAGGGCCCATAATCCTGTTTGGTTATTAAAGTACGCCGGCGGTGGATGCTGTATCTGCGGCTAATGGAGGCAGGGCGGGGGTTTTGAGAGAAGAAAGGGGGGCAGAGAGAGCTGCCAGCAGTAGGGGGACCTTTGTAGTTTTGGCGGAGGCTTGAGCCTGGGGGCTGGGGGAGAAATGGAGAGAGGGGGTTTTGCTAAGCAACCAACACTGAGCCAAGTGGCAGAGAGAAAGCTTCAATGCTCCCTGGGGCCTCTTCGATGGAATGTGATCCTACAGCCCCCCTGGACACATCTGTAGATGTCTGCAAGGCTCCAAGATCAGGAGCGGTTACACACATAGACAAACACACACGTAAACCAGAAAACAATGAAAATAAAGCATGAGGGAAATTGAGAGGCTCTTGGTTTCATGAAAGTCCTGTGAATGTCTCCAAAATCCAGTCACAGGCCGTATGTTGCTGCAGCATATTCCAAATGCTAGACATAGCCCGAATATGACTGAAAAAAGTTTCTGCTTATTCTAACATTTTAACCTCAAATGTACTTGTGACCATCAAGTGATTTGTCAGGAATCCAGATCTGAGCATCAACAATAAATGAGTAATGACTGATTGTCAGTACTAATGATGGGTGCTATGACTTGCACTGACAACTTCCGCTGTCTTTCCCTTCTATTTTGTCCAGGTTCTAGAGCGTCTCCAACAACGTGGCTTTGAGATTGCTGGATCCTGTGGTGGAGGCGTGGACTCCTCCCAATTTAGCGAGTACGTCCTGAGGAGGGAACTGAGGAGGACAGGTCAACGAGGACCCAATTCAAACAGGATAAAGCAGGAGCAGCTGGACTAGAAACCTCCTGAGCAGTAGGAGGTGCTAGACTTTTCTATGGCAGCCAAACGCTTGATGCTGCAGATCTCTGTGGACTCTGTTTTTCTTCATTTCCTTGTTGATGTTTTTGTTTTCTTAAACTCAAGAACCATCTAGAGAATAAAAAAGAGGTACAACAGGAGATTTTGCCATAAGAAGATACAAGACATTTAATAGGTCTGAGATTGCAAGGACATTTGTGATTGTCTAGCCCAGATAAACCAATTTAGAAAGGATTTATATACGCGGGATCCCCAAACAAAGTTGGTTTTAAAACTTGGAGCCTACATTAGGTTGAATATGATTTCTATTATAACCATATAAATTAAAAAAAGGCTTTTATCATCGATGTAATATGTTGCATAGGTTGTCAGTGACTTCATTCTGTTGTTTCACTGGCACATTGGCTAAGTCCTCATTTTAAAAAAAGTCACTGTGTTGCTTACAGTACAGAATGTCTCAGTTGTCATAAACAGCTTGAAAAAGCATCTTTTTTACAATTACTATCATGTTGATTATTGTGATACCAATGAAGTGATTTTTTTTCTTTATGGAGGTTACTTTATTTGGAGTATGGCTTAAAATATAGTTGATATAGTATCATCAGAAATTTACATCAAAGACCAATCTCTACAAATAATTTAGTATTATTATCAAACATTTCTATCATCTGGGAGTATGAACTACTAACCCACATGTGAAACTTTGGGAATTATTTAATTGGATCATCATATTCCTCTGAGTCGTGACCTGTAAATCTTCTCATTGTATATGTGTTTGTGTTTTTTACATTGAATATTTTTAAAGAAAATTTGTTGCCTCAGACATGACTGAACAGATTAAAAGCATATTGTACAACCATCTCCAAGATTGTCGTTACTTCTAGCACATATTGATATGAAGTTGAATATAAAGTTGTTGAAGTTGAATATAAAGTATTTTTAAGACTGGCCCACCTAGTCTCCCTAGATTTGAGTTAAGAGGTATGTAGAAATGGGAAATAAATCTCGACTAAAATTTTAATGGTGTCCGTTCACTGTTGTTCACTAGATTGCTGTAAGGACTGTATACTTACTGTGTTCTTTCTGGTCTTACCGAGTTTGTATTAGATATTAATTTGTTATATTTTCTATTAATGCGTCTATCTTACATTTTAAGATTCTTCCTAACATCCTGAAAGTGTGGCAGAAAGAAGTAAAAACCTCTGAACAACCCAAGAGGTGCAGCTAATGTTACCAAGGCAAAATTGTACCTTGGAGGATTTATGCTGGTGCATCAGTGACTACATGGGGCATTCTTTACTTAGTTATATTGAATAGAGCCGACTTCTCTACGCAAGTCCTGTCAGTTGTGCTTCCACACATCCCTGCAGGGCCAAAATCCAAAGTGAAATCCCACACGGAGCCCTGTCGTCTTGTCTTCATCCCTTTTGGCAGAATCTCCACTTTCTTTGGCTATCTGTGGTTTATGCTATATGTCTCCCTTTCAGGCCTCTTTGCCCTAGATTCTCTTTTGACTGACTGTTATTCTCATAGGCTAGAGGTACAGCTGTGTTGTGAGTGGTACACAGCAATGCTTTGCTCTCAATCATAAAATCAAACTTTTGTGTGTGAAATGAACTGTCCACGGAGCAGTTTCATCCAACCATTACAACAGGAAAAAGTTCAACATTCAAGTGTTTAGGACAAAATGCAAAATAATTTCAAGTGAAACTATAATGTTAAATCCTAAATATACAGTGATCTGAAAAAGTATTTCCCCCTATGCTGATTTTTTACATTTACATCACACTTTGTCAAACCGAGTGATCATAAAACAATATATATATTACACAATAAAGGACCCATATAAAAACATAATGTAGTTTTTAAATGATTGATTTATTTAAAAGAAGAGAGTAAAAAAGTTTAACTATTTGGAAAATATGTGGCAAAAAACACTGCATTTTGTGTTTAAGAGTCACAACATGGTGGTGGTAGTGTGATGGTCTGGGGCTGCTTGCAGCTTTGCAGCTTCATGTGTGGAACCATGAATTCTGCACTTTACCAGAAAATCCTGAAGGAGATAATCAGTTTGTGACCTCACGCAAGAGGGGGGGGCTGTATTGCGCGTTTAGGACGCGCAGTGCGCGGCCTCCGGGAACCGCCCTGCCAACGGGGGCCGGTCGATCCCTCCGGAAACCGGGACGATACCGTTTCTGCTGGCTGGTTCATATGCAAATTAGCCACACTGTCGCTGGTAGACCCGAAAATAAGGATTTATTATCGCTCAGTGACGTTAGATCACTAATTATTAGTAGTAGTATAATTAATATACGACAGGAGAGATCGTCAGCTCAAGCAACATTTATTTACAACTCCAAAAACCTGAAAAACATAGGAGGAGGAGCACATTATCTGTGTCATTTGTACTTGCTGCTCAACAACTCATATTGTTCTATACCCTTGACACACATTATATTGTATGTTGACCCTGTGTTAACCTTTATATGACACAAAAAACCTAAACAAGGTCAAAAAACATCAAACGATAGCCGAAGATATAATAAACTCACACACACGTGTCCTTTTTCCTCTCTGTACCTGAACTGACACGAGTGTTTCACATTTCTAAACGGGCACACACACTACCTAGGTCCAGCGCAGTCCCAGCTGCAGTCAAACATGTGTGACCTCTGACCTCCGTGCATGTTATTTAGAGCAGAGCAGCAGTAGCAGACCATCCCACGTGATGCTGTAAAAGTCCTGACCAGTGTGAGTGGATGATCTCTGACCCTGAGCAGCAGAGATGACGTGTTGACGCATGCGCACAATGTGTGTACATTCATTTATGTATGTACACATCTTGAAACAAAGTGTTTGCCTGGACTCCATGACCGACGGACGGATGGGGGCGTCCTGCAGCCTCCTGAGCCTTCTCCAGACACGCACGGTCATCTTTACAGCGTAAGAGATGAAGCAGATGAAGCTGGAGCTGACCTCCTGGCATCTCCTCCTCCCTCACCTCATGAGACATGGCTCCACGCCGAGGTCTGGACGCTGATCCAGGTTCCACGGGGTCAGAAACAGAAAACAGAGACACGCACATGTTAAGTTTCAGATGTCATTGAAGTAAAAACTCACTGTCATATGTGTTTCATGTGAAATCACGTAGCATCATTTTAGAGACCTTTGTTTGTGGCATTAACACATTGCGTGTTCTCAAACTGGGTCCTCAGGCCCCACGTCCCTGCTTGTTCTCCAGCTCTCAGCAGCCTGTTGGGCCGGGATATAACCCAGGTTGGGAACCATGGAGTTAAGACATTTACAGGAATGAAACACAAATACATATATTTCCATGCACGTATTCTAAGTGTAAACTGGCATTGTCGGAATATTAACAGTGCGAGATTTACTCTGCAAATGTTCAACACATTAACACCTTAGCAGCAAACTATTAAAACTCCCTTTTACCTTGTTTTCCTGCGTTAGAAACCCGTTTTTGGACGCGTATGAAGAATTGAAATTGAAAACCCCGCTTGTTCCGACAGCGTCGACGTAATCACTGCCTTTAACGCGTCAGCCAATCGGACGCGGAGGCAAAAGTAGAACTGGCCAATGGCACGTTGCGATTTTTGTTGGCCAAAGTAAGACTGACCAACGGGGGAGCTGGAGATCCAGAGGGTGGGACGAAGAGAGTAGAACCAAGTAAAGCGAAGACGTCCTCGCGTGTTGACGCGAGGCGCAATCAGTATGCAGCAGGATAATGAGCCAAAAGACACCAGCAAATACACCTTTCAGCAGCTTACAAAAATAAGGTTTGCAGTGACATAGCTAAAGTCTCAACTTATTTCCAATTGAGATGTAATGGGATGACCTTAAACAGGCAATTCATGCTCTAAAATCCTCGGATGTGCTTGAATTAAAACATTTCTGCAAAGATTAGATTCCTCCATGGCAACGTAAAAGACTCATTGCCAGTTATCACTAATACATGGCTGCAGTTGTTGCCGCCAAGTGTGGCACAACCAGTTTTTAGGTTTAGGGCACGATTACATTTCCACATAGAGCCAAGGAGGTTAGAATAACGCTTTTCCATTAATAAATGGAATTATAATTTACAAAAGTTATCTTTGTGTAATATTAAAGTTTGACAAACATGCAATGAAAATAAAAAGTAAAACATGTGACACAAAAATAAGTTGATGTTGATATTGATACTGATGACATCACATCATTATAATAAATATGATCCTACAGCTAGCAACTGGTTAGTTCATCAGGTGCTGGCGAAACATTTGGAAATAGTTAACTTGGCTCCATCTCAAAGTCATAATATCCACCTACCAGCACCCCTGAAGCTTAACACGATATATCCTATTTGCTTAATCCATACAAAATACAGACTCTTACTCTTCATTGAGTAATGTAACTCACTACTGGCTATAACTAAATACTGTCTTTATTATATGGAGAAATATCAAAGAATTTATTAAATACATAATAGCAAAGATATTTTTCAAATGTTCAATATACCATACTATTAATTTTGGTTAGCTACAGGAACAATCGTTGACATTTTCCGAGAAATTAAATATTGTCAGGAATGGTGCAACAGTGAACGAACATGTGTTTAGTTTAAAAGCAGTACTTTTTGTGCATCCTATGTGATTTTCAAGTTTGTTACCTGTGGGGCAGCCTGAGTATAATGAGACTCTGTCCAGCCCAATCTCCACTTACTTCCTGAATTCAGAGTAACTTGAAAAGGAATTAGAGATATCCTTTTCTCAGGACGCAGGCTGTTGGAGGAAAGATGAATGGTATTAAGGAACAGACTTCCATTGCTTTAGAGGAAAGGGTTTTTGAGGAGAATAAAGTAATTTGAGATCCTTCTCTCTTCTGTAGTCCGTCTGTGATCATGTCTCTTTCACTCGCTTTCTCTCTAGTGATTATTTCCAGTCATCAAAAGGCAGAGTAGGGCCTGGAGAAAGTGACTGTGGCCATCTTTCCCTCATTCTCCGGGCTCTGCTTACTCACCACCAGTGAAGGTCAGTGGATGGACTCATTCACCTCATCTTCAAATCATCAGCCCTCACATTCAGTCCCACAGCACAGTTTAAGCAGTAGCTACTATTTCTAATAAATGTCCTGACTAAATACACTTATTAGATGATATACTTTATACTCTGGATTTATCCCTTGTCTCTCACAGTTTCTCTGTGTTGATCTGTAGGCAGTATTCTGTACTGTAGGTACCTCCTACCTTTATTGAAAAAGCCTCTTGGCTATTTTATGCCAGCAAGATAATTATAAATGTTACCTTTGGCAAAAAAGCAAAATACAACTCCCACATCTCTCCCCTGCCATTTTTCTGTATGTGTGTGTGTGTGTGTGTGTGTCTCTCTCTCTTTCTCTCTCTGTGTCTCTCTCGCCCTCCCATCCTCCCCCACCCTCAGCCTCAGGAGCTTATTTCAAATTTTCAAAGATATCTCATAGTGAGGATGTGAGATTGAAGCATCATAAATACCTTTATTATAATATAATGGCCACATATTTCTAGTCATTATTTCTAGTGGAAAAATTAGTTCATCTGCGTGATGAATGCCTCCACAGTCTTTTGGGCTTTAAATGTTCTTTGATGGGCAATTCCTGGTGGGAGAACATCTCAGATGGACATTCACTAGTAGAATAATATGCTGCAGTGGCTTTGCTTTAGTTCTCAAAATTCAAGTATAGTGTAATATGGGGACAGTCTAAATCCAAAGAGTGCAAGTCAGAACCTGTGGTGACAGGTTATTGAGTTTAAACTAGTTGGAGAAGCATTTTGCATGCAAAAGAGAAATCCTTGTTACTTTTCTTTCAGCAGTACCACATTAACACATAATCCTTACTATCCCTCAAGTTTTCTATTTTGCATGAGCCCAAGGCCACTTGTAATAATCCACTTTTTATGTACAACAGATTTTAACCCAGTAAGCTTTGATAACCTCCATAGCGGTTCTGACAGCTCAGTAATATGATGATATTTTGGCAGCAGCATAGTTTCTTTGATAGAGGATCAACATTCGTGATAGATGGCTGGTGAGAAAACTTACCAACAGCCTTGTTTATTTACAATACTAATTTACCAACGTGGAATTGTTTCTGTAGCTCTGATTGTTTAAAGAAAATAACAAAGTCGGCGGATATGTGAGAAACACTTAAAAAAAAGGTCAAAATCTCGCTAAGAAAAGCTGATCCGGACTTCCATCTTTTGACCAGCTCCAGCAACACTAAGCGCAGCTCAATAGCATCTTTTGTTAGACTCTCCCTGACCATGTCTTACTATGTGAGAGAACGCATTGTATGAGACACTGTACAAAACATGTTTATTCATTTTCTATGTGTTGAGATAATATTTTTCACAGGATAAGTAGATATTTTGACTTGCTCTTGGCTTTGGGTGAAAAGTCAATCACATTCCGAGTGCCACGAGGGCTTGTACCAAATATCGAATTCATCTGATAGCTGTGGAGATATTTCACTAAAAGACAATCATGTCAACATACTGGTAGTCCTATTAGGAAAATAACAAAAACCATATATGGCTCATACTGCAATAATATAATACTGCCTATGGACCAGTGTGAGGTGACTGGGCCCTCACTGTGTGTTCTACTTTTTCTTCTTGCTTATGCCTGTCCAGCACAATAATAATGCCACCAGGTGGTAATAATGTTGTAACTGATCACTTTTGCTGTGGTGTACTGTGTGTGACTATAAAATAGACTTGACGTGGTAAATTGGTGGAGTGCTCTTGAAGCAAAAACAAAGGCTATTATGCCAGTTATTGGAACTATTATTGTATATTAACTCAACAATCAGAATCTATTGTTGCGTTAATAGAATCAGATTTAGCTTTATTCGCCAAGTATTTGCAAATTCCAAGAATTTGCTTCTGGTCGTTTGTAGCTTCTCTAGGACAGTACAGACAAAACACAAGTACATGAAAAACAATAAATTAAAGACAAATTACAGCCACATATAACAAAACAGAAAGACAAGACAGTACGTGTGTGTGTTAAATGTAAATCTTTAGTCTTAATAATCAATTACTTTGCAGAATAAGTTCCTGGGATTTTACATTTCTGTCATTAACCTGGCTTGTCCAACATACATCAGACTTAAAACTGATATGTGACAGTGCTCCAAGTGGAGGATTTGAGGAAGTGCTCCGCAACGTGCTGTGCTTTCCATTGTTTATTTATCAGTCAGGCCTTGAGTTATAGTGCGCTTGCAGTGAGGAATTTGAGACCGGACTATGGTCGCTGCAGGCCCCTTGGCATACACTGTACACTGAGAAGGAATCATTTATATTCTACTCCAGAGGTAACAGAAGAACATGAGATTGGGAAACGGCTCAAACACCACTCTGCTTGTGAGGCTTAAGGCACAGAAAAGTCAAGCTGTTATTTGGGGCTGCAGAGAGTATTCAGACAAGTTCTGTTTTTCCTTTCTATTTTTTTTAAATAGTTTCTTCTAAAATCTCCTAATATATAGGCAAGTGCTGTGCTCAGTTATTCCTTCATGGTCACACATTTTACGCTGAAGCTATATGGCTCAGGGGAGGTGTGATGGAATGCTGGCTTTGGTGAAAAATTCAGCGGCAATGAAATCTGACCAGTGAAGCTGCCTGTAAATGCTATAGGTGCCACATCCTAACCTGTACTGAAAAAGCCTGGAGGGCGTTTTAACCCACTGAGATAATTGCAAATGTATCCTTTGGCAAAAACATCAGCAACGTACCCCCCCCCCCTCCTCACTCCTTTTTCCTTTTTTTTCTTTCCCTCTCTCTTAGTTGAGAATTAATAAGGGCTAGCTAGCCTTGATTAAAAGGTCTCAACTGTACTGTATTGCTCACCGGTAGCACCCCTCCCTGCACAAGCCTTTCACATGGGTAGACCTTCGTGTTAGGAGTGCTCTAATGATTCTGGAGCTTGCCATTCGAGGGCCACCCATCCATCATAGTAGTAAGGCCAACGGCTTTATTATAATACAGAGGACAGATGTGCTCTGAGGCTATGTGGGACACAATAGAGGTCTTTCAACAGACCTATAAATACATGATCTGTCAGAGTTGCTGTCCTGAGGGCGCTCTCAGCCAGGCTCTAGCCCTCTGGTTGGCCATCACTTATGCTAAGATATGCGCCAGCCCCCAGGCTAAGGCTAAGGCTCAGTTCATTTCAGCCCCTCATCAACCACCTCATTCTACCTCCAGCCATGAGAATAAATAAGAACAAGATGAAAAAAGTGATTCATTATGATGGAAAGCAAAACCTTAACAAAACAAACAAGTGGAGGGAGTCATAGCCTACTATTGACTCTTTGGCAGCAGCATCTGAGAAGCTGTTGCTGAAATAACACATGGGGATTTTGATTCATCACCACACTTCAATATGTGACAAAAGGTGACCATATGGGCTACAAGCTCTGATGCTTGCTTTGTTACATCACTAGCAGAACAACTATAACCACACTTTAATAAGTTTTCTGCAAATAACTAAAGTCTAAAAATGGGTGTGAGTTCAAATGAGTAAGTATAACATCACTGTCTCCCATCATCTTTTTTTGTCTCATATATTATGTTTGTAAGTGTATTTTAAGTAATGTATTCTGCTTCTCCTCCTCCTCCCGCTCCTCTCTTCACCTTATCTCAGGTGAGCATCTCCTTTCACTTTTGCCTCCAAGCCAAGATCAGCAATCTGGGAGTTGGGTGTGTTCTTTTGGAGATTAGTGGGGATGGAGGCTGTTGCACGTTAGAATAATAAACAGGTGAACACTTTAACTCTGCATAATTCCCTATATCTGCACTACCCTAATGTATTAAAATCATATTCATCCTCAGGGCAGAAAACCAGCAGCAGATTATGTCCAGGGCACGGTGAGTGGAAACCCAGTGACAAATCCCACCACACGCACAACAATGATCACCTGGGCAGGAGGTTGCTGTTTTATCACGCTTTTCACTAACTCTTGACATTTAAGAGTGTGATTCTAGCTGTCTGAATAGTAAGTATTGCTAATGTTACTGGTGATGTTGTAATGCCACGGTTACACTGGGACTCACTTTGCTGTATCCGTAAACAACACCTCACTCCAAACACATGTTCGTCTTCGCGCCCCCCCCAAGTTCTTCCTGTTCCCATCCAAAGCATACCCACTCTACAAACCCCCTCTTTGAGTACTCTAAGGGTTATTCCATTCCCTTTCACAGTCAAGCCAGGTTCGTAATTGCTGGTGTGTTCAGCTTTAGATTTTAGTGCCCCCTCCACCCTTCACATACACATGCACAAAGAATCACCCCCTGCACCAGTCTCATCCACCCCCCAGCATTCCCTCCCCAACTTGCTCTTCTTCTTCTTCCTCCTCTTATTCTTTGTCTTCTTCGTCTTTCTCTTCTACCCCAGATCTCTCTTTGCCACAGCTGCTGCCTCCTGGCCTTGCCCAAAGATTTCAGAAGGCTTCCCAGTTCCCTCTCCTTTTCCCTGCAGCCTAGAAGGAAAAGCAGGCAAAGGAGGAAAATAAAACTTCAGGCTCACCACGCAAGGCCATCTGGGTAATCTTGTTCAAAATGCTTGAGGTGATAGCTGCAATTTACACAGGCAAAACAAGAAAAAAAAAAAGAACAGACCTCATTTTCATACCTACCAGCCTCAAGGAGATGAAATTGAATAAACTAAGAATTAGAAAAGAATTACAGTAAAACCAATACAGAATATTCAACATTAGTTCACTTTGTCCTTGCAACATTCTCCTCCTCTTTCGCACATCTTTCCTAAGAAAGAGAACAGTTGGGCTGACATTAAGGTGCCACGGACAACTAACTGAAACATACACGCGTACACACTCACATGCACACATACACCACATACAACACTGCTCCACTCAAATACACAAGTAGACACACACAGCCAAGGGGGGAAACAATATTTGCGATGAAAGCAAATCAAACTGAAATCCAACATGTTAAAGTCAAGTTGATTAGTGTGGAAATGTAAAAGCATCTTCAACTGGCATATCCCACAGTCATAAAGATATGTTAATTTGCAACTTAATGGCTGAAAGCATAATTTAGCTTATATAAACCTTGAAACATGCTGCATTTCCGAAATGTGCCTTAATTTAATGAAGTAAACACCACCACAAAACAATAAATGCCCCAATTAAAGAACAGGCATGAAGAGAAGTGTCTATTTCCCATTTTGCCCCCGCGGACATATGTACCCAAGCGTGTCTGTGCATTTACCCACACGCACAAGCATATGCATCGTGTGCCTCTCATAAACATCATGCCCTGCGCTTCCCATTAGCATATGTGCCATGTTTAAGATGTAGGTTATCTGGTGCGAGATCCAGAAACACTACATGTTTATGGTCATATCATTCCATGCGTGAGCTTCTGTGTCACATAGAGTGTTGGTTTTCAGTGTGCGTGATTGTATTGGAGTGTGAGTATGTGGTGGCACGACGTTAGTGTATAATTAGTACATAATGTAGTCAGTGTCAGTATTCATAAATAAATGCATGTTATGGAACATATTGTGCATTAAAGGAATGATGTGCCATCCTCTTTTCTTCTTTCCTTCTTCGCCTATCCCTGTGTCTGTATGTCATCTGGCCTGCTTCGCACCCCTGGGGGGCATGTCCCATCAGGCTCACTGTGCTCCAATGTGTCCCGACAGACCTGATGTGATCTGAGTGGCTGACGGGTTTGTCCCTGCTGCCCGCTGTCTTTTCTCTTCCGTGCTTTCCTCACACATGTGCCTAAGAAACACTCAACCTGATGCCGGGTGATTGGAGTCTGCACCTCCTGTGAAAAGCCTCCAATAAGTACGTGTGTAATTATTTCTTGCATGTGCTACTAGAACACAGAGGTCATGCATGATACCTGATAATAATAATTATCATGGATAATTCAAGTCTGGAACATGTTTGCGAGCTTCTCTTCTACTATTGGTATCCATTTAAATGAGTGCATAAATGTGAACGTTCAATTATGAAGCCCCGCTGGAGAGAAACAATGCCCTCTTGGTTCAGTAGCCATCTCTCTCACACACACACAAACAGAAGCCTGAGGGGATCAAGAAAGAGTGGGGGTTGGATACCATGAGACTAGGGCATCAAACTGGGGCTTAGAAACAGAGATATACCAACTGGAACCTTCTACCTACAGGGTGTGTGTATGTCTACGTGTGTGTTTATGCTCATGTCCTTGTGTTAACACAAATTCACACATATGGAGGAAGCATGTGTCATAGTAGGGAAGGGAGAACGCTGCATTGGGGTAATACAGTTTGTGGAGTATGTGTGTCTGAATATAATCTAATTGCTTACTAGTGAAGGACAAAATTGTTTTGCCTGCAGGCAAAGTATGGGTGGCGCTGATGAGAACTGGTCTGATATCTCGAACCACCAATCAGCTATGCAGAGCCACCCTACAGCTTACCTCCTAAATCCGTGTACTCCATGTATGGTAGCAGAAGACGTTTTTGTTAAAGTCTTCATTAAACTAACAGCAACAGGGCGAATCAGGCTTTTAGTCTTTAATTAAAAAAAGATCAGGGATTTTTATTGATATTTTCAGCACACTTTCAGCACAGAACTATAACGCCCGAAGTCCGCAGTAATGTTTTTTGTTTTTCTGATCAATGATGAAGTGCCTTAGTTGAGATCTTAGATCACCTCAAGGTGCTCCTCACAAGCTAGTTTGTCTTGTGGCAAAAATGAACCACAACATGGAGGAAATGACTTCAGAAATGGCTTAGGGAGGACGATGACGAAGCAATGTTATTATCCCGCTTGTGTTCATTCAGGCAGCACGACTCTAGTGTTTTCTTGAACTCAAGGTAAAGGTCCAACAAGACAGGTGCTTTCTATCACTAATTTGCTCTCAGTGACTATTTCAGAAATGATGGATGGCTTGCTTAGTTTGACTATAGTGCTCAAACTTTTTCCACATGAATAATATTGCAGCTGTACAGCTTTAAGATGACACATAAGGTTGGCCATTTCTGACACGATGTTTTGACACTGTCAACTCAGAAAATTCTTCCTTCAAAAGCCAAAGGACATAACCGCCATTTTGGGGGGGCACATGTGACCCTTGCACTGTCTGTGATCATTTTAACCACTTGCCAACAGGGGGGGAGGGTATTAGGAGGCCAGACGGGTCAGAAGTCATTCTAGTCATGTGACAACCCCAGGGCGTTGTTGGGAGTGACAGGGAGACCAAGAAGCAGAGCTGTGGTAAGCCCACGGGTGAAAAGGAGGTCAGTGGCCACAGGAAGCAGTGCAAAAGTGCCCAGAGCTGATGTCCTTAATGAGAGCACATCCCCTGGGGAGTATATCCCAGCAACTGCCACATGAAAAACTCCAATCTATATAGAATGCTGCAGGCCTAAGAGAGCAGACATTTTCATGGTCCATTCCCTAAGCCAGAAGCCATCTTGTGAGGTAAACAAACCCATGTACAAAGATGTGCACCTTGGTACAGGGCCAGTGCTGTTCTATCATCCGCGCTGTGCCAAGTCCTTGTCTTATCATATGTTTGGTTTGAAAGATCTTGACTGCTGCTATCTCAATAGATGCCTCTTCCAAAGCATTGTAAATTGATGTAATAATAAGGTATGTTGCTGCTGAGAAACAGAAGGTAATAAAACAGGAGCCCTATAGCTTGAGTGAGAGAAATACATCTGAAAATAAACTCTGAGTAACTCATTAGATTAAGAAAATTATAAGAATAATAACCCTTAGCACTGCCTGGGGAGGGAAATCTCATTAACAGGTTTTTCGATTCCTTCTTTCAATACATTTGTTAAAAGTGCCAGGGAGTGTTCAATTATCACCCGCCCTCTCACCTCCAAGAAGTAGGGTGACAAGAAACCCCAGAGAAAGCTGCAGGGCCAGGGAGGGCCATGCACACAAGAGTATACACATTTACTGTAGACACGCATGCACACATGGTTTCACTTCATTCTCCCATGAGTAATGGGTTTTCTGACCATTTGTTTAATACTGTCAACAAACAAGAGAGCTGGAGGGCTACTTAGACAATGAAATCCCACTCTTGAATGAGCAAGCGCATACACATGTATACTGTTGGGCTTACACATGTCTTAATGTTCCTACAACCCCCAAAAAGGCTTTTTGCCTTTTACCCTTTAACAAAAAACCCCCAAAATCTTACATTGTTAAGAAACTTTTTCATCCAGCTGTGTTTCATAAGAGCAACCAAGAGCCGCACCTAAGTTTGTTTCTTTCATCTGTTTCCAATCTTCATAATGGCCTCTGGGCTACATCCTTGAGGCAGGAGGTTTTGAAGGCTATATTTGCTCTGGAACCATTTACTGTGCCCTCCTCCTTCAGAGCGCCTGAGGGTAGTGCAACTCGGCACACCTGGAGTGCTGTGTCTCCACCCCACCCAACCCCCCTCTGGTGGTAGTCACCAACACTGTGCAACACTGATTTGCGCCTTGCAGGCCTTTACAGAAACTGCTTGAAAGACCTCCCAATCTGGAGATTAAATTAAATAATGGCAGCCACCAAACACCACTTTGTATAGAACATTAGATTTTAAGCATATGTGACTAATTATAAGATTGACCACAGCTTCTGCTAGCGAGCTAGGTACGAGCTAGGTTGGTGTTTATTTAATCAGAGACGACACACAGGATAAAAAACAAAGTTCAACTATATGCTCTAAGTGCACAAGGTACTGTTTCCATGTTTATTTCTGGTACCAACTGGCTAACAGTTAGCTTCACTACAGCAGCACCTGGAGCTAACACCTCTTGCCAGCTAATATTTCTTAAAATAAGCTTTAAGAGCCATGCAAAGAAGGCGTAAAATGGACTTGTAATAACTAAGATAGCTAATTAAAAAGTCTTAAGTTGCACCATCTGTGGTTAGTCTGCTTATGAGTGCCAAATAAATATATATGAATATTTTGCACAGGCTAAAAACTATTTATGTTGTACAGGGAGCTAATAGTTTTTAATTAAGTTAAAATATTCAAAAGGTAGTGGGTGAATTTATAGATATACCACTTTTGTCAGTTTGACTGATGTACTTTATGTGTGTAATTTACTTTGTGTCAGACCGTGATAAAAACAGAGGCTGCTGGGGAGTTGAGAACATTGTATTTGGTTAATCTCAAGGTTGTGAGCCTCTAAAAAGGACAGATCAACCAAGTAGTCCTAGGCAAGACTTGAATTCAGACATATGAATGGAACGTAAATTAAAAAAAAGAGATGAATTTTTCTATATAATAGAATGTAATTAAAAACATTGTGGGCACTATGTGTAGTGGCTATATTTACGCAAGCTGAATACATGTGTCTGCTCTCATGTAAATGATGATTTGCACATAGGTAAAAATATTATGAATAAGACTAACTGAAGGAAAGAGAGAGTCTTAGCCCTCTAGCTCTAAACTTGGCATCATTCATTTCTAGTTATCTGCTGCCTAAACAACTGTTGAAACTGCAACATGTGCATGTGTTGTTTTATTTATATGCAGTGGCTTTAAAAATACCATTGGATTGAAAGGGGAATATGTGAAAAAGTCGGTTCATTTTCATCACAGCAATGGTGTTGCATTTGGTTTTGAGTTAAGGAACGAGGGCACTGAGATGCTCTAAATAATAAAGTAATAGTCACAACAATATCAGGCCTGCAGTGTCAGTCCAACTTCTTCCACCTATCAACAAGAAAACAAGCATAGGTTTTAAACCAGTTGTGGTAAGTGTAAATAGTAAGATTAATAATGAGTAAGCCATGATGCCATTAATCAATGACAAGAATAACAATAAAATAGGCTAAAAAATTTCAGTCATCATTAATTGCATTGTATCTACACCCCTTTCTTTTCATGCAGCGACATGTTAGAATATCTTCAATTAGAAATGCAAAAAAGAGGAAAATTAAATAATAGACTTTTTTCATAACTGCCCCCTATAGGCAATGAGAGGTATATTTTTTTCTTATTGATATTTATTTGTAGTGCATTCGCAAAGTGTAATGATTGGCACTTTGACCTCACAGCTAGAAGGAAACAACTTTTTTAAAATCTAATAATTAAAATTTAACTGACTTTACATGCTGGTGAACAGCTTGTTGGTAATTTTATACTAATTCATGGTATTTTTAAAAGCTGGTTTTCAAACTATCAAAAAGGGAAAGTACAAAGTAGTAGAAAGTGAAAATATTCAAGTAAAGTAGAACACAGTGCCACAACACTGTACTTAATACAGACATTAAGACAAATGTTGTTCACGTTAAACACGAATGATTACTTTTTGTGTTCATATATGATGTGTGTTCCTAACAAATATTTATTTCCTTACTCGTTAAATTAAGGTTGTCTAAGTATCACAAGTTAACAATGAAAGACAAAGAAAGAATGAGTAATGGTGCATTCATGACAGAATGTAGAGCAAAAAATGCAGACATACACATACACACACACACACGCACAGTCAAAGTTTTAGTGCTTAGTTTTGATTTAGCTCTTCATTAGCCACAGGGCCCAACTCCGGTTAGCTCCAGTATTAGGCTCAATTAGAACAAGATCCAATTAGAGGGCTCCTTTCCCCTGGGGCAAGGAGAGGCAGGAAATGGAGACTGAGAAATGTATAAGTCGACAACATGCGGACACAGCCAACATAAACAAACTTACTTTGTTGATCTCTGCTGTTGCTACGCAGGAGTCCTCTGGGAGTTAAAGCCCTGCTAGTCTAAGCTATGAGATAAAACAAAATAAAAAAAGCCCTGCAGCGAAACATGAACTCTGTGAACACAAGGGCTCCGACACCATGAAGGGAACGTCTGGGCCCAGAAAATGAAAAGCCCACAGGCGTTTTCCATTTACAGCTAAAAATCCAGCACTAGCTTCTAGCCAGGGTTAGTATCAGACTCTCAAAATGAACACTTACACTACGGGGGGAACAAATGAGTAGCTTTCTATTGTCGCTCTATTAAATCTGTCGGTTAATAGACATATACCTTACTACTGACATAAATCAATAATGTGCAATAAGAAAAAGGGCAGGGGAGATAAGGAAGAAAGGGAGGGTGTTGTTGGTCATTGAAAAAAGGGAAAGAAAAAAAGAAAGAAAGAAGAAAGAAAGCTGTGCGATTCAAAGATGAGTATTTCTTTCCTATTTGTATGGTTAGAGGTGGTGATGGCGGCAATGTTGTGTGAGCTGTTTGGGCTTGCCCTTGCCTCAGGCCTATAGTGTTCCTCCCCCAGGCGGCATGTGAGGGAAATGGTGTGTGGTGTGAGGGTAAACCTTGACCTGGCTGCCAGGAGGCTGCACACGGAATGAAATGAGCACAAACAAAGCGAGAGAGAAAGGAGGAGGAACAGGAAGAGGAGGGGGTGTCAGATAGCAATGGAGGAGGTATATGGCTTCACTTGTATACCTGATTTTGTTGCTGTCTGATCTCACTCTTAGTGGCAGCGTGCACATCGTACATCCATGGCAGGGCACACGCATCTCACTGATTGGGTGTGCTCAGGTGTTGTGGGTGGCATCCTGGTACGTGGCAAAGATGGAATGTGAAATGTTGCATCTTCCTTCATGCTCTGCCAAGTTGTGTTTCAGGGAAATATGGAAATCCCATTATGTCACATGCCTAACTTGGCCCTACAAACTCAGAAACTCATTTGTGAAATTGGGTTCAGATCATAAAGAGTTGCAAAGTGGTTTTGGTCTCACAAATCTGCGGAGGATATATTTGTTGAGGCATCAGTGAAAGTGTGGGGTTGTGTCAGCCCCGATTTAAAGTTTACTTACCACCAGCTTGCAACCTGACAACCTAAAGTTACAATCTATTCTATTCTAAGCCATTTGATTCTGCTTACAGTAGGTGTTTGAAGACAATATGTTCATCTTTATCCACTACGAATTAAATACGTGTGAATGGTATAATCTCTGTAAACTAGCGTGTTGACAGAAGCGTGTACACTATATCACCCTTCCTACCTGTGAAAAGCACAGTGAAATCCATTACATACTTTAGAGACAACTCATGAATGGAATAATTAGCACAGCATGCTTTCCGCCTGGCTGGAAGTCTCTCTCGATAATGAACAAAGGAAAGGAAATTAGCTTTTGTCTCATAAAATCACAACTTCAAAGATCCCTGCCATTGCATTAATACAGCCATAGCCTGCAGCAGCATGTAAGAGAATAAAATAAGCACTCTCACTCAGACCCCATTCCTATCAAGGTCTTTCTCAGGACAAATACCGGGACTTGGTTCTTATAGACCACACACACAGGACGGCATCAGTAAGAGCATTTTCACTGAAATCATCTCTCATAAACAGTGAAATACTGTAGCCTTTTTTTCTTTGTGGATTCTGACACATAACCTGGTTTACATTAGTTAGAGTTAGTAACAAATTTCCAGGTGTAGCACTATGCCTATGTAATATCCTCCTGTGCAGCTGGATGTACACTTACTTAATCACATCAGGTCAGCATTTTGGCCAAGGGGTTCCCAGCTGTGGCCTGGGCAACCTGCGATGGCTCGTCTCGCCTAACTGCTGTTCCAGTCAACTGCCCTCGGGAGTGTGAGTGGTACACTGATCTGGTGCTGGGTCATCGGGCCTGGCGCTACTGCATTACAGCACATTAAAAAGACTTAAAAATCCCAGTTTTTGTAGTTGAGCTGACACGACTATAGATAGTGACGGTTAGAGTTTAGTTTAGGAACAATTTTTTATGGGTTTCCCTTTGCCTTCCCTTTTTCTACACACACACACACCCAGAGACTATATATATATTTAGATATATTTATATATATAGATAGAGAGAGACTTTCTCACATGATGCTTAGTGCACCGATCAGCAGCAGCATTTTGTCCTAACAGTTGTTTCATCATTGTCTCTGTGCTAAGGGAAGCTGTACTGAACACTGGGGCGAGTGTTGTCCAAGGCACTCACTGTTCGCCTATCTGCTCCTTTATCTGCCAGGATCAGTTGTTAGTGCTGGCAGTTTTCCTCTCCTGTTCTCTGGAGAGAGGTGGCTCTCAGCTGGAGAGAGGTGCCAGGGGCTACGCACTGTCTCCATTGTGTGGAGAGACACACGGAGGACTTGAGAGACTCTGCAGGTGCAGAGAGGAAGAGTGAGGGAACACACCTGAGGGGGTTGATTTTTTTTTCACAAAAGTCAGAGTTATTTTATTTTATATTTGTATTTTTCTGAGGGGCATTTTTAGTGTAAGGACATTTGCTGTTCAGGAGGACAGACTTACTGGAGGTACTACCGGAGGAAAGGAAAGGGCCCTCAGTTAAATGCTTCCTCTTTAACTACCAGGGATACAGACTGCCAGAAGCTACCAAAATTATCTTTTTAAACAATGATTCAAAGCCGCACATAGTTTGAATGTATACAATAAGGTGTGAGATTCCTCAAGCCTCTATGAGTGAGGTCCTTATCCTCATTTCTGTCACAGATGAGGCTGGAGGAAACACAAAAAATCCAAAGCTCATAACTTCACCACAGACTGGGAGGTTTCCTGTGAAAGTGATCCTTTTGCTAACTGTTGGTTTAAAAGCTGACAGGCTACAAGAGTCTCCGTGACAGCATCTATTCATCTCAGGGTGTCAGATGGAGAGGAAGAGGGAATGAGGGAGGGATAATGAAACAGGATTAAAGGAGGTGGATGAAGAGAGGTGGTGAGAGAAAGTGCAGTAAAGGCTAAATGGGAGATTTGTGCTCTTTAACAATAGGCTACTTTTACCTTTGGCTTTGAAACATCTGCAGATCATCCTAGTAGCAATTTCAGAAATCCATCTGGAGAGTGACTGAATGGGTGCTGATGTTTTCATCACTTTGGTTTTAATTATATGTCTCACTCAGCAAAGTCTTCCTTCTACTCGGCTAATTTAGATTGAGATCCTTCCAGGCTTTCCCCTATCTTTCATTTCCCTCCCCTCACTCTCTCCTCTCTGCATCCCATCAGCCCCTTTGTAGAAAAAAAGAGGAAGGAAAAAAACCTTCATGTCTGTGACTTTCTTGCCCTCCAGCATATGAAGCCCTCTTTTATTTTGATCATCGCAGCACAATGGATTCATGCCATTCTGGCAACTTTATTCAGTATCAGCCCAAATTTACATACAGCTTAACAAGTTTGTGCGTGACTGTTGATGCCTCTGATCAAAGTGCTTTTGGAAATCTTTCTCATCTGATTTTTTTCCCGTCCTTCATTTCAAATGCATGCTGCAGACAGGCATCTTTGACTCAGAGGCAAAGAAAGGTAACCTTAGTGCTGCACAAGCCCAAATGTCATCCAACAAGGAGGGCTCATGTCCTGGGGATAAAGATAATGTAATCTAAGCAGTATACAGTGTGACTGTGTGTCTCTGAGTGTGTGTATCTATGCTAGCCCTAGTGTTTGTTGGAGGCTTGGGTTTGGGGGCGGAGGGAGACGGGGGATGACAAAAGTCAAAGCAGTCATGTGTCATTTTCGGTGCTGAGGGGCTGGGACCTGCCTCCAGGGCTGTCCTCTCTGTCAGACGTACTCAGATATCTGCGCTGAACTCCCTCGCTGTCTCTTTTTCTTTTGCTCTCCCCATCCTCCTCTCTCTTGTCTTTATCTAATCCACGTGCATGTATGCAGCTGTATCTCCATGCAGTGACACATGCAACAATTACATGATTTGAGGTGGCATACAGTAACTATGATTCAACATTTGTCTCATTTGAATGTAAAACAGAACATTAAAGCGTAAACAGTGGCTTTAGACACACTCTCTCCATTGACTCATCTCTTGTTTCTAAATAACTACATCTTGACCATCGCTGCCACAACATCCCACAACAATGTGGGGGCGCGTTAGGATGAGTGGGGAGACATTTTTGACAATGTTCAGGTTGTAAATCAAGTTATCACAGGCCAAACTACAAACCAATGGCCCAACATCCCCATGGGGAGTGAAGAGAAGACTGCACGGTATTGTAGCAACCCATTGCAGGCGCACAGCAGCCTCGACAATAATACAGTACATGCGTAAAAACACGTAGCTACCAGTGCAACAGAATGGAAAACATTAAATAACAGAGAAAGAAAAATGGATTCAAAAATACAATAAAAAGAGGGTGTGGGTGGAAAGAGAGGAATCGTGGGAATGCAAGATTGCACCTCCCTCAGGCAATCGAATTATCCTATGGGCCGATGGTTCCTCCTTATGCGTCGGCTGACATTTTCCTGTAACCCCATCCCCAGTAATGCTATGCGATGTGTGTGACTGGCTTCTGCCATGGCCCTGAGAGGCCGTAAAGCCCCAGGGGCATTTGCGTTTGGCCCGCAGCATCCTGGGAATTGTTTATTCTAACTCTGTCTGCTCCTTTTTGCCTCTCTCTATGATTTTTCTCTCTGCCCTCGTCTCTTCTGTTCTCTTCATACACCTTCACTCCATCAGGCCCAGTGGTATCTACTTTCACTTAGATGAGGATGCACTTGCATTATTCTGTGAGACAAAACCCTGACACCCGACTCCTGGGGGGTAATTTGAAACCACGTCCTTAGTCTCTCCCCACAAACAGTTAGTGAGCCAGCACCTTTCAGAGGACACAAAGGTAAACGACAAACCAAATCTGTTGGCGGTATCTGTTTCTCAACTGTATATGTTGCTCTGTTTGATGATGATAAGAGTGGAGGGTGTGTTCAGGAAGGGAACAGCTGAAAATCAAGATGTACTGCGTGTTATGCGTGTGTGCAAGAGAGAGAGAGAGGAAAGAGATTTAAGGACACTGAAGATGAGATGTGTGATATGAGATAATAGAAGGATATTCAAAATGTATCCCTGGAGCTATAAGTTAAAAGAGAACATTAAAAGAGAACATGTTAGCATTGCTTATGGATATGTAAGCCTGCACACCAATATGCCCAAACTTTACTTCATCCCGCAGATGCCTAAAGGGCAAAAGAGGAGGCAGGCCAATCCAATGTACTCAAAGTGTGTATGTGTGCAACTGTTGACATGTGACAAGCAGAAAAGGGACAGTGTTGAGAGTGTAGCCTTTTATGACCCAACACACTTTGACAGCTTGGCCATTGCTTGAGGACACAAGCAATGTTGCTTTTTCATCTGACAATTTAAGCAAAACAACTCTCCCTTGATGGAATCAATTGTTCAGAGAGCCTCTGTGGCTTTGTGTTAAGCACAGAGACAAAAACATGTCAGTACCCCATAGATTCTGCTCACTGTTAGCTGGCGGAGTCATACTGTCAATCTGTACGACCAAAAAAGTGAGATGAAAGTGTAAAGTGTAAGCAACATGGTGGCAGCACTACGTTTATGCAACACTGCACTCTGCTGGTAGAAGGTGAAAACACTTTTGGGTCTTTCGCTGAAACACAGAGTCTTAACGGAGGACCAGTGTAACCTTAGTTCCCTGGAGATGCAAGTATGTATGTGCGCGCTTCTACCCTTGAAGTTGTTGCCTTATTTGGACCTAAGGAAATTCTGCACTGACAAGTCTCAAACATCCCACGAGAGGCATAATTTGAAATATGGCCACAGGGTGGCACATTAGAATGACAAAAATGTAGATCCTTCAAGTGAAATCTGCCTGTGACTTGGAAATCTGCTAGAGAGAAGAGCACTGGATACCAGTAGAGACAGGGCTGAACTATTGATGCTAGATACACCCAAAAAACCTAAATAAGATGTGAACATGTGGAACGTTTTTTCCCAGTATTTGTTCTATATTCAATACACCACGAGAACACAATTTCCCTAAAGTGTAAGTGCATGACAGATCAAGAGAAAAAAAGATGGAGGCACTGTTAAAAAAATATGTTGTGTGTTCACATTAATAGTCTTCACAATGTTTGTGCACGATGTGCTGTATGGGTGTATGTGAGCGAGTGTGTGCGCATTCACACAGTGCACTCAGTCAGCAGCCCCGCAGCAGTGTGCATACTTGCTTGGAGAGTACATGTCCTCGGGCCTCGTTCCTCCGTCAATGACCTCTGGTGAAGCCATTATTTTCTGCATTAATGATGAGCAGCAGCCAGCGATGAGAGAGATGGACTTTGTCCTGAGGCACTGTAGCACTGATTATGGGCAACAATGCCGGGGAAAAAAAGAATAACAAAAAAAAAAAAAGAAAGAAAAACTCTTCCCACAAGCAGTTCAAAAGACGAAGAGTCTAGCGGCAGTAGAGAATAAGCTGCTCTTGCTCTATTGACAATATGAATCAGATAACCTCTGCAGCTGGAGGATTAGCCAGAGTTTATTAAAGTTTACCTATAGCTTATTTTGTCCTTCAGTAGAGTCTACCAACAAACAAACAGCCGACTGTAACATATTCATGCAGTGACCTAAAAAGGTGAGAGTCAGCCATACTAAACAGTTATTGCTCTCCTATAAATAATAAAATAATGTATAATGATGAGTAATGTCAGGGGCTTAATTGATCCTCTGACATCCGTCTAACAACCAACCTACAAGACTCACAAACAAGACAAATTGCAGACAAGGTGAAATCGCTCTAGTCAAGACAGCCAGGGCACCCACTCAGGAAATCCTAGCTTGGGGAGATGACTCTAAATGAAGGACTTTACCATTCACCATTATGTCTTTGGTGAGAGTCACAGGGAACCCCCGGGGCTCTTCAGCACAGCACAACTTTTCAAAGGGCTCCAGATTAAAGTCACTGAAAGTTCCCACTGGGGTCTTGGGGCCAGGATCCCATTAAGCAGCCCCAGCACACCGCCGGCCATAATTGTGTCGTTGAGAATTCAGAGCAGCGGTTGCTTGATAAGCGAATTTAGGGTAAAATAAAAAAGGAGAGGCAAAAAGGGGTCTTGTTGGGTCACCATTAGACACTTCATTCACTCATCGCTAATTTGTTTTAAATGACGAAGGAAAAGGTGAGTGCTTTATAAAGCAATTTCAGATACCTTTTTTCCCCATTTGAGTTCTGTCACAGAATGCTGATAAATTAAAAACAGCAGTTTATAGCCTCACACTCTACTGCCGCTAGTGGCGTTTTAAACGGTAGTTATCTTTATCACTGCACTTGCTTTGCAGTAGGATAATCAATGGCAGGGGGTAGGAACCATTTCTTATGCTGCTTTCAAAGGGTCCCTGCTCTCCTCATGAAGAAACCTGTTACTGCACCACTAGAATGATAACTTAGTGGTACAAACAAAACCTGTTTTAAATTAGTTTTACAAATAAACACATTACAAACAAGCCATCTTTTATTGAGTATTAGGTCTTATTATGAATGCCTAAATTCACTGCATTTTTTTGATTAATCACCATTAGTCTTTTTGGGAATGATAAAAAACAACCATACTGTGTTTAGATTTAAATCATAAACTGAGATCTAGACATGTGCTTTTACACAGTAGTCTACTCAAAAGCACACAGAAATGTGAGCAAAACATTTAAGCAACCTCAATAGAACTTAAGTTATGATTTATCTCTTTACAATGAACTAAGTGAGTAAACCCTCTGAAACATATTTACTGTCATCCAAATGCAAAAAGAAAAACTCTTTAAGCGCTTCATGTGGATTTTTTCTGCTTCTTCTTCTCTGCCTCTTCCTCTTTTTCCTTCTCAATCTCAGCCACCAGGCTCTCAATTTCCTTGGATTCCAAAATCTGCAAAAAGGGAAAGTTTTTAAACTATACATAAAAAGTAAAGAATAAAGATTCAAAAAATATATAATTTGGAGCAAATCACCTTCAGTGGCTGATTCCGTCTGATAACAGCAAGTTCAATATTCTTTCCTCCTGATTGGACAACCTGGGACAGAACAAATAAACTTCAGTGACTCAAGAATGTATTTAATAATGTGCCTCTGACTCAGGGCCATGTTGAGAGACTGAGATGCAAAGTTTAAACACCATTATAAATAGCAATCGCCTATTTTAAGAGTGGAGCAACAAGAATAAAAAAAATGTAAACATTGTGTTACTGGCTTCATTTCTTCCTATTTTATTGCAAAAATATTTCAGGTTCAACTAATAATAAGTTATACATGTTGCACTGTGCAAATTTGATGGCTGGAAATTCTCCTTCAGGATTTTCTAGTAGAGCGCATAATGTGGTTAACTACAGTTGATTCATGATTTAAGAAGGGGGCAATAACTTTTGGGTCACATAGCGACAGGCAGGTTTGGACAGTTTCTTTTCCCATGGATAAAAATATAGATAACTGTAAAACTGAATTTTGTATTTACTTGTCAAATTAAAAGGAGTTTGATTTTCTCAAAAGCGTGATAAATATGCGAAAGAAAATAAAATAAATAGTATCATATGTAATAATGTCATAGGACCTGTATCCTTACCTCAAGCAAAGCCTTGATAGCCAACTTGATTGCCTCATTGTCTCCAGCGATAGCCTCATCTGTGTAATTCTTCTCCAAGAACTCCCTCACAGTTTTTGCACTACGGCCAATTGCATTTGCCTGACATTTTATTCAGGGATAAAACACAAAATGGTTATTAATTAAGTTCACATCCATATGGTATTTCATGTGTAAGAAGGAAAAAAACACAATGTATTAAGGTAAAACTCACTGACCTTCCAGGCATGATAGGTCCCTGATGGATCTGTCTGATACAGCCTGGGAGTTCCATCGTAGTCAAAGCCAACAATTAACGCAGAGATACCAAATGGCCTGCGACCATTGCTCTGAGTGTAGCGCTATAAATATGATGATACACAGGATATGTAACTGGTCTTTCTTATGAATATATATATATATAAAATAAATTAGGCAAAAATCAGGGACATAGAGGACAAAAACAAACTGTTGTTCATGTCTACTGCATGTGAAAGCTTATTTAAGCAAATTCAACGTATTACAACATATTAATGGTAGGAAGATTAGGTACCTGTTTGAGTGTAGCTATGTAGCGTGTGATGTATTCCACCGTGACTGGGTCCTCAACAGTTAGCCTGTGGCTCTGACATTCAACCCGAGCTCTGTTTATCACAATACGGGCATCTGCTGTCAGACCTTAAAAACATTAAAAGACATTAAAACTTTAAAACTAAAAATTTTGGTAGTGATATCTGCCTTTAGAATATCCTGTGACAATGTGAGCTGTGACAACAAATAATGGCTATTATATCATCAATGTATTACTCATTTTTTAAAATATATGTTGTTTTTTAAGGTACCTGCAAATGCCATGCAGACATGCTCATCCAGGGCACAGATCTTGCGGACAGTCCGTTCCTCCTGCAGCTTTGCCACAGATTTTTTTTCAACGCCAAGAACAACAATGTCTTTACCTCTGATTCCCACCTGTGCGAAGAAAGTAGGAAAAAAAATGTTAAGTGCCTCAATAAAGACAACTTTACTCCTATAGGCTCACAGTTGGTGGTATATCAAATTATGTAGTAATGAGCAAGTATCTTGAAAGTAAAAAGCTGACTCGAGGGTAACTGACTAGGTGAAGTGAAATTCAGAAGAGGTCTGTTTACCCGAATTTGTGTGTTTTCATGTGAGGGGGTTAAAACTTACCCATGTTACTAGATAAAAAGATTGTTTCTAGAAACATTTAACTCGATCCAGTAGCCAAAACACCAAACTGATCACGTTTTTAGCAACAAAAGTATTCACTTCTCTTTGCTCCTCAGAAATAAATAATGTCAATATTATATAATTAAATTGGGTATGTGTATATTGAGAGATGAATTTTGGTCATCGTTGGTCGACTGTGCTGTTTTTAAAAGTGTTTTATACATAAAATGCTAATTTAACAAGCTTTCTATTGTCTGGACAAATTGTTATAATGCAGTGTACTTTCACAATGATCGAAATTAAATAATGCTAAGCGTGTGAATATTGTTTCTATTAACTAAAGCTAGCGGTACCTAACGCTAGTTAACGTTGTCACACAGAAACTGAAAGTACCGATAATGACACAGCGACAAAATTTAGTTCGTGATGCTGCTACATTCCATGCTTTTAACTTTTTCTTACATGTAGAAGTTATACACTAAACAATCCAGCAATGTTGTCAAAAATCACAAAACTTAAGTGTAAATGATTGCGTTGAACAACCAAAAAACTAAAGACAAGATTAATAAGAATGCATGCTAGTCGTTAGCTTAGCTGAGTAGCTAACATCTTTTGCTAACGTTAGCATTACTTAGGACGTACCGCTGTGGAACCTTTCTTTACAGCTTCTTGTGCATACTCTACTTGAAAAAGATGACCATCTGGAGAAAAAACAGTAATAGCTCTGTCATATCTTGCCGCCATTGCACTTTAAAAAAGCGTGCAGTCACAAGAAAAAGGGGTACTTCTACTAAATGATTCAGCTAGTTAGCAACAAGCCGGACAGTCTCAGAAGCTGCGGTGTGTGGAATACAGCGCTTGCGCATGACCTCTGAACTTGGATCATACCAAAACTAGGGTCCACTGCAACAGTTACGATAAAAGCCTTTACGATTCTAACAGTTGTATTTGACTATTATATTCACCTAAAGTTAAAACTTCAAAACAATAATATACGCTAATTTGGGTAACTACAGCTAATAATTATTGTTATTAGGTATAGTACCGCAAACACACAAATATATTCAACAACACTGCAGTCCCATTTTTGTTGAGCAGTCCATTTCCCGTGGCCTTTCGGATTTGATCTAGACTGTACCACTTTGTGAAAATGGTTGCAGTTGTAATTCAATTTAGCATTATTTCTCAATATTTTAATTAAATGCGTGGACATTTTTAACTATTATAATATTTAATTTATGAATGCGATCTTTGCGCATTTAAGTCTGATAAACATAAACAGTGATTATTAACTAGGTTTCTAAATGTGCTGTATCCCCCCCCCCAAAAAAAACCGGACCGTTGCATTACGAAATTGCATCTCAACTGTTTGATCTTAGTTGTACCGATTTGTTAGGTGTGTTTGCTATTTTTTAATTTTATGCTCTAGTCCACCATACTATCATAGAGTATCACCATGTCGGTGGCATTTGCACCTCACAGGCAGCGTGGGAAAGGTGATATAACACCCGCTGGAATACAAAAGGTAATTCATCTTTTTTAGCGCGTCGCAGAATGGAGGCTATGGTACGAGGCGCTGCTAGCCCTTGAGCTAATCCATGTAGGAGTGCACATCCAAGTCGAACTGTGACCAGATCAGGAACAATACTGCAGGGTCATAGCGCGGTCAATATGAATATCCCCGGAGTCATATCGCCACGTGAAGACCTTCGGTTTTAGGCCGATTCACCAGACAAACGCATAGTTTAAATTCAAATGAATGGAGGCCTGCGGTTTTGTTAGCTGAGAACAGCTAGCTGGCAAGTCTCGTCTTTTGTTAGCCAGAAACGCTCATTCACATTTCCACAAAAAAACGCCTCTCAACCTCTTCGTTGTTTTCGAAATAACGTTACGGTAGAATGACCACCAACAAGCGACACCACCATTTTAATTACTGTCACACATTTTAAACGTTATCACTCAACAAAAACATCTCATTTCAGTTACTTGACGAAAACAACCAGCTGATCCAGTGTATAATGGACTTTCAGAGTAAAGGCAAAACAGCAGAATGCTCACAGTAAGTACAGAAAAGCCCTTCTTTCTCTCACGTTGCAGTGATTCGAAGCTAACGTCGCTCTAAAAAGTGTATATGACCTTCCACCTGTCCAGGTATCAACAGATGCTGCACAGAAATTTAGTGTACCTGGCCACGATAGCAGACTCCAATCAGAACATGCAGTCTCTCCTCCCTGCTGTGAGTATTTGTCCTTGCTGGTTTTTTCCAAAAGGATGATTTGGTAGAGTGATGTATGTATTCAGCAAACATAAATGAAGTAATAATATTAAACAAAGAGATGAGCATAGTATTATCTATATACATTACATGATAGTAGTATTTGGTTCAGAAATATAAAATAATTTTTTAAAATCGAATAGCACCCTGTTCGTGAAATCTGATTCCAAATCTAAGTTTTACTTCAACCTAATATTAAATGAGCACTTTTGGCCCACCACTGTATGGAATTTAAATAAATGTTTCTAAAGTTAGATGTTTCTCGCTGAAGTTCTCTGCATTGTAATTTACTTTGTTTAGGTGCTTATAATTGTAAAAGTGATATTTCATGAAAACATTGGATGTAAAGATAGAGCTACTTAAATTTGAGTTGCTATTATTTAAATTGTTACGGTGTGTGGTCAGGTTGACCTCAAAGCTTACTCTGTCATTTGAATATGTAGTGTCTTCTAACATTTGTGTCATCCTCGAATGATTTGGACACGTCATGGTTATAACTGATTCTAATATTGTGTACAGAGATGTGGCTTTCTACCTGCTTTCTCTTGCTTTTGACTGGTTCAGGCTCAGATGTTTTTCCAACCAGCTGATGTGTGTTTTTGTCTTTATGTTGTGTGCCTGCAGCCGCCCACTCAAAACATGCCCATGGGCCCTGGTGGGATGAGTCAAAGTGGACCTTCTTCTCAGCCTCCTCACGGTCACAACATGCCCTCCGAGGGTATGGTCAGCGGTGGCCCTCCAGCCCCACACATGCAGAACCAGATGAATGGACAGATGCCTGGTAAGTGCCCCCCCCCAACTTCCCTGCCTTATCTTTTTCTCTTTCCTTCTTCTCCCTCAGTCCCTGTCTCACTTGGGTTGCCTAGCAACACCACAGAGCTGTAAGGGAGGTCGCTCTGCTGAAGGATGATGTCACCCATTTGCCAGCATCAGTGCTCTTGGACTTGTATACTGTTTATTTATGGTTATCCTCTTCTCCTTAGGTTTTATGTGTTTGTTTTTTAATGCGTGCTTTCATTTTTGTTTACAAATGTACATATTTCCTCACATTTAGAATACAGCTTGAAAATATGTTTTTGCTTTTTAAAGCAGATCTAGCTTTGCCACATAATGGTAGTATAGTCAGATTGCCCACAGAATGTGGAAATTACACTACATGAGAAAGTGTGTTTTTGTCCAAAGAGAGCCATAATTTGTCTCTGCTGTTGTTTTCCAGGACCTAATCACATGCCCATGCAAGGTCCTGGTCCAGGCCCCAACCAGCCCCCAAATATGCCCACTGGCTCTATGAATATGCCCCCCAGCAGCCATGGCTCAATGGGTGGCTACAATCACACTGTTCCTTCCTCCCAGGGCATGCCAGCTCAGAGCCAAATGAACATGACCCAGGGCCAACCCATGGGAAACTATGGGCCACGGCCAAATATGAACATGCAGCCCAATCAAGGTAAAACATCGTTTTTTTGGTTTCCTTTTGGTTGCATCGATTGAAAATCAATGCATTCACATGAGATTACTTAGGTAACCAGGTTAGGCAGGAGATATATTTGCTGCTACGTATCCACACAGTTGGATACAACACTGTGTCTATGTGTAGCTAGTGATGACTCGCTGATGATTCTGATGGGTAATGGGGCAACAGGTTCACATACACTAAAGCAGTGGTTCCAAAACCCAGTCCTCAGCACCCCCCACTCTGCTTGTTTTCCAGCTATCCCTGTCCCATGCACTGCTCATTACCTGGCTCAAGTGTATACTCAGCTTCTGCTTGACTAAAGACACCTGTGAGGTGCGTGGGGCAGGTATAGCTGGAAAACAAACGGAACGTGGGAACCCGAAGACTGTGTTTGGAAACCAGCACTAAACAAAACTGGTTAAGGGAAATTTGAGTTCTTGTGCAGCAGAAGAGTAATCGGATTTCTCTTCTACCTTTAATGTATTGCTCGTCATGGCTCACAGATGCCAATCGCAGATTTGAACAGTTTAATGCTTATGTTTTTGATTGTTTCCTGACTTTTGTTTTGTGTGGTGTGTGCGTGTGTGTTTGGAGTGCAGTAAGATACGGAGACATGCCTTTTCACAGCTAAGGTTATCTGAATGAATTTAAAAAGAAAACGCAGCAGAGCCAGATCATTGTCACCATCTGTGTCTGCATGTACGCTGCTGCCTTCACA
The DNA here is from genome assembly GCA_032270685.1 of Microctenopoma stevenorrisi. Classification (NCBI taxonomy): domain Eukaryota; kingdom Metazoa; phylum Chordata; class Actinopteri; order Anabantiformes; family Anabantidae; genus Microctenopoma; species Microctenopoma stevenorrisi. Next base: position 10,243,352 of record JAUMTR010000009.1, on the reverse strand, counting down.
GCACTGCCAACTTAAAGCACAGCAGCAAGCGCTACATGTCTCTGCACAAGTGTTGCCCCTGATTTTACACTTAGACATTTGGCATCTAAACACTACAGGTTTAACACCTGTGTCTTAGTTCTTGGGATCATTATGCATAATGAGATGTATTGATAATGTGTTTTTTGATACATCTCAATTAGAGCTGGGCGGTTTAGCATTATACCTGTTTTATATTTTCTAGGTGCTGTGTATATATAATCTAATAATTAATTTATACCAGGCTTGCGTTTAGAATATTACAACCGAGAGCAGAGTCTCTCATCAGGCTCTCTCTGTCTCTCACTCAGTCACATACAAACAGACCACAGCCAGTCTGCTATACTATTGTTCTGGTCAGCAGCACAGAAGAACCACAGGCTCATCTCCCCCTTAATCTCTATACATTTAATAGTTATTAAAACTGAACGTTAGCTTCTAGGTAGCCAATTAGCCTCCATTCCTCACTAACTTTTTGATGGTGTACCACAGGACCCATGATGCACCAGCAGCCTCCCTCCCAGCAGTATAATATGCCTCCTGGTGGTGGTGGACAGCACTATCAAGGACAGCAGAACCCAATGGGCATGATGGGACAGGTCAACCAAGGGAACCATGTCATGGGGCAGAGACCAATGCCACCGTACAGACCCCCACAGCAAGGTATATCCCTCAAAGTGTTTCTGTTCAGTGTGCAAGTTGAGTGTTGGTATTTCTTCTTCCTAATCCACCCTCCTGCATTTTTAACTCACTGTCCCTCCCAGTTTCCTCTCTTTCTAGTTCTGTAGTTAAAGGTGTAACATAAAGCCTCAAGTTATTAGAATTAGTCAAGTGACCAAACTGAGATAGCAGCAAGGAACCTATCCTCTATTCTTCCCCTCACACAACCGATCCAACAACACCTTGAATCTACTTGTGTGTATGTTGTGTATGTGTATATAGGGCCCCCACAGCAGTACCCAGGGCAGGAGGACTACTATGGGGACCAGTACAGTCACGCAGGACAGGGAGCCTCAGAAGGTAGGCGATTCCTTCAGTCAGTTGGAGTAAACCCAACAATAAACCCAGGAGTTGTGTCATGATGTAAATTAGACAGTGAGACTGCAAAATAGACTGTGACAAAGCCAGAATTTGAGTTGGAAGCTGGAAAGCTGGAAAATCAGTTACTTTGGGCTTTTAACAAAAATAAAACGGTATCATTCAGATGCCAGAGTGTGCTCTATCATAGGATAAGTTAGCACCCAGGCTACGTAATGACCCCCCCTTCTTAATATCAAGCTAGTATGGTGTGCATTGATGAACTCACCAAATTATTCTTTAATTATTATACATTTCTATACATTTACTGTTTTAATTCAGTCAACCAAATGTACTGTTAGATTTGAGGCAGTTGGAAATTTGTTTCTACTTGAGTGTCTTTTGCTGTTACAGCATGTCTTATAGTACTTGCAAAAGACCTGTTATTCAATCTTTGTGTGCCTTATTGTTGTCCTGCTTCTCAAATTGCCTGCTGTTGCTCTCTGAAGGTAATGCTCAGTATGGCCAGCAGCAGGAAGCATACCAGCAAGGTCCCCCCCAGCAGCAGGGCTACCCTCCTCAACAGCAGTACCCAGGTCAGCAGGGTTACCCACCACAGCAGCAGGGCTACGGTGAGTTGCTTTTTTCCCAAATAGACACACATATTTGTCCTGTAGGAGGCACTATCCGCTCTCTTTGGCCACTGTTCTTTTTTAAGGTGTTGAATATTAATTCTTCCTGTGTGAGCGAATGGTTACTACCCCTTGGAAATGTAACTGTGCCAGATGCATGTCAAGACATCATTAGGAGCATGGAATTAAGGACCACCTTAATGAATGGTTAGGGGATTGGAGCTTGGTAGAAGAGGAATTTAATCAGAAGTGGTGGCACCACATTAGCATTTCTCCCGGTGCCTCAGTATGATATGACACATTGATCAAAGCGAAGTGAGAAACCAGCTTCTGCTGCTGTAAACAGACATTGGTCCAACTGTCATCTAAACCTTTTTGGAACTTGCCTGTTAGCATTTTGGATCAATTGTTGAAATATGTTAGTAGATAACTTTTGTTTAACATTTTAAGACTCTTAACCATCATCACAGTGGAGTTTATGGCAGAAAAGGCAAGCTACAAATTACAATAACTGACTATTCATGACCTGTGTTTTCTGACTTTAGGGTATTTATGCAGAGGTCATTCCTAAGAGATTTGACCAAAATTAATAAAAGTGTAAAATGTTTAAAACACGTTTGACTTGCAATGTTGGTGCTGGAGTTCTCACAGCTCTTAAGGCTTTTTCCTTATTCCATTTTTCACTGGAACTTTCCATCACTCACCCTCTGTCGGAGCCAAAGCTGATGTTAGTAATGAGCCGGCAGAGAGGCAGAGGCTGTGAGGTGAGATCCATCTGGCACACACAAATGCTTTCTCTCACAGGCCCCCACAAGGTTATGCTCAACAGCATCAGGCATTATGAGCGCCTAATGATGCTGCGTGGGCCTCATTTGACTTCAGCCCCAGTCAAGCTTTTCTCGGTCCTTCACAGCGTCTGCATAGATCGCTACAGTGTACGGGGGCTGATAAAGTGATATCTTTTTCATTGGAAGCCTGCTCTTCTAATGAAGACCAGCAGAATCTCCTTGATGCCTCCTTCCATTAGGGAAGCACCGCCTGGCTTCAGCCTGACTCACTTATTCTCATTCATTACTGAGTCAGGCATTGTGGAGGCAGCAGAAACAAATGGGTCTGACACACCCACCATCCTCTTTGTGTCATCCATGAGCTTTTTTTTTTTTTTTTTTGCAGCCCATTAGTGATCGTGAGCTAACAGGGATTCCCTCGAGATCTCAGAGTAACGACTAGGAAACTGAAATGGTTAATGAGCAAAAGTTAGGCCATTTTCACACCAGGTTACATTGTTTGTCAAAACCAGAGTTACATTGTCACACCTCTTTCTAGGCGAAGAATAAGACCTGTGCTAAGGGAAGAAAAGCCCAAGGGGCAGCTTGTTTAATAATGTGTTGCCTGAAGGTGGCCTTGAATGTTATTCGATGCTCATAAATCACTGAGGTATCGTATCCATACGGAGATCAATATTTCTTTTGTGAGGCTATGAACTGTTGTGAGTTCATGCAAAACAATTGTATTTGCACTGAGCATTTATGCACCATCGAGCTAAGTCTTCTTTGGTCCACGGTACCAATTTTGTGGATGAACCTACAAGATTCAAAATAAAACTGTCCAGTGTGAACTCAACTAGTGTGGTGCCAGAAGTAAAAGTGTGGATGATGATTGATTAGAAGAAGCAGTATGATTTAGAGTTTGGGTTAAATGGTTTTAGGTTTGACTCAAAGTTCTCCATGTTTGTCATAGGTCCGTCCCAAAGTGCCCCGGGACAGTATCCCAACTATCCCCAGGGGCAGGGACAGCAGTATGGGGGCTATCGCCCTCCTCAGCCTGGTCCCCCTCAGGGGCAACAGCAACGTCCTTACGGTTATGACCAGGTGAGTATAACCACAACACTAGATAGTTACTGACACGTGTGTGTGTGTGTGTATATATATGTCCCTTTATTATATTTATTGCCAGATTGACTTGTTTATTACATGTAGTTCTCAGCGTGACCAGGTATCAATGTGAGCAAAGCTATAAGGTAAACTTTGTAAGGTAGATGCATGCTGTCATCACATTGGTGTTAATTCTGTTCTTCCCAAAAAGAGTGAATGTGTTAATATTGTCTTTGTCTTGTTACATGAGTCTTGATTATATATCCTGGTTAATGTGGTGTGTTCCATTCCAGTGAAATATGAGGGCTATAAGAGGGTTCTTCTTTAAACGTAATGCAGACTGGTCTAGTGTTTAAAGGGAGATCAATTTGTTGCCCTATATTTCCTGTGGTCTTATGTGGGAACCACAGCTACACTTTGATATCTTTATCTTTGAATATTCAGGGGCACATGAAGAAATAAAGACCCAGGGATTTGAACCCCTGACTAGTACTAGAAGCAAAGGTAATGGTTGCTGTGAAGACCTCAACGTCCAATCTAGACGTTTGACCACCTAGCCTTAATTTGCATTTGTTATGTTTCTTCTTTCTCGTTTTGTTATCTTTCTCCCATCTTTCCTCTTTCTCTTTATTATTTTATTCCTATTCTGTTTCCCCTTTTTTGTTGTTGTTAACCAGGGGTCGAAATGTAAGTCAAGAGGTCCAGAAACACAGCATGCTTAGTCTGCAGTGAGACAGTCAAATGCTTACCTGCTTTGGCCATGTCCTTAAACTTTGTCTGTTTATAACACTGATTTTGATTACTATTGTACTGTTGTTTAAAAAAATGCTACGTATATCCCTCTTTCCAATCGTAGTTTCTCTCGAAATTTATTTTTGCTGTATTTTTTAGTTAATGCCAATCCATACTTCGACCCCTGTTTAGAAATGCATCAACTACTGCTGTTTTCACGTTGAATTTGTCTCAGTTTAAGCTATTGTCCACTGATTAAGAAAGAGTATTGTCCTCAGTCATGCTGCTGCTGAAACCTGAGGTGTCTGGTTAGAATTTAGAGCTCACAAATTGTGAGGCCATGCTGCCACCTGCTGGTCAACACCAGCTAACGCAGCCCTAATTCATGGTTTGCAGTGTGATATAGTTGAAACCACAAATGTTTGTTTTTTTTTGACACTTGGCTATGAATAAAAGCTTTTACTAAGTTTCTGAGAAAGTTCAGTAACATGAGTGTGTCACATTTCTCTCCACAGGGCCAGTATGGAAATTACCAGCAATGAGAGATGGTCACAGCAACCCACACAGCTCTGCTCTGATCTCTGTCTGAGCTTTGACCTCGTCTGCTAAGCAGACTTTAATGATGGTTGCAGCTCACAGACGTTCTCTCAGACACGAACATACAAGATACATTTTCCCCTCTGTTTGGGCTCTTGTCTTTTGCCTCTAAAAGTATTCTGTTTATCATTTACATTGACTTTATAATGTCACAGTACATGATTTGCTCTCTGGTCCAGTATGTCTCAAAGCAGCAATGCCTTAAAAATAGAACTGCCTTATCCTTTAGCATTGCAGATTGTGAAACGGGCTAACAAAATTTTAGATATCAGCGATGATTTAAATGTACAGTTTCAAACTACTGTGGTGCATTGTTTCGCTATCATTCAAGCTCCCTGTTCATAAGAAGCAATAATGCCAGCAGTAGGGAAATGTGTGGGGACTTAGAGATGGAAATAATGTACCAGAACTTCCCACTAGGCCATGGTACATGTATTGATGTATGTGATAATGTAAAAATATACTTTATGCTTTTTAGATTCAGCTCTAACTTTGTATAAGACATTGGAAACTAGTACTACCGTTGTATTGTTTATTTCATGAAGTGTATGTGTCAGTGTTTTTTTTTTTTTTAAGTTCTTTAATGATGATGATCCCATCCAGCACATTTTTTTTAGTTTCTTCATGTTGAACTGTGTAACTATTCAATTGGATCTGCTGCTTCAGTGACATGAATACTGTATCAGTGTTTTGTGTATGTGTAAAAATGAGAAATCAACTGACACGCGCAAAATTTCCTTGGAGGTCAAATACCAACAACATACCTGGGATAATGTCAGAGAATATGTACGAATTGTTACATTTTGTGGTGAGCTGTGTTTTTTAGTCGGTAAATCATGAAAGTCTTTTTTTAAAAACCACATTACCTTAAAGAATAATGACCATTTACCTTTATTTGACACATGTGCCCAAAGAGATGATGCCATGGTAACAGATGCCACTGCAAATGTTAAATGCATGCTCTCTGAAGCATTTTTTTCTATGGGAGCAGCTCAGTCGTGTCCGTGGACTGCAAATTGGTGAATAAGAAACAGCAAACCTGGTGTAAAATATCTGACCAGTACTTTATTTTGTTAGTCATGCCAATGCTGGAATCCTTCTCCCCTCTTTGAATAAACGTCTTAAGTTGATGTCATTCAAATAGTGTTGTGTGTGTGTGTGTGTGTGAGAGTGTGAATAATACAGATTGTTACTGTCAAATATGTAACATAAAATGTGAAAATGTTCTGAAATGGATTCCTTAATTTCACAGTAAAGGCTGGTTGTGCAGTTTTATATCACTGACTTGATATCTGTTTTATGGTTCATACTTTATCGATCCCATATGTACAGTGGCATAAAGAAGAGGAATACAGTGTCCTCTGGTATTGTTTATATGGCTGTTTTAATATTTTGCATTCTGCACCTCATCCAAGTGGTGGTCACATTTGTGTCATGGCGATCTATAACTGTACATTATAATAAATTGGAAGAATCTTTAACATATTTGGACTTGTGTTATTTCTAATGTATTACTTTTTATTGGCATCATTCATCCTGATGCAAACATAAACAAAACCTGCACTATTGGCGCTGTCATAATGTGACAGTATGATATAATTGTTTTGTCTTCATCTGCTATCTGGTAGTCAGTTTCCAGCTGGTAATGACCCTGCCCTGCTCAGCAGCATGTCTGCTTTGTCCAGATGCATCCAGAGAGGTCCAGAGCACATTTACACCCAAAATTATCTTCTGTGTCCCTCTTTCTCCTCCTGCTCCCTCCAGAGAGGGAGAGGGACTACCTGTCACATTGGGGGGAGTGATACAGATGGTGCACCAGATGTGTGGCCGAAGCACGTGATGGGAGGGTGGCGCTGGTGTTAAGAAGGCCACAGACTGCTTGGGTTGCCTTGGTGCTGGATGATCAGTGTTCATGTGTGCGAGTGTCGTTGAGTGCACCAAAAGTGCTTTGAGACAAATGGGAAGGGTGAACTTTTTGAGTGAGTCTATGTATAAAATATGTGTGTACTTACATGTACGTTTGTGTTATCTCTGCTCAGGTTTAGTGGCATCTCCTAGTCACCCCACCATCCTGCTGCTCCACAGCTGGCTGCCCCACCCTGCCCAGCTGCCACTGGGGCTCCCCCCGGCCCATCCGCTTGGCAGAGCTGGCGTTTTGGGCGCTCCCCCACCAGTCCTCCCTGGCAGCTGCTGCCCTCAGCTGCGCTCTTGCAGACGGGATTGGGGTCGGACAAAGTCACTCCTCCTGTGACTGTGTCTGGGGCCGTTGGGGGAGAGTGAAGAGGTGGTAAGGAGACTCTTACAAAGTGTACTCTTGCAAAGAAGATGCCTTTGACTGTGTAGTCCTAAATGAGTTATCAAGAAAGATTTACTCCATGCATGTTCTGTGATGGTGAGGCAAACAGCGAAGTGGCAGCATCATTTAAGGGGATGATTATCTTGTTCAATATTTTGATAATTATAATTCAGGGCACCTTTCAGAGGAGGCTCCTAACCACTGAGGGGAAAATGACATTGTGATCATAGCTGGCAGGCAAGATGTGCTCTCTCTCTCTCTCTCTCTCTCTCTCTCTCTCTCTCTCTCTCTCTCTCTCTCTCTCTCTCTCTCTCTCTCTCTCTCTTTCTCTTTCTCTTTCTCTGTCTCTTTCTCTCTCACTCTCTCTCCCCCACTAACTCTCTTTCAGTTTCTCATACCCACACTCACAGTGTGACAGAAAGTCTATGGGGAGGTATAAGAGGTAGTTATGGGGGGAATGCAGCAGCCTCCACAGTTTAATTGGAGATGTGTCACACTAAATAAATGGTGCAAAAACAAGCGCTGACTGGAGGCTTGAGGGAGGGGCCCTGGGGATGCAGCCTGTTTTATTGGGCAGGAGCTTTGCACCGCTCCAGGGTGAAACGGAGCTATGCACTGCTGAGATACCCTCCAACCACCAAACCACCAGGCCTCCCAAAGACTACTGTGGCGTAGTACACAAAGGCACTCATTCCGCTCATTTCAGAAAAGTGTTTTATTAGTGCTCACGAGAAGGTATGGTTGAACTCCACGATCCAATTGTTCCTCCTCCAAAAAAGAGGCATGTCATCATCCTCGTCTGCAACTTCAATTTCTGTACACTGGCAAACAAATCTGTAGTTATAAAAATTCAAAGGAAGCAAGTTTGCGTCTTTCGCTTCAAGATCTTATGGATGCCAATTTCAGGCAGCCAACAGTCTCCAGGCAATCCCTGTAATCCATACATTACGCCTAACTTACCAGGATAATGTGTTTTCCAATATTTTATCAATGTCAATAAAACTGTTTTGCTTTGCCTATGCAGTGTGTGTGTGTGTGTGCGTGTGTGTGTGCGTGTGTGTGGGCACCTTAGATTCCGGGGTTCATGGCATGAGTTTTGATTTACCTCTACAGTGTGCTGCAGTAATTGGATGTGACACCAGTCTCTCTGCTCTCCCTGGGGGATATAACAGGAATCTGACTATTATGGCCCCAGTCATGAATATGTCGCAACAGCTGCAAACAATGGCCCATGATTTGGATAAGACTCCTCTGTATGTTGTCTCTGTGCTGATACATGAGATAAATGCTGCATGGGTAAATTAGTTTTCTGTAAAGCAATTTGCAGTGTTTACAAAGAATGATTAATTGCCATTGTTTGAAAAATAAAAACTATAGTAGAGATGGTTTTCAACATTACATGCTGATCATTATGCCTGCCAGATATATACTTGCCTCACAGACATTTGTGTAAGCTATTATACCAAGTTTCAAAACAACTGAAAAGATTTTTGGACCTGACATCCACAAACAGGGTGATCCCCTAGAAAGACAGTGTTTTGCATTCATCTGATGTGCAGTGCTTTGTTTAAATCCCATCGTTTGTAGAGGGTTTAGCCATCAAATCAAATTGAGTGTGCTGTTTTGTATGTGTTCTAGCCTCATAAAAGCAGTCTCTAGGTGAAATAGCAGGTATGCTGATATCAGTATTCCCACAGCCTGCATAATTGCTATAATTTGCTTTCCCTTTGGGTAATCTGTAAACATGGCTGTTTTGATGTTTTTGGCATCCTCCATTGGCTGAGCTTTCTACTCTTCCAGTTGAGCTCCCATCCCGGCCCAGGGTGACACAAATAGATCCTTCCCCAGAAGGCGCACGTAGTTCCACATGGGCACAATCAATACAGCCCAGTCGTCACTGTAACTATGGCGGTATTAAAAGCACCCCGTGTGCCGGTTCTCACCTCGCTGGCGTTTTAGGGAAATAAAGCTATTGATCCTCCAGGGCCTCTGGCAGGGCATTAACCTGGGCCTGCAAATTAGAACGTGCTCATCTGGACACATCTGCCTGCAATGTTCCCAAAAAGCCAGTCCCAGGGAGAGAAAAGGAGGGCTGTGAGCCCTGCTGCCAGTGATGAGTAGAACACTACTTGACGTCCATGTTGGAGCGGGGGAGGTGTCTGGTTGCCCAGGACTTCCATTAGAGGCCCAGGATGGTGGCATGGGTCGATGTGGTAAGATTTGGTTGGGGGTACTCTATCTCAGATCAGTGTGATTCCTTCCCCCTGATGAAGAGAGAGAGGGGGCTGACCCACAGTAAACCTGAGCTCCTGACTGGAAGGACAATGAGGGGAAGGGCTGCTTGTGCCAGTAGTCAGAGTCCGTACATTGCCTCTTTTGTACAATTTGACATCAAAAATCAGAAAATAGCTGTGCATCATTTTGTGTCATATTTCACAGAATGATCCATACAAATCCAGATGAGGCACACTACAGACATATGTTATTTATTATGTTAGTCTCTTATTTCAAATATAAATATTTGAAGAACTTTGCTGGGAGATCAGTTATAGATGCACAGAGTTAGAACTAAAATTATGTGCACGTAGGCTATTTTACAGACTTATGGACTATTGTTTCTCCATTCTAACCCTGTCTCCTGACTGTAGCCCATCTGTCAGAGATTCTAGTCACTGGGGTGTCATTAGAACCAATACTTTGCTACCTAGTCAATACTGAAATTTGGAAAAGTTCATCTGAAGGGCAACTTGGTGCAGGTCCAACATCAAAACAGTAAAAAATATAAACTCAAAAGCCCTATGTATTTTTCATTTGAGTTGTATTAACACCAAAAGCTGTTATGCTGTGTCTCAGAGCTTTTCTAACGAAAGAATGGAAACGTTCCAAACAAAGTAACAACATACTTTAACTTCTGTAAAAATAAATCAATGCTTATATCTTTAAATGTTACTGTTAGTGGTTAGTGCGACTCGGCCGCATTTGTTGTAGCAATGACCCACATGCATTACGGCTAATAACATGTACTCAGTGCAGTTCGTAATTCTAGAGATTACCCGCACTTCAGTTGTGTGTGTGTGCAGTGTGTGGAGCAGCTAAATGCCATCATAAAATGACTGACCCACCATTTTTTGCTACTTGAAGACTCACTCTATGTTTAACATTAACATTTGCATCATTAGTACACACTGATCAAGAGAATCTATGTATCTCTCCTAAAAACACAGGGATACTCACACAGACAGAGGCACTTTGGAAACTTTCCCTCTTTCTCTCAGCCTGCCCTGACAGTGGGAAGTCTGGAAGTTCTCTGCCCCAGTTCTCCATGTCCTTGAGAGTTGTGCCTTCGGGCCGGGGCTGGTGGGGTCCCGTGGTGCACAATGTGTGCTTCTCTCTCAGGCTCCCGCTGTACTCCGCCACCCCTGCATGGCTCTGGAGAGTTGCCAAGCTCTGAGGGGTTGTCCGTGCAAGTGTGGGAGTGTGTATGTTACCTCAGAATTGCTCCGAACATCTTACTTCCTTCCCCAATGTCAGTTGACCGGATAGGCCTAGAAATGACTTTCCTTGACTATATCGGGATGCTTGGGAAGACGTGGTTATGAATAATCAGACTAATTGCAATAAACAGTGTGAGGTGATGTGCAAGTGACTGAGGATCTTGTTTGTCCACATTCTGCTTCAGCAATGGTTAACCCAAAGGTTAGAAGGTAGACTGTGTGATGCCAAAAAGTCAAACAAAAGCCAGTGTGGGATTTGCAAGAAATACATTTTTTTTCAAGAATATTTTTCTTTTGTGTGATGATTGAACTAATATCATAGGAAAATGTCAATTATAGAAGCTGGTCATGATTTGTAGCTGTGGCTGTTTGACAAATCTCTTTACATTTTACTAATGTGTTGTTTTTTTTCCTTTTTTGCAATTAATATGGATATTGGCCAAGAGCAAAGATAAAGATCCATTTTCTAATATTTTGTCCTTGGATTGTGCACTCAGGGAATTCACTCCCCTTTTTCTTTTTCGTTTCCCTGGCAAAGGCATGGGGAATTGGTGGGATGAGAGGCTATTCCCTAAATAGCCCATGGCAAGAGGTATCCTGATTAGCATGCTGCCTGCTCTCTGGCAGCAGTCCTCCAGGCCACCAGCGCTATCACTTACGTGCTGTTTGTATTTGTAGTTGATAGTGTGTGCTGTTATAATTGGAATGAGCTCAGGAACCTCGTTTGCTTTTGATCTGCTGCCAGCCACTCAGAGTGCTACTGGGCCACAGCTCTCACCTCAACACTCCCAGTGGATTATGGGAAACTGCAATGCTTATGTTCTAAAAAGCGCCTGACAGCATCTCACTCAAGGTCGAACAATACAATGGTAAGTGTGGGGAGTAGAACAAAAAAAAAAGATGGAGGAAAAAGTTGAACAGATATTTGACGCAGCACTGGGTATTGAGTCAGGAACTGGGAAATGGTATTTCACATTTTCAGATTCTGTAACTTAGAGGTAAATGTAATATTACCTGTATGATTGTTTTGGGCAGTTCCAATAAACCTCTGTATGATGAATTTGCAGATTTGTGAACCAACTGAATCAGTGACGAAGTGAATCTGAACAATCAAACATTTAGACCACACAGCAGACGTCTTGTTGTGTGATAAAAGGAAAAGCACGAGTATTATTGACAATGTTTGTTATAGAATCCCTAAAATTTCAGATTTAGGTGATTTAATGACAAAAGAAAAATGATTATGAACTTTATGAAGACAAGCAGCTGGTCTACTTGGTTACTGTACAACTAAACAAATTCACATTTTCACTCAATATTTATATTTCTTCAACATGCCAAGAGTAAATATGATGTTATTCCATGATTCATGTGGCACGAGTAGATTTTCACAGAAAAGCAGTACACAGTTAAAGGAGTTTGGTTACCTTGCTGTCTAGTTAGATGTGCGCATCCCGTCACTCCCTACAAGATTTAAAATTCCTCATGATGCTGATAGGATGTCCCAATAAGTCATTAAAAACTAATGAGTAAATCCAAAATGCTGCCAGAGTTCTGACTGGAATTAGCAAGAAAGATCATATTACTCCTACATTAGATTCTCTCTATTGGCTCCCTGTAAAAGCCTAAATAGAGTTCAAAATCCTCCTTCTTACTTATAAAGCACTACATGATCAGGCCCGAGATATATCAAATACCTGATTGAATCTCTCAGAGTGCTGGTCTACTTGTGGATCCTAGAGTTTCCAAATGTAGAATGGGAGGCAGAGCCTTTAGCTATCAAGCTCCTCTCCTGTAGAACCAGCTCCCAATCCAGGTTAGGTAGGCAGACACTCTCTCTACCTTTAAGAGTAGACTGAAATCTTTCATTTTTAATAAAGTTTATAGTTAGAGATGGAACAGGTGACTTTGAACCATCTCTTAAGCTGCTATAGATTCCGTTTGCTAGGTGACCCCCCCCCCACATTAAACTAAGCTCCTCTGCTCCTTTTCTCTCTCTGTCCATTTTTATGCCATCATTACATATTATTACCTATGTTTCTTCTCTCCCCTCAAGTGGTGCTTTGTCCCCTCTCTCTCTCCCCTCCCTCTGTACCTCTCTGCAGGTATCCTTGACATTAGATTTGTAGCTGCTGGTCCTGCCGACCTGCCTGGTGCCTCGTCTGTTGCTGTATTAATCTCTGTTACCAGCTTGTCTCTCTTCTCTGTCACTTCACCTCAACCGGTTGAGGCAGATGACCGCCCACCTTGAGCCTAGTTCTGCTGGAGGTTTCTTTTGTTAATGGATTTTTTTCCTCTCCAAGACCTCACTTCACCTTCCCCTCACTAATTATTCCCCTGTTAATCATCTCACTATGAATCACCTTCTCTGTTGGTTTATTCTGTCAGGTCTTGTAGGATTGGATGGAGGAGGACTCAATAAGCAGACCTGAACCAGAGAGTTGGGAGAATGAGGGGAGGTCTGCACTCTACCCTGATTGTGGTCTGTGCGTCTTCCAATGGTTACTCCTTGCCCCCCTTCATGTCTCTCACCTCGTCGCTGTGCACTTGGCTCCTCTGTCTCTAACCAGCAATCCTTCTGGTTCACCTCCTTGCTCTGTCCCATCATTGTCTCAACTCTTTGGATCTGGTTTCCGTATTGGGTCTGACAATCCAATCTACCCAATCCAAGACCTGACACTTAACCTATACTCACATTTGCTGAATAATGAAACTATAAAAGTGTCTTTTGCCACTTGATTTTATGACATGGAATTTATTGTTACAAAAAGCACTGGCAGTGGGACAGTGACAAGTGTGCATAGCACAAGAACCCAAAAGGTTAGATGGAATTCAATTATTACATATAGTTTACATATAGTAGAAGTTTTTATACAACATCTTCAGTGAGAGGGCCTGTTACAACTAATTATTCTTTTTTCCATTATTGTTCTATCACTAAACACACTGTAATTGTCCATGAGTTTTGACCATTACAAACTTTTCTCCCTCATTTGGTCATCATCCAGAACTATAATGTCGAAAGCAGAAGAAGGCTCTTTAAGTGAGAAATATTCACTGATGTATGCTTATAATTCATTTCCTTTGACTCTATTTCTATTCCATATTTCTACCATTTGACGTGTGGGCTCAGCACTTTTCCAGGATAGACCAGCTCTGAGGACTTATGGGAGTTTAATGCTCCCTTGCTGCCAAATACCGGCAGGCCAATGAAAAAAGATACCTGAAACTACTAAGCTCAATATTTAATCAAGCACTGGGTTACATTTTCTGTTTGATTAGGGAAGAGAATTCCACCTCCCACAGTCTGTGATTGCTTTAGAAATATTTGGCCAGAAAATTAACTGTGAACTGTGTTATTTTGGAATTAGTAGCTAAGCACCAGAAACAGTTTAGAATTGTCAGATTTACATTTGATTTACTGTTTATTTTATCTGGATTTATTTCTCCCCATACTGCTGTTAGTATTATTGTTATTTCTGATGGTGTTTTTGTCACATTGTCACGATGCTAAATATTACCCTCAATGCTTCTGTTGTTGTTGTTGCACTGTTCAGCAGCCTTATTATTACCCATGTTTTTTGACCATAAGTCCATCTTGTCACATCATAATCACCCAGGACGACAGAGATACACCTGAGAATAACCCTGATGAGCTTGTTTCAGGAGGGCATTACCAGTGGTTAAGTACAAACACCTGCTAAAATATTGGCAATTAGGACATAATTAGCTGCTAATGTATTTCTAATCCGAAGCGGGCCATAGATTTGTCTTTTTTTGCGTAGACTCCCTTTTTTAATGTTCACTGTTGTTATTGTTTTCCTCAGGTATTTGTATCCCGAGAACATTGACTAAGTGCCCTAGTTCATCATATGCAAATGGCTTATTAATTACACATGCATTATACCCGTATTCAGAAGACATCAAAGGGCCTGCGAGTCTTCAGATGGTCCCCCTCTGTACCACACTCAGGTTACAAATGCCTGCGTGTGCACTTTCCTGCAAGCCTTTTCGGGCAGAATAACTACATCCTCAATTAAAAATTTTTAGAGGAACCTCTCTCTTCTTGCTTTCTGATACTTGAGAAGTACCTCTGGTTATCCATAGTTGTTTGGTACAGCAAATTGCAAATACTCATTTGAACCTAACTTCGGTGGCATTAATAAAAAGCAGTGAAACTAAGTGTTTATCTGTAGTCAAGCTAAACAATATTGGCTTTACTAAATGAGAAATGCCAGTAGTTGTTTAGTGCATGATCTAAGTATCAAAATCCTTTGCTTGATCAGCTCCATGATCACCATAATAGTGTTAGGGTGTCAGTGCTTCAGTCTGAGCTTCAGACACTTTTGTTCTGTGTGTCTGCATGTTTGTTCTCTCTATTCCTCCCTGGTGGTTTCTCTGTTAATGACCCATACCGCAGGTGTCAGAGTGTGATTTATACAACCTATAATGCCTTACATTGATTAGCAATAGAGCTCTAAAGGGATCCCAACCCAGGTTAGAAAGAAACAGAAAGAAAAAACAATGCCTGCATTTTTTAGTGCCCTATATCATTATGCATCCTATCTTTGCACAAATATTAGCAAGTCAAGCTGTCCAATGATATGCCAAAGAGGGAGTTGGTGTGTGCAATCACGGTAACCCTGGGCAGTCCTCTGTTATCAGTCTCTCGAGGGCTGCTCTAACTGGGTGCTGTAAGCATAATTAACACAGCACTCACTTTGATGATAAAATGGGTAATAGAGCATTTCTTTCCTCTCCTGCCTACCTGATTTCAACATCATTTATTGATCTAATTAACATAATTCAGCTGTTGATGGTGTATTTCTGTTATGGAACGGAAGCTTTGATTAAAGATACTTAAAAGGATGATATGCCTGAGCATGCCTACTGATATTACGTGCAGACACAGTCTTTAAACATTTCATTTAAAAACAGACTTCCTATGCTCATTGCATAACTTAAACCAGAGCAGGACAATTTTTCCTTGTCATGTATAGGAGAGTATAGTGTACATCAAAGCCACCAGATGGGGCTGATTCTTTCACGAATGAATCCCGCTTTTGGTATTTTTGTTGAGCACCACAGTAGAAAATGCTTAAGCGAGGTGTTATTCTGTGGCATTTTTGTATGGCACCTCCAAAACTATCATTTCTCATTAGGAGACCAAACAGTTTGTGGTTGTCCTCATTACTAAAAAGGTAGAGCTCTACCCCCAAAGATAACTTCATCAACACCAGAGACAAATCTATCTTAGGTGCTCTATTTATATTTCTGACTCACTGCCACAAAGATTTATTCTGCTCTTCTGTCAATCCATCTCTCTAATGGGCAATGGCATCCTTTTTAGTTTGGATGGCTGGTGCGAGCGGTGTGTGTGTGTGTGTGTGTATGTAAGTGTACACACGTATGTGCAGATTCTTTAGCACCAGGAATTTTTTTGTCACATGTGAACACAAAAACAAGTACCTCGAAGTCACAGAGCCTGTCTCATCTCTAAAGAGAGTCATCTTTAGATAGAGAGCTCAGATGTCATGTAATTAAGATGATAAAAAAAAAGCCCATTTGCACTTCCATGGGTTATTAATGTGGACTAATGATGCTCAGATCAACTATAAGATGTCTGCTAGTTATGGGGTTAATCTCCTCATTCTTGCAAAAGCCATAAAGATAAATATTTTTACACATGAATGGGCTCATGAAAATCCCTGGAGAACTGCATCCCAACTTCATAAGAAAGTTTGAAGAACTAAAAATAAAACTGCAGTGCAGACTAGCACGGTCATTTTTGCTCAGTCTTGAAACAAAGCTAAGCAACCCAAGCAAAGCAAAAACTAGTAAACTAGTAAAAATACAAACTTAAATCTCAGATTTGTTTGTTTCTCTACAAATGAGCTATGGAATTTAGATTTACTAATTTGTATTTGAGCTTTATTCATATTTTAGACTTTCTTGCACTGGTACTATTTCAGGGCATCTTGCAACTCCACCACACACAAACTGAAAGAGAAACAAGTTCTTCACCTAAGAAGTGACAGATATCCTGAGCTGCTGGACTCACTGCATCACTGAACGTCACAGCTATGACCTATGCACTAAAATCTTTAATCACTTCAGAGTTTCTCAAATGAATAAATTCATGAGGAGGAGCCAGGGGTTCACCTGAGTGTATGGGTGGTCGAAATCCTCCTAAGGCACTGAATGTGTAAATGTCATGCCTTCTGATGGCTTGATCATGAATGCACTGATCATTACATTGTCATTAGTTAGCAGACATGGTTGCACCTCGTTAATGCGCACAAACAATCTAAGGAGCAGCAGATAATGTGCGATGGTGGTGTTTAATGAGGGTCCACATTTGCATACTGGCCTCCACCCCCACTTGCATTCTCACCCTACACTCATTTATAAAAATAAATCACATTAGAACATCACCAGCTAATAAAGTCAACTTAGGCCCACATCCCACATCCCACTGATAGCCAAGTCTCAGTGCAGGAAATACACAAAGCAGTCTCTCAGGGTTAGAGAAAACCTATTATAGAAAATTCTCATATGCCACTGGAACATATTAACACTGGGCTGCTGAAGTAAATTATGCCAGTTGTTGTGCACGCTACAATCAAATAATTTATCAAGGAATCTCCTCTGGAAGTCGGCGGCAAATGTTGAAAGTCAGCCTATCGAATAATGCAGCCACTTAGAGAAGTCAGCTTTAATTACAGATCCCATCACTGAAAATAGAAGTAAAAGAGGAGTGCGTTTGGTTTTGAAGTTGTTTGTAATCTTGATTGCACATAATTGTACAGGATACCACCTAAGGCGAGCTAGTTTCACTGCCATTTCTGCATTATTGAAAAGCTTTGATTTTGTGAAGAAAAGATTGCGCTTTGATTATGAAACAAATGCAATTAATAACAACGCTTGCATTTTGAAATCGAGTAGCTAAGCCTGCTTAATATGCTTCCTTGATACTGTGTAGTGCTGATTATAAACATCACTGCCCAAACTAGAGGTCAAGAGCTGCAGCCTTGTAAGAGCGGTTTGTCTTGTGTCGGTGTGTCTGTCCAAGTGCGTGCACATTGTGCCCCCAGGTCAGAACCCACTAAATAAACAGTGTGTTTCCTGATGCCTAACGGTGTGCACGGCCCATGCACCGTTGATAGCAATCCACCCAGGACTAGCAGTGGCCCCACTTCGCTCACTTACTTACTCTTTGGCTCACTCCATCCTTCCTTCATGCTCAAATTGACACTTGGTGCAGAGGCAGGCAGACAGGGGGCCTCTCTGCCCTGCACCTCCAGAGATGTGGCCCAGCTGTCAGCCGTCTAATCCAGTCCAACCTCCCTCTGAGCCAGGCAGAAACTCCAGGCTGCTCCCCCTCATCCGCACGCCTAGAGGCACAGCAAACAGCCCTCCTCAACACTACACACAGCGGGTTAGGAGGGGAGCACTTTGCTAGTCAAATCAGTCTTGACCATTCTTCATAAATCAAGCACAACTGTGTGACAGCACACTCCGAAAGCCCCTCACTGTGTAGGAAAGACAACAGGTTATTGACATTATGTGGATCTTATGCTGAAATCAGCTGCATCACATGTCACTTATCAGATTGAGAAGACACACTTGTCAGAAGTTAGAGCTGTTCGATATTTAACGATACTACGTTGTTTGTAGCAGAACTGAGAAAAAGAGCTACAGACAATTAAATCACTTATATTTCCAATCAGCTTGCCAAACCTCAACATCTCTCGGCTATTGCATCTCCTTTAACATCATAGGTGTTACTGTTGCTGTTGTTACTATGGAAACAACTGTACAAAGAAAATGGCACATTGGCAAATTTAGATACAGTAGCTTAGGCATGAATGAGATCAATACTCGCTGTTCTTAAGTCATACAGTAATTCTGACCTGACTGTGCAAGGATCTATCTGTGTAAATACACACTCACTGTGTACTCATCAGTACATTTAGGTAGTACACCGCAATCAAATTAAATCCCATACAGCAGCTCTGCCAAAAGGTGGGGACAATCTTTACAGCCTGCCATCAAAAGTAGAATTCATGGCAGAGGTGTGCTGGTGGACTGCATTAGATTGTACAGCTGAACCTAGTAAAGTGGCCAGTGAGTGCGATCATAGACTCGATGATTGGATAACACATAACAAAGAGCATGTCTTCTAATGACTTATTTGGTATGGTTTGTAAATGTTCATGGCACTGCTGTGGGCATGTGTGTTTTCAGGAGTATATCTGTACCTTTTGTGCGACTCCCCACGGCATTGCCAATATCAGTATTCTTGTAGATGTGTTTGATGTGTTTGAAGCCACATAGCATACCTTGGAACATGACAGTAAACATGGCAGAGGCTCTCCCTCAGTGGAGCAGTGATGCACGTCACCCCTCAGAAGTGTGTGACGGGTGTACAAACCAAACCCACTGGGCCACATCGTCTCCTGGGATTCTCTTTTACTATGCTGCTCTGTCTGGATGCATGTTGCTCTTTGCTACACCCTTAATAATAGAATAACTGCAACCCTCCACCTGGAAAACAAAAGAGCAAGCTAAAACAGGAGAAATGCAAAGCACAGACTTGTGTGATGCTACAGAAACCACTTAACTGGTTATCTGACCCTGCAGCTGTAGATGCCATGATATATCCTGTTCTGATGTTTCCCTGTGTTTCATCCCTGGAAAATCACTAGTGTATGTTTCCTGCATATATCCCCAGGGAAATTAAGAGGCACACTATGTATCTCAGGAGGATTCCCCCAAGAATGAGAATAAAGCAGGCTGCATGAAAGAGTAGTGTTGGTGTGAGGGAGTTATTGGTCTGGCAAAGGGACTGCCAACACATCAAAATAGCATGGGTGTTGAACAAGACAGAAACTTGCACCATTTACACCTGCCAGAGAGAAAGAGAGGGAGCCATCCTGACTTTGAAAATTTCCATAGCCACACGCACAGCACGATGATGTGAAGTGCAAGGGTTGATGCTTCATGTCAGGCAGAATATCATGTAGTGACATGAACAACATGTTCGCATGACAGAGGTACTTTGAGAGTGTTTGGGTTAGAAAGATAAGTCATTTGTATACTGCAGCAGTTCTGTAACATCACACAAGAAAAGCTTTGAAGAGAAGAGCCCACAATCCGGGACAGAAAAAACGTAGTGCGCCAGTAATTCGACAAAATAGTCAGTGGCCGGCGCAAGACGGCGTCGAGCTTTCCTCGGTGTATCATTGAACACCAACAGCTCAACACAACAGAACTTTCTCATTATTGTTTTTTATTCACCGTCTTTACGTCGCTTTGAGCAGTGATCTCACCGTTACGCTACAGACAGATGACTACACTGAGTAACAGACAGACAGACAGTCGCTTTATTGCTGTTTTATCCACCTCATGTACATCAGCGCGCGTGTTGACCAGCACCCTGACATGTTGAATGACTCATCAGCACATTGAATAGCATGTAAACATATCTGCAAATGTCACTGTGGTCACTGTGATGCCCACCTGGTCCCCTTTAGTACTACTGCCAACCACACGCTGTGTGCCCATGGCTGATAAGCTGCAGTGCACTTTTGTTTACTTTGACATTTGCCATGCGGGGTCAACACCTCAGAACAAAAGCAGTATTTCTAATGTTCAACCAATACACCATTGTTTTACAACAAACAGCTTGTAATCAGTAAGTTGTGTGGTTTTGGGTATATTTTCATAGTTTTCGTTTGTCTGTAAACATTTTTCATATTTCCAATATTACCAGGATTGCCAACAATAAGAAAACAAGACAAAGGGTAAAAAGAAGGGATGGAGAGGTGGTGTTGGCGGAGGAGGAGAGCAGTTCATTGGGGTCAGGATGACAGTTAAGGAAAGATGAGATGGGGCAGCTGAGAAGTGTTTTGTAGGTGGTATGTTGTAGCAGAAGGGGTGGGGGTACTGGGGGGGGGGGAAACTAGGCCAGTGTCCAGACTCTGAGCACCAAAGGCCCAGCATCCCTGGATGCCCTGTGTCAGCCCTCTGACAGGAGAGATGGGACTTTAACAGAGAGTTTTTCAGCACCAGACGCTCCCGTTGTCTCCTCTGAAGAATACCCCTCCTCCTCAACGCACTCACCAGTCAGAGTATGAGGAGAGAAATGCACTCGTTACAATAAGGAGGGCACATGGCATGGGACCTGAGGCTTTGAGTGCCGCCTCCTCCACAATCTCAGTAGAATTAGAATCTTTCCTGCTTGTTCTGTGAATTTCCAAAGCTGACATGCAGTAAATAGAATTTTTGAGACTGTTGGGGTGCATGGACCCTACGATATATTTCTCTGCTTGTTGTCCATCTAAATAACAATCTTGTTGCACATGAGTGCCTGACTCGCTGATAGCTGAATGCGAATCCTCCTCCTCACAACTGCCGTAATCATCTCACTCATACTCCAATAGATAAAGCAGACTTATTGTCAGGTTTAAACAGGTGGTCTGTTACCTTGGCAATTAAAGCCTTGTTAGAGATATAAAACCTTGAGACTCAAATGGAGAGTCCCCGGTGAGTCAAACCACCGAGCAAATCCTTAAACCAAACAACCTTCCAGTGGGAACACTTCTTCTCTGAGGATAGATGTTTAATTATCTCTGCTTGTTTGGGGCAGAAAGGAAGAAAAAACTGTTTTACTCCCTCTTGTTTGTCTTGAAAGCTCATGGGTATTTATTTGAATTAATTTCAGTGGCAATCAGCGTACTATGTTTGATTGTCACAAATTACTGCCCTAAGAATAAAAAAAATTGCGAATAGTTTTTTTGGAAGGATGCGAGCGGGATAACTGCGCACACGGTTGTCTTCTCTGAACAGAGCACACAATGAAAGCGAAGAACCTGAATACAGAGCCTAAATAATGTTTTTTGTTCATAAAAGTAAAGCTTTTTGACTAATTTTAGGGATATTACACAGACTTAGTGTTCTTAATTTATTTTAGTGAATTAATGCTACTAAATTTGATCCATTTATCATTTACTCCCAATTGATGCAAAACACCTATTTCAACATAAGCTCTTCTAAACTAGGCCAGCTTTTTCCCCAAATGAATATTCTCGTTTTTGAAAATAATGCTACATATTTGAGCAACATGATGTGATAATTTATCATTATTTAATGATCTCCCACAGACAGTACATCACACATGGTGCAGTCAGCGACAACAGCTGTGCCGGATCTTGATGGGCTAATTCTCAGAGACTCAACTTCTCGGTGTGTTCAGTCCCGAATAAACCTTTGACCCCCTCTTTGTTCTCCGGCATGACTTTTTCTCCGTCTCTTTCCTCCTTTCATCCCACTTTTTTTTTGCCTGTTTCTCCTTACCTTTTTGACACACTCCTTTAAATTGGCCTGGCCTGCATCCCACTGTCTAACAAAAGTATGTGTGTGTGTGGGCGTTGCTTAGGGAGGTGAGACCTTCTCTGGGACACACTAATCAGCTCCAAACCAAGGCGCCAGCGGGGAGGCACTGGACAGGTGAGTGGAAACACTCGCTACACCTCTTGGCTGAGCTGTAGTGTGAGGGTCAGAGCAGCTCCATTCTTTATGCCTGAGTCTCCTTCATCCTGGTGTCCCCAATCATCTGGCTTCCGTCCCCGGTTGCTGGTCCCTTCCTGGGAGCCTCTGAGGAAGGAAACAGTGAGCAGCTGTTCTACCAAGGGAGCCTCCTTACTGCGCCTTCTGCCAGGCCCTGTGTGTGTTAACCTTTTCTTTTAATTAACACTGTCCCAGCTCCCATATCACCATGGTCTGAAGAGAGGTTCTCTGGACTTATGCAAGTGTCAGGGAAGTAGGCAAGTCATGGGGGATCAAAAAAGGTGGTGGGTGGATGCAAGTGATGAAGTTGAGAGCAGTGAGGAGGGGGAGGTTGGATGAATAATGCGTGGTTGGACTGGGAGTAGGGGTTCTTCTAATCCTTCAGAGCCTTCTTTCTCCACACAACGTCTTCACACAACTACAACACACGAGTCATTCCACACAGCTGCCTATTTTCCAGGGACAAGCCTGCAGTAAATTGGACAGGTTGATGAGAAGATGGCTCCTCTTAATTTGCACCAAATCTCATTACGCTACATGGGAGTCAAAAGGCCTTCATTTGTTCTCTATCGTTGACAACATGGTTGTAGATATTTAAAACTCACAGAAGCTTAATCGGTGGGTTACATTTGGCATTGGGAATGTTTGTCTAGTTCTCAATTTAAACAGCCTTTATACTCAATATTTAAAGAATATAATATCATCCAGCCACAGGCCATGTTCTTGAGCCACGATTTTTATTTCTGCAAATTGCTCCACTGAATGAATAAATTCCACGTGAGATCCATTGAAGCTGGCACTCATACACTCCTAACACTCGCCCCACTCACCAGGTGAGTCGGGCTGATTGTGTAAAACGTTCTGTACGACATGAAGCTCTGAAGCCCAGTTACATGTTGCAGGTTAGTTAACAACTAGCGTATTGAGTGGAGTAGGCTTGATCTTATCCTACAGTGAAGATGTTCTAGTAAGAGTGTGGTAACAGGCAAGAAAAAAAAGTCACTCTCATTTCATTAAAAGAAGTGTTGAAAGGTTCGCTGTGCTTTCATCTTGTGTGGCACTGCCAAGTGGAAAATGTCCATCTTCCACAGAGAGATTTTTATGGTTGTCTTGGCTCATGGTAACGCCCCCAGGGGATCCTCTTTCTTGGCATGTTCATAGTGGTCACCATTTGCTGGAGATGGGGCTATGGAGGTCAAAGCCATTTGAGAAACACATAAAAACCTTAGAATGATTTTTGATCACACTATGAAACTGTCCCATTGTGGTTAAAAGGATATTCTTCATGCCAGCATCACATCTTTGTGGAAGTTACTGTCATGACAAGGTGGTGTAGGGAAATAAATCTTTGGTCCATAGGCGATTATTATGGACATCATATTAATGCAGTCAACTCGTTATCGAGTGTAGATGTTTTATTTCTCCTAGGAATTTTATCATGCTACCAATCAGGGTAATGTAAAATGGCTTTCAATACTGGATCCAGCTGAGAAGGTGATAATATTGTCACAAAAGCCATGATAACTGTATAGGGTATACAGCTCAGGTCGGGATAGTGCAAATGAGGGCTACGTAAATCTAACATCTTGTGACCTCAGTTTTATGATGAAGTAAGTAAGGGGAAAACTGCCAGAACCTTCTCCTCATGAAGACCCAGAGCAAGGGCACAGTCTCCCCAGCCCCATAGATCAGCCAGCCCTGAATGTCAAACCGCACAGCAGCCGCTACAGTGCCAGGAGTCCCCCTCTTGTTCCCTCTCTGGCCCATGATCTGCTGTCTGGTGACACCACTGCGCTAATGACCCAGTTTGGGAGTCGCTCCACAGGGCTCCTTGGCTTAGGAAGATGGAAGTTGTGAATATCCAGCTGGAAGGTCACTGTTGACATGGACCACTCACTCCACATTCCCTTTACTTTGCTGACATCCTTCAGTTTGCGAGGATGTTGAGACAAAAAGCCTGTCACTAGCCATCGTAATGAAAAAGATAGTTACTCACTGACAACTCAGGGATGTTCATGTGTGATTTATGTATATTTTTTAGTGGTATGCACTATTTCCTGGTAGAGAAAAACATGATGTTTATGTGCACTGCATACATATGAAGATTTTTCGCTCCCGTGTTTAATTGCTCAACAATTTGGATAAGAGTGAAGTTGGAAAGCAGCACTCACGCCTTGCCTGCCAACTCTGATGCCTTCTGATTGTTAGCTCTCCATGTTGTTTTTGTTCTTTTTTTAATCAGTTTACTGTCAGAGTATGCCTCAGTGCTCGGAGAGGCCAACGTTCCAGTCACTTGCTATCTTGACTTTTTTTTCTCAGCCTCAGGAGTTTGGCTGGTTGGATCAGAGTGTAAAGTCCCCAGGGAGTGCTCCTCTGGTGATGGGGGCACTGCCTCGACCTCACTCATGCCGGGTGTGGGTGGCATCCAACTAGGGAGATACACAATGGAGAGCAAAACTGAAGATGGTGATGCTTCTGGTAGACTCTCCCGGGACTCAGCCTTATTCTCAGGGTCATGCATTCCAGCAATCTCTGTAATTATAAGCAAGTAAGAATAAAGTTGAATCTTCTGCCTTTCTCAAAATGAACGTGCCCCGCTCCTCAAGGGAAACATTCACATCTCTGAGTTCTAGTAGCTGGATGGGTTTTAATGAGGCAAGTCAAGTGTGTGTGTGTGTGTGTGTGGTTGGTGTACTTGCATGTCTGTGTATCTGCCCTCTTCTAACGAGCGTAATTGACCGACTGTGCTTTTTAGCCGCCGTTTTTCACCATTTGCGAGACTGTTCTACTAAATAGCCTTCAGTGATTATTATTTCTGCAGGAGACACTTTATTGGGATTAAAACTTTCTCTAAGTTTTAAAGTTCAGTTGCTGTTTGCTTTTTGGACAGTGTGCTGTTGGAGCCAAATGGACAGAGGGTGAGCGGAGCACAGGTCAGGAGAAACTGCTGAAGGATCCCAGCACCCGAGGGCCATGGATTCCAGAGGGGGAACATTTCACCCTGCTGAGAGGCAGAATGAAGTCTCTGATGCTGTAGCACGCACACTCACTGCAGCATATCTACGAGCTATGGGTGGTAAAAAAATCACCACATAGCTGCTCAGTTTAACAACAAACAGTGCAATAAGAGGCTTAGGTGATCTGAAAACAGACAGTGCTTTCGTGTGTGATATTATTTGAAAGGCTTCTGGTCTGAATGTAGCATTTTAGCACAGTAGCACAATTAAAGAACATATAGAATACAAGCAAAAAGATCTTTACCTCTTTTGGAGTAACATATAATGTACGTGCTGAATAGAAATTTCCTACCTGGCATTATTTTTATTTTGTGTATGATTCTTTTTTCCCCTTTGCTTAGAGGTGAAGCTTGAAACAAAAACATTTTTGTTGATTTTTATTGTGCCTATTTGCTCCCAAAAATGTACATTTGATTCTCCTTTCCATATTTATAAGGTTATCTCTTAGGGACAAGCCATGTCAGACAGTTTTTGGAGCATTATGAGCTACATTTCTCACATGAGTATTGTTCCACTTGAAAAAAAAAAGAAAACAACAACTTCTGAGCAAGAGTGTACTGTAACTTAGAGCCTGAACTGTGCAAGCACTGAGTCAAGTCAAGCCTTTTCCCAGTTACTTTGTCACTAATGAAAGTAGCATAGAGTCCTGGAGGACTGAGGAGCACTGTTTGTTTGTGTTTGAGAGAGCATTCGAGATGTATGGGCGGGGGGGGGGGCAAGGTGGTAAAACTTTGGGAGAGCCGTCTGACAGAGCGCTGAGACAGAGAGGGGGAACTTCGAGGCATTGTTAAGATTGAAGTTTTAAGGCAGCTGAGACCTCCTGACAGATTCCAAGCACCTACAAATAGATGTTTTATATGTGTGTGTTTACCAACTTTACTGTAGTTTGTGGGGGCTTTCAATTTACCAAAGCACATCACGTCAATCTGTGTCATACTTTGTTTTTTTGATCTTTTGTATGCAATTTATGGCAGGTTGTGGGTGGGGAAATTATTTTTAAAAAGGCAACGTGTGTGGATTAAATTACAAGATACAAATTGAGCAAACAGAATGACAGGCTTGACACCATATGTAGGTCATAGGGCCCTATTTATTTTTTAAATTCTAATTTGTTATCACAACTTATAAGGGACAAAAACGCAAAATAGCAAAGAATTTAAAAATGAGAGTCTGATTGTCAGCTCTGAATTTTCCATTTCCATTTCCATTATTTTGCACTAGCTGATTACTTTCAATGTCTGTAGAAGTATATGGCCTCATTATGAACTCCAAAGTAAGAGGTAGGAATACCCTACAGAATAAAAGCAGCCTTATTATGTACTCACATCATTAACTTTTATAGTTATAGTTAACTTTTACAGTGAGTTTTTCTTGAACAAAGTTGGATTCCACCACAGTAAAAGGCTATCAAAGGTTGTTGTTAATTTCCTTCTTTTACTCCAGTCCATATTTGGGAGTTGCCCTATCGACTGATTTGCTCCTTCCCTATAGGTCTGCAGCAAAAACTTGAGTTTCCTTTTACATTTGCCTCTGTGAATCAGTCAGAACAGAAATGCATCAAAAGTGGGAAAAGCTGTTGCTGCATGATTTTTAGATGGGGCCTCTGGCAAAGGCTACCTCCAGGCTGCGGGGAGAGGGGAGAGCAGAGTGAGAAGCCCGCTGCAGGACTCCTCTCTGGATCTCATTTTCACATAGCAGGGGAAGCATGGGGGGGCTGGACATCCACATGCAGGTGAGGGTGTCTACCAGTGCACTGTTGTGAGCATTCTGATAAGAGGGGGAAAAAAAGAAAGAACAAGAGAAAAAGAAAAAGACAAAACGGAAGAGAGAAAGAAAGAAAAAAAAGAAAGTTGTTTGATGATCACAAAATAACTCAATTAATAAGCCAATTCCTGTTAAATTACTTCAAAACTATCTCTTTATTAAAATAAGTCTGCTTACGGTGCATTTTACTGCAGACATTACACTAATTCATATTCATCACTCTAGCAGAAATAATCAATAACATATATAGTTGTAAATTCTAAATCAAATATTTCAACTTTTAATTATAATGTTTGCAATAAACTTATTCATATGTACAGACAACAACAATAAAATCCATCTAAAAAAAAAAAGATCGTTCTAAAGAATTCCGTGTGATATGCTGTAATATGTCATATATGTCAATAGCCACACAGAAAATGTCTTTCTGCTTAACAATTTCTACCAGAAGGGGGACCAGTCCGTCTGCCGTAGACGGAGAGTGGCCGACGGCGAGCTGAGGCAGAGGAGACGCCAGGGTGAGCAAGCCGACTTTGGGTTTAGAGTTCGACTCCGGATCCGGGGACCAGCAGATCCAGCAATCCGCATCTTGCCATGATCCCTAGGATTTTAATCATGCCTCTCTGTCTGTGTGTGAGTGCAGGCAGGCTGACAATGATTTCCTCAGTGATTACGTACAGAGCGAGTCCCTGCGGGGTAGGGGCCCCCTCTGGAGCCATCCTGATGGCTTTGGGGGCCTTGCTTCCATTTTCCATTATTATGTGGACTACCGGAGCGACAGCGCAGTCCAAGACCTTGCAGGTTTGTGATGAGGAGGGAGCTTCCATCTTCTCTCTGCTTCTTCATCCTCTTTTAAGAGCAATTTAGACGTAGACTTAGATCAGATTCCGAACCTAATTCATGATTAGCTGACTGGAGTGAGAAGAGGAAGAGTCTGTAGTAGTTTTGCTGCTGTTCGGTGGATATGAAGTGAAAAGTGTAATTATCATTTTTCCTCCTTTTTTTTGGTTTTGTTGCATTTTTTTTTGCACTCTCACAGGAGGCGTTTTGTTGATGTCTTTCTCACGCGGATGCATTTGAGATTAAGAGGCGAAAAGCAAATATTCCGCTTTTATTTCCCAACGAACATCATGCCTGCACGCGTGTGCGTTTTCCAGGAGAATGGAAGCGCATGACGGGATTACTATATTATCCCACTTTTCCCGATACCCAGCTCAACTAAACAGAGTCGCCTATACCGATCGGGCTAATTGGATTTTCTAACATCCACCTACTCATCACATAATAACTGCAAATCCGTGTTTAGACCGCGCGGCAAAGGGCTAAGTTGCATATTTCTGTAATGCTAAAAAGGCAGCCGCGATTCTGGTCAGTGACATTTAGAGAGACGATACCTCTGCACTATCCCGTCTTACACAATTTAGCAGACAGAAACTGAGCAACTTCAGCGTTTTTCTATAGGATGTCGCGCCGCAAGCAAGCTAAGCCAAGATCCCTGAAAGGTAAGTGACAAGCCTGTGTTTTGGTGGCTCTCAGAATATTTGATTTGAAGGTGATGACAAGTCTAGACGCACATAAACTGAACTTATCGCTCACTGAAATGTAACTGTCTTCCCGTTTGTACGCGTTTTGGAAGCGTTCCTTCCTGGTGTGTTTGCGCACGGACTCGCCAGCATATACGGCACAGTGCTTGGCACCGGGGAAGGGGGGGGGGGGGGTAGTTAAAGTGCGAGGGGCGAGGGGCGAGCGAGGCGAATGTGGGGAGCAACAGTGCAGCGCGTCCGCTGCGGCGAACATCTGGATGTGGTAAAGACGCTCCTGCTCGGAACTCAAACCGTCTGATGGAATAGGGTACACAGTCACGTGACCCAGCCCTTACCCCCCCACCCCCATTCGTCTGAAAAACTAAGGAGGAAACATTTTATATGTAAGAAAAAGGGAGGGCTGTGATTTGTGTGTGTGTGTGTGTGCGCATTTGAAGAATTAGGGTTAGGTGTTTCTTAAGGATAATCTCACATCTGGATTCATCTGTGCTAAGCTTGAAAACTACTCAACTTCATTTTTCAAAATGTTGTATAGAACCGTTGGACTTCATGATAGTCTACAAAGTAGACGACACGAATGTTTTCGTCCCTCTCTCCTTCTCTGGTACTTTTGAACAGTTGTGATTTGATTGTGCGTTCGTGTCTCGCTGTACATGTGTGAGCGTGTGAGAGGGGGGGGTGAGGGAATTGGAAATGGAGAGGGGAGAGCAACATGCATGCACACGAATACACTGGCACGCACATATTCACACACTACTTTTCTCACTAGCCTTTTGGTAAGGGAGCTGCTGGGTTTGGTAGGTTGAGCTCCAGTTCATCTGGCAGGCATTGTATTTTGCTCAGCAAATAATTGTCCACAATTTCACATTCCCAGCTTGCGGTCTGTGGAGCCCTTTCTCTCTCTCTCCTTTCGTTCTCGGAAGTCTTCATCTCAAAGGAAGATTACATGGTCTGCAGTAGTACATTCATGCAGCCACCATTTTAAATCAATACCCAGGAGAGGGCGGAAATGTGAGTGCATGCACATCTTAAAATTGTCACATTCTGTTTTCAGGCCAGCGCTGCTCAGTTCACAGTAAACAGCTGTATTCATAGATTTCCTATTTTCTCAGACTAGACTGACATTGACTGATTTTTTTGTTAGTTGTGTGACATTTGCTAGCCTCAAAAGACACACCACTGTATATAATTGTCCCCTGCCTGCATGCCTACATGCTACAAGTGTGTGTGTGTGTGTGTGTGTGTGTGTGTGCATTCAGAGGAACATCTGTTCAGATTTGTGTACATCTATGTATGCGACGGAGAGGGATAGAGCGCGAGCGAATCAGTATGGAAATGAAGTCAGGGCGATGACATTGTTTGTTTTGTTATTGTCAAAAAAATTTAAATTAGAGAAATGCAGCGCACAAAACCCCCGACTTTTATGTCTTTATTCTGTCTGCTCAAGTGGAGCGGCAACGCAGATACGTCATAGATATTTCCCTATTTTGGATCAGACCCAAGCAAGGCCAGGCAGATGTTATTTATTGTTCTTTGTCTCTCTCTCTCCTCGGGGACACAAATACACTTATACAGATGTCCACAATAACTTTCCTTTGTCGTAAAAAAATTGTTGCTTTACAGTGTTTTTCACTATTGTTTGTTCAAGTTAGGAATAGTTTTTTTACTCGAGACCTTATAACATTTTTAACACAGTAATTTAGTCTCTGAATTAGTTCTTCCGCGCATCCTTACGTGAACGTATTGTGCGAGCGGGTGTCTGCGTGAACAGAATGAGCTTGCAGAGTTCAGGTTTCACTTTTATAGGTTGTCTTCTGCTGACTTGAGGCAGTGGTTAATGTGGACGGCCCATTTCCTCTGCACAGAAAGAACACTTTGTTCTGTGGAAGGGAAAATAGAGATGCAGATGAAACAAGGAGACAAGATAGAAGCGGCATCATGTGCGATGTCTGAGACACCAGTACGGATAATAATGGAGTTTATGTAGAGGACATGAGAAAATAATGCTGTGACAGTTGGCACTTTTTTCCCTCGTGTGCCCCAACACACACACCCACTTCCTCAGTATTGGCTGCTTCTGGGAGTCAGAGGTTATGTTTTTGGTCCCTATGAGGAAAAGGGCAACATTACAAGTCCCGTTTCAATTAAGTCTGAGAGACAGATCCGGCTACGTTATTGCTTGGGGGAATAAATGGCACAGGACGAGACCATACATCATTCGCTTATATGCAAACACTTCACCTCAGCAACTGACATTTACTCAATCCTGAGCCTTCTACATTTCTCAACTGTAGGCACATTGTAATTTTGTTTTGATGTGCGGAGGTCAGCACATTGCCTCAGTCAGTGAGGAGCAGCGAGGAAGGAGGATCTCACTCCAAATCCTGCATGTAGTGTGTGACGACTGCCACGTTGCCTGTCCTACAGCACTTCCTGAATAATGTGAGGCTGGATTGATATTTTCATTTGAAGCATAAATGACACTCTCAGGTCTCAGTTCTGATGTGTTTATTGGCTGAGGAGCGTGTTTCCAGGTCTGTCATCTGCATATATAAATATATTTTCTGCGCCATTTACTTTAAGTATTGCAGTTGTCATGAAATCAGCACTGTCTTATGTGCCCATTAAATATTTTATGTTTTTTGAGGACATCACATGATGGAAAAGTCTAGCTTGTCATTACATGAAAAGAAATATTATTTTACTCAGAAAGAAATTTTTAAAAGATAGGTATAATATAATTGTTTATTATAAGTTGATATTCTCCCTTTTCTTGAATATTTATATTTCTTTTCGTCTAAGGCAACTGTGAGAAAGCATGTGTTTTTGTATATATTTTAAAAATCTACATTTGTCATAATTGAAGCTTTTCCTCTTGGATAAAAGAAACTTGATCATGTTTGTTATGCCCAGACACTCCAACCACTCCCTCTTTCTGTCCTGATGAACATAACTCTGTGTGACTAAAATAGTGTGATGGCATCTTGAAGCTAGAAGTAATTCTGTCAGCAAAAAAACTCGCAAAAAACTAATTTGGCTCTTTATTTTAAATACACGCATGTGTTTAATGTTGAAAGTAATAATGTCATCGCCGTAATTTGAACAGTTAAATGTGCATGCTGTATTTGTCTCTTATTTTTCTCCCATTTATTAACAGTTGCGTCATTCCTACTTTATAGGAAGCTGCAGTATTCTGTTCAGAATTAATGATCTGTGGCATAACACCCATTAACACTTTTCTAATGTGACACAAAAATATGGTTAGTATTATCATTAAGGAAATTATGATAGAGCCGTGGAAAAATCCCATTAGCACGGCTGTCAGTGCTCTTGACATGCAGCTCAGTGTGTTGGACTGGGTGTCGCGGGAGCTGGCCGATATCTCTTCTTATTCCATGGCATGTGTCTCTCTTCTTGTCATGGATTGTCTGCCACATGGTGATTCACAGACAATGATTGATTTCCACCAGTGCTGCAAATGAAATGATACGTTGCTGGGTTTATTTGCATGTGTCTCATTTGCCCGTATGAAAAGCATGGATATGCTTTTTGTCAGCTGAAAATTGGCAATAGTTTCATAATGAGGTTATTGATCCATGACATTTTATATCGCTGCTAGAGAGAGTTAGCTTTAAAAGAAAAACAAAAGAGCTTGTAATATTTGCTTACAGTAAATGGGTTTACGTATATGAAGGATTACAAAAATTATGCAACGTGATTAACACGCTCCTCTATTGCAAAATATTTATGACACTAATCACCAGGTCAAATAATGCTCATTAAGAAAGTTATTCATGTGCAGTGTGTGTCCTGCTCCCTCCCTTCCCAGCCCTAATTGAGGAGGGTTGACCTCTTGACCTGAGCTAAATTGAGTTGTAGTCCCTGTGGCGAGCGTCTCCTTCCCGGTCAGTCAGGGCGGATTACACAGCCATTGTGTTCGGCACTGTATCGTCCAAGCTGGCTGTAACCAAGCAGATGAGTCACGCATATCCAGGAACACGCTCAGGGCTTTTTTGTCTTTTTTTTTTCTGTCTGAGAAGTGTTGCGAGACTCCGGTACACATGCACGCAAATATGTTGCATTTTTAATATGAGAAAAACATACAGAACAGTATGCACAGAGTTTTGTGTGTGTACACACACTCTCCTACTGTAGTCTCTTACTCTTACTCAGCAGGAATTCATTTGATGGATTAGCAAAGGTCCAAGCTGCTGAGAGTGTGTCATGTTTTGCTTATTCATGTCTATTAAATCATTAGTTTTGTGGGTGTGATATTTCACGGTCGGCACGTGTGGTGATCAATCAGTTTTATACATTTTGTGTTTTCGTTCTGTTTGGTTTTCTCTGTGCTCTGTTCTCCTTCTCGTTTTGCTTTCCTATCTGTAGAAAATTAGTTCATCCCTGAAAAGAAAATGTCCTGCCTTGGGGATCGTCACTCACACTTTAATGACAGTTACTTTACATTCATTTTCGTGTGTGGCCAGTGTGTTAATTAGTGGCCTTTAATACTGTGCCACTTGTTGTGGGATTATGTTTTCCTGCTCCGCATTTTGAAAATCAAAGGAGCAGTGCTGAAATGGTCCCATGTGTGTTTGGTATTGTATCAACAGAACCTAACAGCATGATTACAGTTTGTCACCGACTGAGTGATACACTGTACCTTGTCAAACATTAATTAACTGATAGCAGTGATGCATTAACAACTGCGTGGGCTGACTTGTATTCAGTCGAAGTTAGAGTCATTACGAGGTGATCATGAGCTTTGGAGTATATTAATTAAAACTGTCCAGCTATTTGTGTTTAGACTGTGTCAGGACTGTTGATCAAATGTCCAGCTAGGATGAAGCATCACAGGAGTTTACTCTCACTTGACAGCTCAGCCTCTACGATCACTCCTAGCTTGCTATTAATTATCTACAAGACAGGCACAAATGAGAAAAGGATCTGCACTGCGAAGGAAGTTGTTTACTTTAAATGACAAAACTTTTAATAAGTTCACAGTGGTGACAAATCATCACAAACTGCTGTTATGTTTAAGTTCTTATGGCATTACAAAACTGAGTTT
This sequence comes from Microctenopoma stevenorrisi, assembly GCA_032270685.1. NCBI lineage: Eukaryota > Metazoa > Chordata > Actinopteri > Anabantiformes > Anabantidae > Microctenopoma > Microctenopoma stevenorrisi. The sequence continues at coordinate 10,209,731 of JAUMTR010000009.1, read as the reverse complement.
TCTGCCTGAACTACTTTATGTCGCCAACTGGGTTGGTAATCAACACAAAAACTCCAGCTCCCACCACCGTTCTCTGATAGAACCATGGGGGATTTATTAGGACCCCCCATCTAAAGCCCATTTAAATGATCCTAGATGCAAGGCACTCAACAGTGCTGGAGAAACTCATTAAACTCTCAGGGCGTCAGTCACTAAGGCCTTCTTTAACAGGACAAGGTTTCTGTGGTGGTGGTGGCTGGTGCAGCTCTGTTCGGTGGTGCTGAGGGAGGATATTCCTCCGTGGTGTCCAACTATGTCAATCCCATCATTTTTAATTGATTTAGCTAATTAATATCAGGACCCATGACCGTGCGTGTAGGAAAATCTTCTGTGTACATCATTTATCTTGGTAATGAGAAAAATATTTTTAATCATAGACACGCGTCCATATTTATAAATACTGACCTTTCTTTAGAAAGTTTGTTATGAATAAAAGCTGCTTTCCTTGTAAATTTCGCTTTGCGCCGGACAAGGCGCGACAGTGAAACAGTTCAGCAGCTCTGTCGTTCGTCGTCTTCATAAAGAACAGCTCGACACTTTCCTCTTCATTTTTCACTGAGGTTTGACACCCTGCTTGACACTGACTCCTAGTCCCCTGAGGGAAAGGCTTCTGCCACCATAGGATCCTGCCTTAATTATGCAAAGTACAGGATATTTTGTGCGATTTTAAAAGTGCGCCAGTTTCTGCTTTGGCAGTCACTGCCACACTCTCCTACTGGGAGGTCCTGTCAGACTCCCCCTTCCTCTTTGCCCAGGAAAATGAAAGACTAGAAAGAAAAGACATAATGGAGAATGCGTCTCAACTGCAGGGGTGGAACGCAGAGGCGTAAGAAGTCCTTAGTGAGACCCTCATTTTACATGGAACAGGTGGGAGACTCTTTTGTTCTCTTCCCGCTGTTAAAATCCATTTCATTTCTTGTGCCTGACATGCCACAAGGAACTCTCACCAGTACCAAAAAGGCTCCAATTTAAAAGGTTCCTACCTTTTACTAAACAGAAGTTGTGTTTTTCAAGGCCGGTGCTGTTGTCAAAAAGTCAAAAGTGGTTTAGTTGCCATGTGCCTAATGAGAGGATGTGAGTGCCGATCAAGCCATCACTATTTTGTCAGCCACCCTGTTAAAGAGCAAATGCACTTTGCAGCTGCTTCAGCTGTTATGACAGGTAGCCTGAATATATATTTTACTAAATATACCATTTTCTTTTCATTCAGCTCGGGATCAACTTCAGCGTTAAAGCCCGTATTTATTCTGTAATCTACAAATCTTCTTTTTGATACGTGCCTAATTTAGCTAACCAAGGCGATATACACCTCCCTGCTAATGCAGTCATCAAGGTGTTTTTTACTTGGTCACTGTTGATGTTAGGAGGACGTTTCATGGGAGACGTTCATAATTCATCATGTCATTACCCAGTCCAATATGTTATTTACGTGGGTGGCTGTTTGCCTTGTTGCCAAATCTCATACATATGAAAGGCTTGCGTGGATTCCCAAACCACAGGTTGAGCTGTCGAAAGCTGTTGAAAACTCCTGGAGTTTCCCTACAGAAAATCTCCATAGTAAATAATAAAAAAGAAGGAAATCTCGATGTGCCTAACTTGTTTTTCCCTGTTAACTGTTTCTTTCCCTCTTTTTTCTCCCCTTTCTCTTTTTCTGGCAGTAGAAGACAATGTGACAGAGGACCAGTACAGTCCTGGGCAGACTGCCATTCCAAGCGGTAATGCTCCAATTCATATTTCATCAGTTTCAGCTGGAAAGTGGATCGTGTGTCTGTGTGTGTTTCCTGTTTTTGAGGTTTTCGTACTGTAAACTGCGACGATGCAGTTTACAGTACGAAGCGGTGTTTTTTTTTTATAAGAGATGGGCCGAGCGACGGAGCTCTTGTTTGTGTGTTTGTGTGCATGCATACATGCAGGTGTGCTTATAACTGTCCTTGTGTTCCTGTGTGTTCCTGCCGTTTTTTTGAGACTCTTTGTTTCCCAACCTTCTCTATGATGTAGAATAGAGCTACCCAGATGAATGTGTCCTGTCTCCACGCGTGCCATTCACTGTGGCCCTCCAGGAACAGAACGGTAATTCAGGTCAGGCTAGCAGAAACCCCCTATGAATGAAGCCTGCTCCTGATGCACCACACTGTATATTTTCATTTCATTTGTCTCTGGTAAAGGTTAAGTCTCAGGCGTGGTTATTTTAAACCCGATATGGATGGTTTTGCCCAGCAGGCTGGGGACCCTGGGTTCGCCTAGGCTGCCACATTAGTCCAGCATTTACCCATAGCTTTCTGAGTGCTCCTGTGAGGAATACAGGAGCTGCATGCGCCACTACAATAGATTCCACATTTTGTCCGCTGCTTATGACTCCAATGCGTTTTTTTTAAACAAACATAGTAATTATTGGTTTCTAACACATTTAGTATTCTGCACCTTTTGCTCTTTAGCTGGTCGGAATAGACAATAAACTTTTTGTTGAGATTTTGAGCACCTCTGGAAAAACACAGAGCAATATCTATCTGCTGTTGTGTTAATGTGTATTGATAGTTATGTGTGGGTGGTTCTGTGGAAAGAAACTGCCTCCTTAGCCCCTCTAACCCCAGCTCAGGGGATGAAGAACTGGGCATAAGAGGCAGACTTGCCTCTGAGACCTCCTGTCATCCAGAGCCAAACCAGAGCTAATGAGTGTGCCTGATTACAACGACCCCCTCAGACACACGAATCTCCCCTCTCCCCATCCCTCCACCACCTCTATCTCCAGACTGAGGGGAGACAGCCACCACATGATCGATGTCTGCCTGTGGAGAAATCAGGAGGGCGCACAAATTAATTTCTCACTTTCCTCATTTGACTTCGTCTGACTGATTTATTTTTTAACCACCTCTCAGGATGCAGCTCAACAAATGGTCAATGAGGAAAGAGCTGTCTGTGGCAGTAGAGTTTAAAATGGTGTAGGAAATATCTTGATGTTTGCCAATATGCCATCCCGAACTTTTTAAATGCTTTAGGAGCCACTTGTGTGCCAGAAGGTGTTTCTCGAAGCAGCGGTAATCTATCCTTATGGTTAAAACACTTCCCAAACAACTCTTTTTTAATGCTAAATTGAAAAGTAGTGCAAATGCGTACCTGCTTTTCATGCATTTGTCACTTTGACAGACGCAGCCACAATAGCCATTAGACTCCTGACAAGCTAAGGGCTTAATCAGACATGGTGTCAAGATCTGCCTCATAAGTAGACCCCCAGTTGCTCTCTTCTGTGACTCTGCAAGCATTCTGCAGCCCTGCATCCTGTTTCTCATTCATGTTTGATATGTAGCAAAGGCAAAGGAGAAATGCTAACAAAAGAGGCCCTCTACAAGATAGACAGTATTATGCATAGTATAGAGGGGCAGAAACAGTGTGATATCTGAGATTTAATGAGGCAGTGCCGCTTTTTTACCCAGAGAGTGTCGAGTAGGCTTAAGATCTGCAGCTTGGCTTTACCACTGCGCTGCCTGTGTGTAATTATAACCACATGCTCCATGCTTTTTCTTCTCTCTTATATATACATCCCTTTTTTTTTTTCTTTCTTTTTTGTTCTCAGCTTTGTCAGATTGAGGGTGTTTTTTTGGAAGAGGGTGTCAGCTCTGTCAAAGTGAAGTGGACTGAGGCAAATAGAAGTGTTTGAGAGATCTGAAGAGGTGTCTGGGCGGCCATAGCGCAGAGTAGTGTAGCGTAGTGTAGTGCGGCGTCTGAGACTCTGGCTGAGGCTACCCACAGATCAATGTACTGCAGGGCTCACTACAGTAGGAAGAGGAAAGGACTCTTTCACTCCACCACTTCAGAAAATCATATTCTCTATTATTCATTTACTTTGATGTTTTACTGCACTAATGGCATTGCAAGGCGCTCCGTTCAATATTATCACTCCCTGTGAAAGAGCGAGTGAGACAGGGTGAGAGAGAAAAAGGGAGCATTTGGTGTGTTTAAATGTTGTTTCTCCTTCAGCCACTTTGATTTCCATTCTTCTTCGGAAGCTCTTTTTCTTGATGCAGAGATTTTAATGGCACGATACCGTCTTTACACCTGTGATTGCGTGCGCTGCTTCCTTTATGTAGAGTTTTTGTGTTGATTTCATTGTTTGTCCTCACTTCTCCCGCAGTTGTTTGGTACATTTTCTCCCTTATATCTGTCTCAGCGTGCATCATAAAATCTTTATAAATAGAACGCAGATTTATTTGTATATAACATAACAAGGTGGAAAAAACATTTTGTGCATCACATCGTGCTTTTAATGTGTTAAGCCTTTTAACAGAAATGGCTTTTGACGAACACCCCTGCTAATCTACTTTCAAATTCAATAAAATATTACATAGAAATTAGATTTTAATTTGACTGCGGGGGGGCTAGTAGATCAATCAAACTGTATTCAGCGACCATATGAACATATTCTCCCCCCATGCAAATTCTTAACGATTGTTAAAATCCCACATTCTCGTCATGGAATCATGATGTTCTTTAATGATGGGGGATCATTGGATGTGATGGTCTAAGTGGAGAGTCCCAAATCCCATCCACACAGGGAAGGATACACTCGGAGGCACATGTGGCATTAGAATGTAGCGTGACCTATATATGGCGGGTGCTCGACAAAAGTTTTAGATTTTTAAATAATGAGGTGCCGGCAACCGTGTGAAGGTTATTCAATCTTAATGTCCTCATATTTCTGACAGCCTCCCTCACTCTGATAAAGGAGCGTACTCACCTTTGATCAGGCTCGCCGACATGTGTCTACAGAAGCTGCTCGCTGGTTAAAATAAATTCTTAATTTGAACTTGGGGGTGGTTTGCCAGAGAAGGGTATCACAGGATCAGGATCTCTGGGAAGTGATGGGGGAATGAGGAGGTGGGTGAGCTGGTAATGATGTTTTTGACACCAAGGTCTTTCATTGCGCAAAGAAAGACTCAGGTTAAACCCTGATGGAACTAGACAAACTGTATCTACAGGCAGGCGATAGCATAGACCCCATGATTTCACATTTTTTGTGCGTAGTGTTCTGGGATTTGGAAGGATTTGAATGGATTTCTGACAACTATTACATGTTGCATTTCAAAATGTGCTTAATAGCCTACAACAATCTTTCTGTGTCTCTTTTGCTTATATCACTTTATAGGCATTCAGTAGTTAATTTAACTCGTACGTTTAGGGTTAGATATAAAATTACTAGTGAGGTCAAAGGGATGGCTCACTTTTTAGTTGAAAGGTCGGTTGAGTTCAGACATTACAACTTGACCAGACTCTTTGCTCTACTTCCTTGTGGTGTTTTTTTTCCTTTGAGTATTTCTGAATGTTCGTGCCTTTTCCACTATTCCTGTGGTCAGAGTCTCCACCAGTGTCAGTGTGTGGGCCAGACGGTGGGGGGTGAGTGTACACTTCCCTACTAGGGGCCACAGCTCCCTGGTGGCGTTAATAGAACAGAGAGGAGAATATCAATTAAAAGGTTATAAATATTTAAGAGCAGAAATACTCAATAATATAAGGATGGGTGGTCCAAGGGGCTCTTCAACTCACACGATGAAAGTTGTGGCATGATAAATGTCACTAGGCACCATGAGAGACAAGAGTGTGTATGATGGATGGACTCAAACTCAGATATTACATGGCTCTAAAGATGTCAATCACCATTCAGATCAGACCAGAAATCATTACATCATTACATTTAATGTGCTTTAGTACCATGAACAGTGAAAATTCATATTTCAAATGCCTCAGTCAGGTTTTCATTAGATTCTCTCAGGTATCCAGTCATCTTACTTGAGCTGACCTTATCAGAATATGGATCAGTGGTCAATGTAACTTGGCTCTTGTCCTTGCCAACACTGTGAAGCTGATTAACTAAATTAGCAAAGGTGTTAGGCGTTATGGAAAATTCTCAATATGCCACACACCTTCCCCTATATTCTACATGTGATTGTCAGCCATATCAAGCATGCTGGTATTGATCTGCTGTTCAGCCTGTAGAGACTGGTACAAGAGGATGTCCTGATCTGATGGATCACTATATGAAGCCCAGAGGCACAGGAACCTCAGCGTTGACATGGCTCTTTATTTCTAGGGTTGTACGTGACCTTGTCATGTCAAGCCCCCTAGCCTCATTTGTACAGTAAAATTTATGATAATAAAATATCTTATTACTTATCCCGCTACATATCAACAATTACCTTTCTTACCTTGAAAATTCAAGCATTTTCCGAACATTTGTGATGCAAACATTTGACATATAAACAGTATAACAACATATAACAATATAACAACATAAACTTTATCATTTGCATCACAAAACATTATTATTATTTCACACAAGAACACGTATCTTATCTCATTATAGCAACAAATTGACCTGTTTTGACCTACGTGTTACATGATACCTTGTAATTATAACAGAAACAGAGCAGTCAATACCATTGAGACACTTTTGGCCACAACAGCTATACACCAACTGGCATGAGGCCTTTTTTTTACTTTGACATGTGTGTCCTGTTCTAGCACCCCAGTCAAAACTTGGTAACCAATGGCTGCTGCCAAAACACCTGGAGAAAACAGAGAAAGCAGACTGAGTACTCTATACTAGACTCCGTGGGTCCAAAGAAAATAAGTTGCTTTAATTTATTTTTTCATTTGGTTGTAATTGCAGAGCAGATACTCTTGAAACATTGTGGGAATACAATCTTAACATGGAAAATAATAATAATGATAAAGCACATCTGCTTTTTACACTGAGAAATGTATTTCTGTTTCATATAATACAGTCAATCATTCATTTTTTCTGTCCGAACTGATCTGTAATATTAGAGAAATTAATGATTCATAAAGGCCGTTGAAAAAAAAAAAAATCAAAGTCTCAATCTCCTCCACAGGCACCCTGTAAAAAAAGACATGAAGTTTTCACATTTCAGCGCATATTGTGAATTCTGCGCCTGTGTGTGTGGATGAATCATAACTCTATATTGTGTGGCTTTTGGCCTCAGTCAGAAGTGTTTCCCCCAGAGCAAGAAAGGCCTGCATCTGTGAGGATTGGGTTGGGATTTTCATTTTCTTGAAACACCTTCTGTTCTGTTCTGCATGGTCCCACTGGGGACCAGAGTGCTGATATTTTTAGAGGGCATGTTCCGAGAGCCTGAGTCGCCAAGAGGGAAGGACAATGGAGGGTGTGATGTTACATCAATACTTGGCGCAAGTGGGGGAAAGGAAAAATCCTGGGTGGCCTTGATAAGTTCTGGAACATCTTTCCGTAAGGAATTTCACAGTTTAAGAGCACCCTACACAAGGAGAACTTAAAATGGCTGCCTGTTCATATACACACCCAACAAATATACACCCACACCTGTTCACATCAGTGCCACACACTCTTAGTCCTCAGGCACTGTTAACTGTGTGCTAGGTGAAAAAACAAGCTTCCTCCTAACGTTCCCCTCTGGAGTTTCATGACAAGCGGAGGAACACTCACATCAATGCCCTTAAAATGGCTGCCACTGAAGTGCAAGACTCTTCTCCCCCACAAAGCCTTAACCAGGGTGACATGATTGTTTGATTGTAAGTATGGCTTTTTAATCAGTCTCATTGTGTAGTGTAATGGTCACAGCATGGGGAGAAAGAGAGCTGTAGGCCAGGCTGCCAATATACTGTAGAAGATGCTGTTTCAAACCCGATTTGCAGCACTTTTTTTAAGTTTCTGGTGGAAGATGTTTGTGGAATGATGTGATACGTGATTGGTAGTTGGGATTTTTTATAATCACGCCACAAGAACTTCAGATTAGATGGGTATTTTGATCGATGGTTCCTAGTCCTAGTTCAGGGGAGTCAGTCGCCCACCCCTGGCACTGCTGCAGCACAAAGCCAACAAGAGACAAAACTGCAGATGGATTGAAGAATATTGATGTGCGCGACCCGCGGCTGCCTGCGAGCAAGGCTGAATAATTTAGGGAAGTGTGTCGTGACGACAGCCTAACACACACCAATCTCAGATTTGTGTGACTTACTGTGCTTTGCGCTGTACGTCCACAGATCTGGCCTACATGTCTGGATACTATGGCAAGGTCTGTCTCTTTTGATTGACTCTGACTGATGCAATTCAACACTCAATGGTGGAATTTCATATTTCTTTGGTCCAGCCAAAACTACAATCCAGGATTTATTAACTACACATATTCCCATCAGTCTAGTTTCATATACTGAAGTTTTGCTTGGGTGAAGCAGGGCAAACACAACGTAAAACCATTTCTAATAACAGAAGTGTGTGTGTTTGTGTGTGTAATAGATTTGTGCGAGCACTGTGCCACCTTGTCTGTGTGTGCCTCTATATCTCACCCTCACCTGCCCAACAGTTCTGTTATGGCATGAGTGGTTGAGTTACAGAGGCCCAAATTGAACCTGCATTTTTATTACAGCTTTTATTATTGTTTTTATTAAATCCAGAGTCTAGAAATCCATTTTATTGTCACCCAAAGGAAGCTGTTGTACCGCGCTGTGTGGGTCACCCTTCTGACTATGTGGTGCTGTCATTTCCTGTGGCTCGGCAGATCCAGAGTGCGCCCTCGAGAGGGCGGCGGAGGATGGTGAGATCGGGCGTCTGAGGAAGAGGCTGCTCTCTCCAGAGGAAGGAGAGGAGGGAGAGGACGAGGACGAGGAGCCTGCGCTGCACAGCTGCGACAGCTGCCGGCAGGTGTTCGAGTCGCTGAGCGATCTCACCGAACACAAGATTAATCAATGCCAGCTGACAGGTAAACAACGTTCAGCCCACCGAGCCTCCCCTCCACTCTGCCACTCAGCTCTTCTTCCACTCCCACTCTCACTCTACGCTTGCACCAGAGAATATGCCACACTATGTGTGTTAGTACACTGCACCAAGGGGAGCACAACACCAGACTACCAGTTTCTTTGGTAGATACCCAACAACACAGACACGCACAGGCCTCACACACAGCACATTATTGTGCTCTACATCAATATCTGCAGATGTGACAGACAAACAGGCCTTCATGTGCCCTGATAATAGATCACTGTACGTTACCGTCTGGGTATTTATAGGGTGTGCATTGTGTCCTTGCCTGTTTTAGTGCACATGGATTGTACTAATCCTAACATTTCATTAGAGTATAACATGCAGCTATGAGGTCCCCCGGTAACCAGACCTCCAACTATAAAACAGATCCTTGCTTCAGGAAAGTCCCTTAGCTGGTCCCAATGCTAGCTAGCTAGTGGGACTGAAAAAAGGATGCCATTGGCAGACTGTGTCATTGACCTGTTGATGAATGACTAGAGCTATAAATACCCTGACAAGGTGGCAGACAGAACTAATGATGTGAACTGAAGGTTTGCATGTGTTTCTCCTGGACTTTCTGTCCTCCTTTACACATCCTGATGGGCAGCACTGAGAAAGACCATCTGGCACACAATTCACAATGAATGGGCGCAGACATTGTCTCTCCCTGTCTTCAGAAACGGAACATTACCAGGCTGAAATGTTACGATGCTGTTTCCAATGTAGTGCGAAAGCTAGTGTCTATCATTTCAAAGCAAAATCAGTGCACTGTTTAATAGAAAGCTAGGGAAGTCTTACATTCAAGCACAGTTTGATTTCATATTTTGTAACCTACAATCAGAAAGCCACAAATTATAGAGTAGATATCCCATTTGTTTTTTCAGTCTTACAGTTCAATTTTCCATTAGCTGTAAGACTGTAAGTCTGACAAACCACGTCTTGTTGGTTGCTTGTGTTTGTCGTGTGTGCATACATGTGCACATGTGAATTCTGTCGTGTTAAATGCATGCATGTTTACTGTAAGAGGTAAATTATGCATGCATGTGTACTTAAGGTGTTGAAAATCTGTGTGCTGTTCACTTTTCAGTTTACTGCCGTACAACAAAAACATTCAGCTGTTTGAGGGAAACTTTAAGTAAAGAAACCTCCTGTTACTCTTTCTTCAATGTAACACCCAGTTCCATCAAGCCGACACACATTCATGGCCAGACTATTTCAGAAACCTAGAAAACACAAAGGGCATTATTCAAGAAATGGGGGGACATGCACACACTGGACAAATTAAAATTCTCTTTTGTACTTATTTCATACAAGGAAATTGTCAGAAATGTTCTAAAAGTTGTGTATTTCATTCATGGGTAGGTCTTTTATGTTCAGCATTGTTGTAATGTGGTCATGACTGACTCAGCCATATTTTTCCTATAATTAAGTCTGGCTTTTATAAATGTCAATCTTACGGACAAATAACTCTTAATTGCTCAATGATGAAAAAAAACACAGTTTGGATAAGAGCCCCTGTGGAAACCAAACAAAAGAATCTAATTGCCATTAGGGTATTGTGATTGTGCAGAAACACTCTATTAGTATTCAAACACAGTGGGAGAAAAGAAACTTCTAGATGGCATACTAAGTACTTTGAATCTGTGTGTGTGTGTGTGTGTGTGTGTGTGTGTGTGTGTGTGTGTGTGTGTGTGTGTTTGTGTTTGTGTATTCTCTGGAATATGGTAGATTTCCTATGTGGCATTATGTAGACATCCATGACCAATTAATCTGCCTTACATCAAGTCTCTACTCACAGATGGATCCTTTATTAGAACCATTTTCTAATCAACCACCAGCACCTGCTAAACTCTCCATTTTTACAATTTCAAATGTTTTATTTTTGGTAAACAAATTGCAGAGCCTTGACTGGAACCAATCCACATATGAAGATTTACTCGCTGCTTCTTAATACAATTCAGCTCGGCTGTTTCTCACAGCTGATAACCCATAAGCATACATACATTGTAACCAGAAATGGATATGCTTACACACACCCGCTATCTCACATTTATTATAGACCTCATTATTCTTTGTGTTCTTTTCTACAGTAAGAACACATTATACATAATAGGAATAAGACGAAGCGGACAAAATACACATTCTTGCTGCACCTTGACTACGCCTGATGGACAGAGAAAAAGAGAAAGATGTTACATGTCACTGCGATCAATGGCAGCCTTTGTCTCCCCCCGTCTGGCAGAGGTATCACGCCTTTCCATGCACTTAAGCCGTGACCACTGCAGTGCGCTAAGGGAGCGCATGGGTATGGATTGCCTCGTGTCCCCAATGCGATCGGTGCTATTGATCGTGCTAATGCTGGACTGCAAAGGAAGGCGAGAGCCTGAGAAAGGGAGCAAGGGAGAAGGAGGGAGATGGGGAGAGAGAAAGAGAAAGAGTGCTGCAGGAATGCATCCCCAGGGAGCCTGTCTTGGGCTGGGGCAGGGCTTCAGGAATGCTCCCCAGGAGACCCCAGTGAAGGCTAGGGCAGGGATGGAAGAATGCTCCTCTAGAGAGTTGAGAGTGGAGGCTGGCTGGGGCAGGGCTAGAGGAATGTTCCCCCAGAGCACCCCTTTAACACAGTGGCAGAAATGGAGGGGCTCCATGGGGGGAGCGCACTCCCCGTTCTCCCTCCGGCTCCAGAATGGCTGCAGATCAGGTTTCCGTGTGGGGATCAGCATCCTGCCGACAGGGCTTTAGGCAGCCCTGGGGAGGAGGCAGGAGGCAGGAGGCTAGAGGCGCTGCTATTACACAGGCCTCTCCAAAAACGCTTCACAAATGCTTTGTTTCACTGTATTGTCAGCACAACCATGTATTGTTACTGATTCTTCATCGAGAAAGAGAAATGGACCCCGTAGTTTGACTTTTGTTCTCAGTTGGCACAAGACATGTTCATATGCTAGATATGAGATTACAGCGGTGCAAGCTAGAAAGTATGCCTTCAGACCTCCCCGCCAAAGAAATACCTTGCATTTCAGCTCATTTCCACTCGTGTTTACAAGCTAGCCCACACTGTAAATAAAAACACCACTCGCTCGGAGTTTAATTCAAAGGACTGCATTTTCACAAAGCCTTTCACTGTCAGGTCTCCAATTCTGTGCCTCTGAAACTATTTGAATAGCCTAGTGCACACATGGGCTGTCAGCCTGGTGGCCATTCTTTCATTATGGGTCCAGCTCCCTTGAGCAACACCTTTTCTTGTGTCCTTCACTAGAGGAGGGGCATGGCTGCTTCCCCCAGAGAGATCCGTGCCCTGCTATTTTAACCCTCTGTGAGATGACCTTTTTAATAAGTGTCTTTCTCTGTTTTCCTGCCGGCCACTGTGCGAGCAAACAGAGCATGTCTTCTGCTTCCCTCAGATAAAGGAATCAATCAGAGAGGGTGCAACAGAGAAAGAGAGAAATAACTGGGCCATATATGGATTTATATTATGTAGATTTCCCCTTCTTCTTCCCTGTAGACATTGCAAAATGCTTGCAGCTTCAATAAAATACATTTCAGATTTATGAGAAAAATACAATTGAAGCACTAATACTAATACTCTCAGTGAAAAACAATAAGACCCCCTCACAATGCCGAGGATGGTAATATGATTGAAATAGTTTTGACAAATGTCTAATATGAAGACCGTCTCTGTGACAGAGAGCCAACCGAATTTTAAAACTGGTTGATATGTTTTACCCCTTACACTCCTAACCATGACATGTTTGTTTGAAATGTTTTGATGAATTTACATCAAGGCTTTGGGTCAGTAGCATGGAAACATTCAGTAATACCCACAACTATGAACAGGCTCCTGGCAGCCCATGTTTTCTACTAACTGTTTCCAACAGGCTCCTATTGGTTGTACTGTTTTTTTTTTTTTTTCTTTTCAACTAACTTTGTATATTGATCCAACAGCTGCTTTGTGGCTGCCAAGAAGAATGTGCCAAACTGCAAAGACTTTATTTGCTTCAAAAGGGCTCACATAAGAGGAAAGCGACATGAGCAAGACCTGATTAGCCGAACTCTGAGCCACTGCCGTTCATCAGAAATTCTGCTGTGTTTTTGCTGGGGTGTCTTGCGACATCCTGGTACAAAGAGCAGCACACTGATTACAAGGCTTTGAAAGGAGGAGAGGCGGTCAGGGGAGAATAGCTACTTCTGGCACAACGCAGCCACTGAAAAGAGACCTCATGCTAGAGTGAGCTCTCAGAAATGGGTTTGAGTCTTCGCTATGTATGTGTTTGTGTGGGTGCATGTTCTGTGTGAGTGTATGTGCGTAGCGGAAATAGGTAGGAGGAGAAAGGGAGTATTAAAGTAGATGTTTGACTCCACGACATAGCATCCCTGTACGTTTCCTCTGTGTGCGACAGTGCCAGCAACGCTAACAGTAGTGTCATTAGGAATTCAAAGCATATGCCCTCGTGAGGATGCCCTCTTTCTTTTTCCCCTGCGCTTCACACTGCACACATTATGCACTGTATAAAGTATTTATTGCTCTTTGTCAGACGAGCACTGCATTTCAGGCAGGAAAACAATCAAAATAACAGAAAGGATTGTCTTTTATGCTCGTATTTGTGTGTTAAGGGTAGAAATCATAATGGCCAACTCTGCCATTCTTTGCCTTTTTCGTTTTCATCTCCCCCACTCTCACACTCTGTCTTGATCAATCAGTCGTCTGCTTAGGCACAACACACACAGACATGTATTAATGCGCACATGCTCAAACATGCACCCTCGAAGCACCTGCATGCTTGCACTTTGCATTTTAGATGACACATAATTCATTCCCGAGGAGGCTACACACATGCTGTGACTTCACCCAGTTGACCTCTTTCTTAAGTAGGTAGCCGCAATCGCTGTGGTAACATGGACAACCCAGACGTAATCTCATGTACTCACCCAGAACTACATGCACTGATTGAAAACACAACATAAATGATACTGTGTTAGTCATCCCTGCATTAGGTAGCAACCCTGTGAAATCACTGACTTTAATTGTGTGACAAAGACCTGGCCATAGAGCGGTTGTCTCGGTTACTCTTGCTCTCTTCATCTCTTCTTGGCCCTGGCTCTGCCTGTTCTTTGTTCACTCTCTTCCTCAGCCTGCAAGTCTTTTTCAGCGGCACAAGCAAAAGAATGGCACATTAAATCTTAATAGGACTGCGTCTGGCCGTGTTGAATTGCAGAGCGTGTTAAGCCGGCGCTTTCCTCCCCCTTGGCACACGCTTGTGGAAGTGGAAAACAATTGAATAAAAGAAACCGCTCCCTCCCTCTGTAACACAAGTGACTTTGACTGCTCTGCTGAAGGTATTAGACTGAACTGACTCCAGCTCACAAATGACTTAAGCTCTTACTGTAACATAAATTACATTACAACTGCATATACATGAAATGTAGATACAGGATTTACTTGACCACCCATTATGAATCTGTTGCATATTCCCGTTCTAATGAGAATTGGAAAAAATTTCCATTAAACTCATAGTTACTTGATATTCTTTAAAACAGCCAGCTGGCTGAGACAAATAAAATTGATTAGAGGAAAACAATTGTATCAAGGAGAGACAAGTGAAATGTATGGAGACATGAAAAGCACGGAGAAAAAAGGGGGAAATTTTTGAGCAAAGCTGATCAGTGGAAAAAAGAAGTGCAGATTGAGAGAGTGAAGGTAAGGTGGCCAGTTGTAGCAGCAGCGATGTGAGTCCAGGCCTGCTTTGTAAGGCAGTCAGAGGTGGTAATTAGCCAGTGATGAGTTGACTAGTTGTGAGTCCAGTGCACGGCACTGCTGGGTGGGGCTGTGGGAGGTAGATAAGGCCGGCAGTGGGCTTATCTCTGGGAAGGACAGGCACCAGGCCTGCCAGGCAAATCCACCCACAGACAAGCTGCATTTTATTAACAACATCATTAATGCGAGACAGGTTATGTGCGGTGGCTCGGAAGAGAGACAGGAAAAAGTAAAAAACAAATATAGTCTCAATTCCTGCTTGGCTGGCCAGTCTAAAGTACATAGGCACCGGTTGACGTGTTTTGAAAGCAAGGAGCTTGTGGAGATGTTTACCAGGTAGGCAGCCAACGGAAGGGCACGGAGAGCGAGCTTGGATCTTACCTCTGGGTTTTGCTCACTCTCCTCTGGGTCCCCAGAATTCAAATGATTTTCTTTTTTCTCTTTCAAACGTGGGACTGCTCACCAGAATAATGATGAAGCAGATACAGAGAAACATAACTAGGTGCAAAGAAAAGGCAAAAATGTATTTTAAAAACGTTATGGATATTCCGGGCTCAGTTTTCTAACCATTGTTTTTTTTTCTCTGAATCTGCATACACGTAATAAAACATATGCTACAATTCCATTGCATTAAGACATTTATTTATGCTTTTGTTTAAAATCATGTGAATTCTTCTCATCAGACGGCATCTCAACGTGTGTAACAGGTAGTGGAAAATAAGCATTCACTTACTCTGGTATGATTTTTTAAGCATGTAAGAACATGAACAATTGGTTTGTAATTAGCATTCCATATTAGCATATCAAATGCCAGAGAGTGTTTCAGTGGCATTGTTTTTATTTGTTTGTTTTTATTGCACTAGAATTTAACAGGATGTAACACTGACATTGAAACAAGTTCACCAATCAACATCTAACTCATTCAAAGAACAGACACCTCAAAGACTCTCGTAGAGGCGTTTTAATCATGTTAATATACCCTAATGAATAGGTCACAGGATTTGCTCATGTCGCTTGGAAATATACTGCACATTGATCCCCAAAGGCCTTTTTCCTTAGATGGCTTTTGCCAGACCTGCCAGTAATGGGAGGAAAGGAAGGAGGGAGATGGAGGGCGGTGGAAAGAGTGACCAGTCCGACAGGTTTATGTCTCCCGTCAGGCTAAGCTCTGTGGAATAGGCCCACAGGAAGGAGCAGAGCCAGCTGTGACGGCATCCTGCTAGCCACTGTGGTTTAGGAACTTTGGGGTTACATTATCACCGACTCAACATTTCCCCCTGTCCTCTACTCCTCCCAGGGGTTGTTTTTGTTGGCCAGGGGGTAGTGTTTGGGTGGGGGCTGCTATGAGTCTGTATGGAACAGCTACTCCTATAATTCAGGATACAGGGAGTTCAGCCACCCTCAAGGACAGGGATTCTCAAATATCACGTGAAAGTAACGCATTTGTTCCTTAGTTCTAATTGCCATTTTTGGACTGGAAGGTGGGTTCATAAATTTCGTTTTAAGTGCAGAATGGGTGCTATTTAAGGTCTGCAAGGCCACCAGCTGGAACCTGCTTGTGCGTCGGTACAGAATGTAACAGTACAGCCACGGTGTCAGGTAATACAGAGGTGTCCTCTTAATCTTAAGAGCAGCAGACAGTGGGGGGTCCAACACCGTTGAGAATGTAAAGGTCATCTAATCTATTCCACCTCGAACCTGCTTGACTGATCGACCATTCTGGAGGAGTCAATCGATTTGATCAGAGAGGCTCTCCTTAGAGAGGGCCTCCCAATAAGGGGCTTGGATTCTGCAGAATGCTGCAGATTGTGCCAGCTTGGTGCATGTCTCTGCAATAAACAAAGACATTAAAATTCCTGATTAAATAGTAACTCGCCACCTGTGGTAGCCATTCTCTAAATAAGCCACTGATTTAAGACTGCAGAGAACATCTAACGTTAGTCTCACTTCATCATATTATCAGGCTCATTCTATATGCAGTGCATGTACACTAAAATCAGATCAACAAAATCCTGCAGGACTGACTGACAGCCAAGAGAGATTGGGCTGTGGTAAACAGTGTGGTAATCTTTATATTAGGACATTATGTGCCCCCAGTCAAAGCATGATGCATCTTTCTCATCATGAACTTGGTTTGTAGAACATACCCCACAAACAAAGTCAACAGACAAAACCATCGTATGATTGGATTTTAATCCAATTGCATTATTATTCAGACCTCCCATTGGCCATTCATTACTCTCACATGGAGCCTGTGTGGGTTGTTATCACCAAATCAGACTGAAGACTGTATTCTGGAGAGCATGCTTTCGTTTGCATCCTTTAAACCCTTCGAGCCTTTCCCCTCTCAGGGCCCGCCAACGGAATACCTAATTCCAAAGTAAACTGATTGCTCTCTCCAACAAGATTACACTGTGATGATGTTAGCCAAGTGAGACCGCTATTCGGATGCAACCAAGGCAAGCAAGGATGCTTACCACAAGTTGACTGATCAGCATGTTAAGAGAAACGAGGTTGGATAAAAAAAAAAGAGTAAAAAACGAGGGATAGAAATCGAACAAGTGTGAGAGAGTTGTGCGCGTGGGGGTAAGCAGAAATGTAATTTGCTTCTCACCTCAGGCGACTGGGCTCTAAGGCCAGTAAATATGCAAACAAGCTGAGCCTGGCCATCAATATAAAGACCCTAGATGATTGCTAATCTCCACTGCAGAAGTAGATTGAGGTCTGTTGAGCAGTTCTATGGAAAATTACGAAAAAAAGAGGGAGATTAAAGTCCAAACTACATCTCTGTGTTTGCCCCACCAAATTTTGCCCGACTAAGAATTGTGGATAAATTTGAAGTTTAGATTGAGAAGTAACAAACCATTTGTGATGCACATCGGTGATACATCAGCCATTACAATATCAAATATATATTGCAAACATGTAAATGATTTCTTAATCTTACATCAGAGACCACCTGTGTTGTGAATATAATTCAGAAACTTGTGACATAACTTCTCAGTAACTTTGAACCTTGTTCTCAACTCACCACCGTCCTTTCATCACAGCAAATTCCTTGTCTGATACAAGCTCTTAGACGTGAGGCACAGTAGTTTACCAGCCCATTGTCATTCCACATACATAATCCAGGATAAAAAAAACCTATGGGACATGGACCAGGCTGGAGTCATTAGGTGTATGCGTGGCTTACCCAGACAACCAGATAAACCAGATGCCTCGGGATGGCCAGGGGTCATCTCTCTGTGAGAACACGTTGTTGATGTCCTTGTTTCTCTCTTCCTTTTCTTTACCTGCCCTCCCCCTCTTCATCATCATTCTTTTCTTTCGTTCCTACTTTCCCTTGATTGCTCTGCACAGTCATGACAAACACAGAGGTCCATGCTGGAGCTTGGCAGTCGAAAAAACCTGTCAGCTAAAGGAAAGGAGCAGAGACAGACATGGGAGTTGTTGTGGCCCTAGGTTGAATGCCTAAGGGTGTACTACGTGTGGAGGATAGTTAGTGTAGAAGGAAGCACTGCAGTCTGCAGGTGAATTCTCTCATTTTGGGAGACTTAATGCATTTGAATCATCACCTCTAGGGATGAGTGTTATGACTTTTTAGTTACAGAATGAACCTTGATATAAAATGCAGCAAAGGTAGCAAGCTTTTTTGCTTTTTGCTTTTTTCTCAATACAGCAGAGAGCCATGTACGAGGAATATATAATCTAAGAATGTCGTCCTAGTGCTAAACATAATTGACTATTTCTTGTATTTTGGAATGCGTTTCCAGCATTGAGCTTTACCCTCTGCAGCGAGTGCACAAGGCTTGAGGATGTTTACCTGGCATGGTGCCTGTTGTAGCTGCCCTCCTGTTGAGGAATAGCAGGTCAGGCTATAGCTATGTGTTTGTTTGTGCATAGGAGCATTTTTGCACTTGTGTATGTATGATGCACAGGGTGGATCATTAGGATGGAAAGGATCCGAGAGCCCGTTATATTCAGCGAGGACAAAAATATCTCCAAATATTTATTTATGAAGGTGGTGCTAACTGAACTCTCAGTCCAACAGAACCATCCATCTGCTCAGCTATCAATCTTCCACCTCTGTCCCTTTGTCCGTTTACTCATACAGCCATTTATCCATCCTCACCAGTGGCCAAAGGGTGATGCCTCTTTGTGGCCCTGATAATCTGGACCAATTTTCTCTGCAATTTATTTTCCAGCCAACCACCCACCTGGTCAAGCAGCGTAGGACTTCTCAAGGTAGAGCCACTCATCCCAGCAAGCCCCTTCCCACCAATCACTTTGTGTTTTTTTTTCATCCCAAGCTTAAGATCTCTCCTCAGGTCTTTTGTGTTTCATTGAAGTTTCATTATAGTGCTGTAGTAATGCAATCATTACTCCTTTTTTTACTTTAATCTTCGAGCAAGGGTTGTAATGTCCCTACCATTCTCCATCTTTGTTTTCTATTATCATCTTCTATTTCTATCCATAGCTCTCTCTCCTGCTCCTCCTTTCTCTCTCTTTCTCCCTCCCTCCCTCCATCCTGTCATGGCTCCTCAGTATTCTGCTGCTGTCTTGTGTGGAGTGATTTTGCCCAGACACGTCTGGCTCTGGGTAAAGTGCGGTCCCCAGAGAGCATGCTCCGCAGCCCCCAGGTCGCCGGCACCATGAATACATTATGATCCCCATTTCCATCCTGTTGCCACGGCAGCACTTTTGGAGCCGCAGGGCGATTAAGACGTGTGCTGTCGATACCCTGATAGGAGCAGAAGTTGGATCTGGAAGCTGGCCTTGGATCAGATTCCATCTTTCCTCCTACTATTGGTGGCTTCACTACAGGGAAGAGGAGGTCTTGTGAGTTTTTTATTGGCTTGACAAGCTCACCTGCTGTACATAAGCATAATCATACATCCATCCTCAAGCGCTTTTGCCAACCTCTCTCGCTTTATCTCTGTCTTCCCTGCCTGAAACCATTTCCCTCCCTTATTCTCACTTCCGTTGCTCCTCCCCATCACCGCAGTTCAGCTAAGGCAGCATTATACGCAGTCTCTCTTTGCTCTCTGATATTCTGCTTTCCTCACAAAGGAAGCAACTCCCTTACCTTTTATTGTTTCCTTTTTTTCTTTGGGGGATGATGTATAAAACATGGTGCCTCAGGTAGAGGATGTTGGGTAGGAAGCCATGTCCCCCTAAATGGCCAGCCGTGTGCATGCGCCTAACACTTCACTGAGCAATCTGTCAACATGTCAGCAACACATGTTTTGTAAAAAGCCTCTGGTGGGAGCCAGGGGAAAAAGGCACTCCTGCCAGACCAGAGAGGAAATGCTTTTTTCTCCTCTATGCAGTGGATTTTCTATTGCTGGTGCTCAGTCCCACGGGCCCCTCACCACCACCCTCCCCTCCCCTCCCCCACATATACACCCGTTGTCTGCACTTCAGAAATTTGAACTGGGGACCCTCAAGGGGGTTTACTGGGAGGGTGGGGGTAGGCTAGGAGGGAGGGGCTCTCTCTTTTTCAGAGAGTATGAAATTGTGAAGGTATATTGTGGCAGGTCCCCAAGCGGTCTTTTCTAATACCTGAGTTTCTGGCGAAGCTGGAAATTACCAGCGGCTCCCCCGAGGGACGGCTTTATCCACACCAGGAAGGGGAGCAGAACTCAGTGGGGAGGTTACTTAATGCATGGCTGAAATAAAAGAATTTCTGAGAGACAGAGGCTGAAAAGCTAGCTTTTTTTTCTCCCTTTTCAACCCCCCCGTTCCCTCTCCCTCTCTCTTTTCCTCCCCAGTAGTATAGTTTACTACTCTGCCTTCTCTTGAAGGGTTCTAGTTTAATAAACTTTCAGAGGATCCTGCTGGTGCAGACAGCTAGACAAATACCCTTGTGTGTTCTCTTTTGTCGGAGATACAGCTTTTTGTTATATTCTTGCAAATTTGATTTCTCCCTCTGTCTTTCGTTTTCTCTGCCGCCCTCTGTCTCTTCCCCTTTCTACATTTGTCTTCATCTCCCTCGTCCTCCCCTCGTTTTCTGTCTCTCTCTTCGATACACATGCACATACGCACTCTTACAGACACACACACACACACAAAGTCAAACTCTGTCTCTTGTGGTTGAGTTTATTGTTTGGTCTGTCTCTTCGTTCTCCCCCTCTGTGCTCCCTTTTGTTTTCTGTATGTTTTGTTGTACTGTGCAGAGAGGCAGAGATGCAGATAGAATGCAGACAGTTTGCCCTCAGTGAAGACTGCGCACAAGCGCCGTTGGTGTCTGTTTAACAAAACACATTAATCTATTTACCCAATACCAAATGTATAACTCTACTTTTCAAACACAGGGTGTAAGGTTTTTTGGATCAGAGAGATTTTAATGCACAATGTTTTGCGGGCAATTTACTTATCCTTCTGCATGGCCTTAATTTCTACTTAGCGTATGCCAGAATAGCCTTTCTTTGGTTCCTTAGTAATCTGCACCTGTATCCAATAATCATGGATCATTATTCCTACCGTGTTCATAACCTTAAAAAAACAACATAAAAATATCATCTCATGTACGAAACGCCTCTCTGTTTCTTTCTCCCTTTCTCTTCCTCCCCCTCTAGTGTTGGTAAATAATTCAACCTTTTCCCTGTAACAAGTGCTGGCCTTAATAGGGAGCAGTACCTGTAGTCGGGATAAACAAGGCAGTCGGCTTGAGCAGTGAAACAGAGGGATTTGGGTTTCATGAGGGTAGAGGAATAAGTCGTTTCTTTCTGAAAGGCAGAGTAGACTGGCTGACATTAATTAAACCCTATAGGATAAAGGTTATCTGAGGCCCAGCAAAGCAAAGAACGTGCATGCATGTGGGATGTTATGTCTGTAGAATCCAAATCCATACTTGTAATTAAGGCAACATGTGTGGGCTCAGGCATGTGTGGTATGTTTAAACTATTATGTTCCAATATCTATGTGCCAGGGAGCTAATGAGATAAAGGAGTGACAGCATTTCATCCAATAGAAGAAATGTGCTAACCTCTCTGACCTGCTACTCTCAGTTGCAGATGCAAGCTGATGATCCAAAATAGTCTAAAAGAATCTACGAAGGACAATGTAGCTTCCACCCCTGCTACATCTTCAGCATTCAACACGTTCCTAAAAATAAAAACTGAGTCAACTTTCTAGAGAGTTCCATGTTTAGAAAACATTGTGTAGCCTATCATGCTCTATGATAGTAGGTGTTCCTCCTCAACAGAGAGGCTCCCATGGTGCACCTGTGACTGAGTCACCTGACCCAAGCTTCAGCACAGCACTCGGGTGCCATGGCTCATGTTTTACAAATTACCCAGGGGGCTGTGCACCACCTCTATGCCCACATTTCCTCTCTGCTGTATGCATAGTGCAAGGGATTATAGTCCCCAAATTCAACTCCACCCTCGGACAATGAACAGCTGCAGGTATGAATGTCACCTTCCTAACCCAAGAACGCTAAGGAAAATACAAATTAAGGAAGGGTGCATATCCTGCTCTGACCTGTTAGCTTTTGCTGTGTGTATGCTGTATAAAAAAAAACAGCATGGATCATTTTACCAGTGGCTTATAGCTCTGTGTTATTCGTGTGTCATGAGTCGTCCAATGATAATCTTAGAACATCTCTTTCTCTCACTCTCTGTCTGACTCATCAACTTATTTGCATGCTAAATGTAATTAAAGGTCACCTTGTTGGTAATATTCTCTTGATACTTAAAATAGCCTAGCAAGATATCCAGTAGAGGAGTGACATGGGCTTCATTACCGCCTCATTATATGATGTTTCTATATTAGCGCTACAGTAACACTGTAGCTCTGTCTATAGTAATGTGTTATCTTTTCATACACCGATGAAGCCTGATGTCCTCTCATCTACAACAGCCCGTTGAAAAGTAATTAACTGATATAGATGTTGCTGTCAGTGATAACTGATATTGGGGGACTATTACATTCACTCCATTGAATGATGGGTGATGAATTACTGGAAGATACACAATCAGACTGACGCGATATTACAAAATAACCAAACAAACGATTTTATATACAGTTTTTATTAAAATGCATGATTAGCCTGTAATGATTATTAGTAAGTATTCATCTATATCTGAGCTTTTCCTCAAGTTAACTTGAATGGATGATAATTCAATGGGGGTGTTGGTTGGCAGTCATATTGAGTTCCTCTCCTGAGAGAGACATAAATAGCCTCCCAGGTGGCAGTGTGCAACTAAGTTAATGGTTACTTAGCCAAGGAGTGCTGGGTCTACGTACTAAATAGGGCGAGAAGAAGTATCCGTTGAGGTGGTGGAATGAGAGGAGGGTTTTCTATGGTAAGAAGAACCTCAATAATCTCTTTAAGGGATTTTTCTACAGTGACCCTGAAAGTTTTCCACTAAGTACGTCATCATTCAAACTTTTAGAAAAACAGTCCTGGGCAAACTTTTTTTTCAACTGATAAATAGATAAACAGGAATAAATCAATGTGAAGTGATGGATGAATAAGTAAAATGCCCTGTAGTCATTTGTCTCGTTGTATTCAGGCCTCATATTCTAGACCTGTTCTACAAATGAAGATGAGGTTGAGGGCAGGGAAGGAACTGTTTCGTTTGTTGAGAGGGGGGCATGTTTGTGCACGCATATTAGAGTGTGTTTATGTGTGTGTTTTCATAATACTTAGTAGTATTAAGATATGACGGTGAGATGCCTGGATACCAGCAGAAAACAATAGAAGGGGGAAACAAAGCAAACCCCTAAATCTGTCTGCCATTTGTGCTCCCATACTGTACACACATGTCGTGAGTATTCTGGCACAGTTACTGGGCCAGGGAAGTGCTGGTCTAGGGCCTGGCCCATTCTCCAGAGACAACCCACCCACCTCCTCCCTCTCCTCCCCCTTCCCCCTTCCTGTGCAGTCTGTGGACACAGTCTGAGGCGACAAGGTTGCACAACAGCTCGCAAAACCTCCTTCTTTACAAACACGATCATAAAAAAGCCACAGTCTGCCATTAGAATTCTGTTTAATAAGAAAAAATAATTAGAAGGACTGTGATAATTGTGTCAAGGGGGAAATAGATCAGACAAATTACGGGAAGAACCAGAAAATCTTGCCGCGGCTTTGTTACTTTGCTGTTGGTTCATTTCAACATTGATCCACCCTTCCATCTGTCATCCTATTCCTGTGCTCCTTCTTCAACTCTCCATTTCTTTCTCACTTTCTTTCTCCCTTTCTTGGACCCGAGAGTGGAGGAGCCTTCTGGCTTTAACAGAGAAGGGATGAAGATGTTTATTCATCTGGAGGGTATTAGAGCCATGATTAAGGAGAGGAGGGAGTAGCAAGGCTGATGCGACGGCTGAATCGCTCGTTCGTGGGCCGCCTGCGGGATTCTGGCCAACACACCAGGAAAACAAAAAATGAAGAAGAATGAAAAAAAAACTTGCAGTTAAATTTGATTCTCTCGGGAAAAGACAGAAGTTTAAATTTTAGACGCTCTGGCTTACTCTCTCAATTCTCAGTCTCCCTCCTTCTCCTCACAGCTAAGCTAATTATTAATGAATGCGGTTTCTGTTGAACCTTGGAGAGGTGTCAGCGCTGCAGTCACTGAGGGTTAAGAAATCTTGACATTTAAGACAGGGATGCATGAAAATACATCGTCTTGCTTGAGTTGATACTTGTTTTTCCTCCCGTCCCACTCTCCTCTGCAAAATGCATGTTTTGTTCTCCCTCCTGGGCTGTCTCCAGTTGTTTTACCACTGACAAGCTGGGATGGCATGGAGCAGATATCAAATAGAGCCACAGTGTATTAATCAGAGGAACTAAAGGTCGTGGGTCAAGAGGCAGGATTAGTCTTTTTTTATAAATGCTTATGCTAAAGCTAACACAAGATTGTAAGAGTGGTTCGTGATGTACTTGTGAATTTATTCACCTTTTCACGTAAGAAAAAAGATGTGTTGATATAAGACTTTTTATGGGCACTTGGCAGACAAACTGCCCTTTTTAAAAATATCCCCAGTGTACTGGAACATAGATCCAAGTGTCTGAAGCTATCCTAAAAAAAGTGAATTCTCTGTTGAAGTCTAGCCCAAGTTTTATGGGTCGCTATGAGGTAGCTTGATTAAAAAGAATTAGACCCTATTTTCTGAATTCACTGAGTGCTGTGCTTGGTTTTCAGTAATGGATAGCGTCTCTTGAAACTTGCAGAGCAAACCCTATTTTAATGAAGCAACCATACAGTAACTCAGCATATTTCTGTACTCACAACCATTTTTTTCTTCTACAAGTGATCGCATAAATCACATTTCCATGAGTAACTAAGTGCGGGGGAAAAATAAAAGAGCATCCAAGTAACCTCTCGCACAGTGAGGGAACATTAGTAGGGAGGCAACGCAGCACAGCGCTGCAGCATCTCTCGCAGTGGCTGACTGGCTGACTGGATTGCTAGCCGTCCACCGGGTCCTGCTCCTGGTCTGCCGCAATGTTGAGGGAGCAGAACACACACACACACACACAGAGTGGCTCCCTTGCCTATTGAAGCCCAGGCCAGCC
Organism: Microctenopoma stevenorrisi; assembly: GCA_032270685.1. Lineage (NCBI taxonomy): Eukaryota > Metazoa > Chordata > Actinopteri > Anabantiformes > Anabantidae > Microctenopoma > Microctenopoma stevenorrisi. The sequence goes on along the minus strand of JAUMTR010000009.1, from coordinate 10,184,633 downwards.
CAGTCCAGTCCAGCCTGTCGCAGCACTCCCTTAGAGCCAGTGCAGTGAGGCAGGCGGTGAAGGGGCATGCTGAGGGACAGATTGCCATCCTCCTTTCTCCCCCTGGGAGACTCACTGTGTCTGCTTGTTCTGCCAAGACCTGAGGGACAGCCTCCTTCCTGTTTGTGCTGCAGTTTACCTGAAGTGGTCAACTGTCCTTCCTCTCCACACCACCAGCCGTTCACTTCCACAGGAGATGACACCACTGCCACCACCCCTCTCCCACACACAAACTGCTCCACCTACATCCTAAACACAGCCCATCTTGCTTTGCAGCACTTTTAGCTCCTATCATTGTCAGTAGAGCTATATGTTTTCATACTGTGAAGAAATATTTCATTTCACTTTCATTGAAATTAGTTTTGCTATAGTGGTAGTATCTTTACTACCAATACATGTTTATTAATCATGTACGACACCATATTGAATTTCACAGAGTTAATGACATGCATGCTGTGAAGTGTATTTTGGTTCCAAAGTGATTCACTTTTAATAATTCAAACACTTCAAATCAAGTAAAATTAAACTAAAACAATCGAACATTAACATTAGCCCTCGAGCCCACCCACTGCACTCTGACTAGTAGTCTATTATGAACCCCCAAAATCACCTCTCTTGAATAATGAAGTAATTAAATGTCTCCTTTTCATGTCCTTTCATTAATTACTTTTTTCTCTATAAAAAAGATTTAATTTCTAAAGCTGCAAATTAAAGCACTGCTGACAATTTAATTCACAGTTAACCCTGTCTTCGTGACTTAGCCCTGCCCTGGTGTAACACTTGATTCTCTTAGAAAAAAAAACAGGCAGAGCCGAACAAGAGCCGCTTCGTACAAATTGTATCAAACTAAATGTTGATAATATTCATCACTCTGTAAAATAGACAATTCTTAGCATTTTCTCCAGGCCTATTCAGACCTGGCATCTGGCATGCATATTGTGTGGTAAAGTTTGTTTCTGACCTTAGTAACCCAACTGTAATAGTATGCAGTTGTTATGGAGGATAGGAAATGTGTTACATGGCACTAAATCAACTCTGGCATGCCTTCAGAGTTCAAACACTGCAGTTATGGATTGATATGCAATGCTAATTTTCAAAGAAACACAATGAGAAAGAGCCCCTACGCAGCACAAACACCCTCTTTCATTGTACATGCCTGATATTATTTTATTAAACATTATCATTGACAATCAGAATTTAAATGCCCGTGTTTGTGCTCTGTGATAAGTATTGAAATTCCACTTTTAATTTTGTCTCCCTATCATGGAAAGAAAAAGCCTAGTAAAGGATGACTGGCCGCCCCACTTTTCCTCCTCCGGCCTTCCATTTGTCTAACTTTCCTGGGATGCCACTGGGGCACTGTGATTTCTGGGACAGTGACCAAGTGCTCCTGTCTGTGCTGGGGGACGTGGGTAATGTGGACAAAGTAGTTGACAGTTTGCTGCTTCCCCATGATTGAGAGACAGAGCCATGAGGGCCAGAATAATGGACACCCACACCACAGAGTCAGGACAGTGCTTGATGTTCCAGCTCTTTGTGTCAGGCCCTGTGTGAAAAAAATCCCCACTGACTGCAGTTTGGGGGTGTGTGTCTTTATCCTTCAAGTGTGTGTGTCTTGATATGTGTTTTGTTGTGCGTGTACATGGTGTCGGGCCAGAGCAGCTCACTGCTACGGCATTGATGAAACCCCAGGAAGTGAATCCCCATTTCATCCACTGTTTTTCTACCCTGACCAATAAAAGATAGCATCCTTGTTCGCTGCTCCTCTAGTCGTCTCACACAACTCCTCCCTTCATCCTGTAGCGTAGTGGATTTGATTGATCTGTAGCAAAGGGGGAAAGGGACCTGACATTTCTCAGTGATGTGTAAAAAACATATTGTGTTTGCTAAGAAAAAAAAGAGAAAAACCAGGAGACAGACTGAGTATACACACACACACACACACACAGACAATGCTTTATCTCAGGGAAGGAATGCATTGGTAAATACTAACTCTGTTAAATACTTCTAATTGTGCTTATTCGTGTGTGTTAATCAGCTGCATGGTGCAAGAAGCCACATCTAGCCACCTGGCACTTTTGTTGACAGCTACTGGGAATTATCAGTGTTTCATTTTGACTGGATTTGATGTCTTAAAACAGGGATGTAGCAGGACTACTGTGAGTAAAGCCCAGCACTGGGCCTCTTCCAATAGCTCTGTGTCCTCTGAGCTCCCCGTTCTGAATCAACTGAGTGATTTGTTCATCTGACTGGAATTAGTCCCAAAAAAAATGACACCCTCCTCTCCCTTTCCCTCTCTCAGTTAGGAAATTGAAGGCTTAGCTAATGCAAAAGAAAAAAAAAACAAACCTCACCACCTATTCTATTAGATCTTAAGTGGTTGTGTCACAAACACGGCTGTACATGATAGCATGATGTTCAGACACACATCGCTATTTGGGCATCAGAACAGGAAAAGCGTTGAGATGACACATGCGTTGTCTCATGGGGAACGCTCACTACTTTTCCCTGTAACTGTAAAAAGATCCCCTCTCTGAATATGAAGTGGGGTCACAGTATTACATCAGACAAGTTGTCAGCTTTTTGTTTATTCAATGAATCCCCAATCCCCAATGTGCCACAAATATACTCACACAAACACATCTCTTATGACAACTACTACGTACAGATCTCTGGTACAACACACAGGAAGATATTTTTGGCAGCTAAAAGCACGGCCACGCTTTGCTTTACTAGAATGGCTTTTGAACAATGTCCATCTTTCTATAGAAGTGGCAGATGAGCAATAGCAAAAACATTTTTTCTGATAAGATAAGGTCCTGGACCTGGATAAGAGTTTGGCTACCCAAATAGAAGACACGTACTCTGTTGCTGTCAGACAGTGATAAGCCATCTTGAACTATGTCCAGGAACTCAAATGTGAAGGTCCGCGGTCCAGCAGGGAGGTATTCCCAAACCACGGTCATTGAAAGATTTCAGTAGGGCATACTTCTGGATAAAATCACAAATGCAGCCATTGTTTTAAAGCAAACTTTTGGCAAAGCCCGTGAAGATGAAGAAATGTGTTCATGTCATTCTAACAATAAAAACAAAAAAAGCCTCTTCAGTGCACAGGTGATCTACGAACCTTCGATGCTACATTTACTGAATGCAACAATTGTATTATTTTCTGCTGTGTTAGATTATATGATGGTGAAAAAACATTAGTGTTGTACTCACATTTCATTGAACTTTATTTTGCTTTTTCATTTATGATACTTAGACATTAAGGCTAAGATTCTAGTCTTTGATATAGGGGACTGGGATCTATTTCAACAATTGTGTAATTGAAGTATTAGCAATCCAAAAATCCCTTCCTGATCATGCCCTCAGCCTATACTATGACAGAGTGGCTTCTGTCTACTATACATTTTTTAATATTTCTTTATAATTGATGCTTATTGTGTAGCATTGAAAAACACTGAAGTAATATTTGCCAACATATGCATGATAGTCCAAAGGGAAACAAAGTCATCTGGAAAATTAATGACTTACTCTTTTAAAAAAGTATTTTTTTTTATGTCTTACTAATTCTCAGATATATTAATTGCATAAATTAAAGCATTCCTCAGGGTTTTAAAGCTTTGCTGATGTGTACAGAAACAGCAAACCTACCTGTTCCCAACATTAAGGATTATTTGAATAGAAGTATTTACTTTGGGAAAGGGTGCTATAAATGAACACAGAGATGCAGAAAGAGTGTTTCAGACTGCCTTAGAGGAAACTCAGACCTTTGAGGGAAGAGGCGATTTTTTTAGTGGCTACTTTTGCAGTTAAAGGAAAATAAACACTAATATGCAGAGTACAGTAAATCTGTATGCACCTTACACATGCTAGAATGATTTGGTGGACGTCACAGGCAATGCTTATTATTTCAATGCTTAGGTTAGATTTATATTTTACCCATATACATGGCTATGCCACTTTTGATGACTTTACCAATAGCACCACTCCAAATTAGGTTGTTTTGTTCCACACAGGAGACATTTAAAAGAAAAAAAAGGAGGGGGTAGGGACAGAACTTACTGAGAGGGACAGGCCTTAAGATGGAGGTCTTCCTCCCAGGACGTGACAGGCTGTTGGCTGGAGGATGCTCAGGAAGGCCTTGGCAGACCAACAAAGACAGCCCTTCAGCTGCAGGGTGTAGTTTTTCAGGCCCCAGCATCCCCTTTGGCAGCAACACAGAGAGTGCTGGCGTGCACAGGCCCCCGGCCCGAGAGACAGGGAAGTAAGGCCCATTCTTTTATTTACTCAGGCTGCTGCTGAGGCCTGGGCATTTCTTGTCTGGGTGAAGAGGGAAAAAAACAAGTCTCTCTCTCTCTTTCCTCTTGAGGTCTCCTGAGAAATATTGTTCTTTTATCTACAGTTGTTCACACACTTGTTTCGGCCATTGCACTCGTATGTGTGTATCCAATGTGCACATGTATAAGTTTGTTACTGTGTGTATGTTACCCTGTGCGTGTGCGTGTGTGTGTCAAAGAGACAGGGACAGAGGAGGAGAAACAAAGAGAGAAAGACTATAAAACAGCTGCACATCTTAATATGTGAACGGAAAAGGTATAGTTTCAACTCTGAATGTCCCAAAACAGACATTACGTTTTTTTTAAACAGGCAACTATGTGTTTTCCGGGAGAACCATCTTTGTATTTTTGCTCCAGCACAAACCAAACCGTTGCTTTCGTATTGCTACTAGGCAACTGCTGAACCACCAAGTTAAAATATATTTAAGTGTAAGATGTTACATTAGGGCAAATTAATTATAGCATTGCACATTCATATTAACATTAATATTATGGAAGTTTGTTTTATCATATATAGGCCACTGCAATATTTCAAAAACCTACTATTAACTTTAATATTTGCCCATCTAAACATGCATTCTGGTAGTTGAACTCAAACAGTGTTCACAAAGCTCACATGTCCCCCACAGACACAACTTTATGTATGAGTGTTCATTGGAGTAAAGTCAGTAAATAAATAATATACATCAAGTAAACAAACAAAAACTGCAATGAGGTTGCTGTCCTGACAGCTTAGTAATGTCTCAGGGCATAGACATCCTCATTTAAGACAGTAGAATTTCATTTAGCCTTGTATACAGGCCCATTTATTTGTTTGTTTTATACTATTGTCTCAGAGCCAATATGTTTGACTGTAAGGCATTGGCTAGGGTCATTCTTCTTGCACTGTCTTCTTCTCCTATACCCTGGGAGGTAGCATGAGAGAGGGCAGATCCGCCCCCTCTGTGGAGGAGGGCAAAGCACTGAGTCACCCATCCTCCCTCAAACCAGAGAGAGAGAGAGGAAAAAAAGGAAAAATAACACGGAGACATGTATGAAAGATAAAGCAAGCAAATCAGGCAAGGTTTGCTTCTTGAGTGAGATGTGTGCGCAGAGTGGGCGCCTTGCCAGGGGTGGGAGGTTTCCGGGAGGGCCACGGTGTGGAGGTGGGCTCTCAATGTGCCGCTTTCAGCAGTTTGGAGGGGCAAGGGAATGGCCTCCGACCCCATCTGTTTCCTGAAGATAGGCCCTGATGGGGGTAAGTGCTCAGAGAGGGCATGATATCCTGACAAAGGGCAGATCTCCCAGCAAAAACAACAGAAAGGGGGAGAGAGAAAGAGACTTAGATTTGTCAGCCGAAGGAGAGTACAGGGGTTGGATCCTGGAAAGAGCTCATGCTTTTCCTTCGTCCCTCTCATAAATCTTTGCAGTTTCCTCTTGTTTTTCCCATTCCAAGTTTTGGCCTTTTGACACAGTTTTTTTCTTTCTGAAGGGGTTGGTATTATGCTGTTTTATTTAGGTAAGGAAGTTCATAGCACTTAGAATTCAGCAGCGGGAAGAAGTGGTCTATAACCTTTGAACTTGTGGAAAGTAGTGTTCTGTGTTTTCCTCATATCAATGTACAGTGAATAACTGGAAAAGAATGTCAGCAGAGAAATCATTTAAACAGGGACGCATTAGTGTAACACAAATGGGAACTGTATTGTCAGTTGACTGGCGTTCCCTGGTCAGTCTATGCACCTGCTTGTCCTTGAATGAGGTAGTTTGCCACTTGGTTATCTTGCCCTATCCATTTCCCCATCCTCTCCTGCATCCGCACATGGCACGTTCATCCACCCAGTATCAGTTGCCTCATGGCTTAGCACAGACCACACAGACAAATATGACAATAATTCCCAGCTTAATCTGATAGCTATTGATTGATGTTTGAAAGGCAAATGTTTCATGAGAAGCATCTGTTAGTAGTGGAGTATTCCTAAAGGCTACGCATACCTTAATCTTCACCTTTCACATTTAATTTTCTTTTTCAATATAACAAAATTATTTTTTCAGATTTTTTCTCTTGTCTTAAGGTCATTTCAAGGGCTCTTGTTTTTCAAAAATATTCTAGTAATTGTTAGGGAAATAATAGAAATGTTCTAATTTACCTCATGCCGGGCCTAAATCCTGAAGTACACCCATTGTCTTGTGTTGGCTTTAAATGTCAGGGAGATTGTGTGTTGAGTCACAGTGGGCTCAGCCATTACATGGCCACATACAAGGTTAATTGTAGTAAAAGTATTTCCACTTATTCTCTTCTCTAATTATACTTGAAATTGCATATTTAAATGTAACTTTTTAGATGTCACCTGAGGAGAGATATTGTTTCTGCTGAAGAAAAATGGTCTAAGTTGCAAAAATCTCAATTCATCTACTACAACCTCATAATTACTATGACAAATAATACAACAGTGGCCCTCCTTTTCTGTTTGAAGAAGTGAGACAAATGAGTTGCTACTACAGTCTAACAAAATTACTCACTCTGTCCTTCTTACTCTTTCTCTGTTTTTCTTCTGGCTTGGACTCATGTCTCTCTTTCTCTTTTATTTTTTCTGTCTTCTCCAGACACTGCTGATCTTGAGGATGACCCATCATGTTCCTGGCCAGCATCATCTCCTTCCAGTAAGGATCAGACTTCTCCAGGACACTGTGAGGACTATGATTTTGGTGAGGAAGAAGGGGGCCCTGGTCTGCCATACCCATGCCAGTTCTGTGACAAGTCCTTCAGTCGCCTAAGTTTCCTCAAGCGTCACGAACAGAGCCACGGTGATAAACTCCCTTTCAGCTGTACCTTTTGCAGCCGCCTGTTTAAGCACAAACGGAGCCGAGATCGTCACGTGAAGCTCCACACTGGTGATAAGAAGTATCACTGTGGAGAGTGTGACTCTGCCTTCTCGCGCAGTGATCACCTGAAAATTCACATGAAAACTCACGCCTCTAACAAACCCCACAAGTGCCCTGTGTGCCGCCGAGGCTTCCTTTCCTCTAGCTCTCTCCACGGCCACATGCAAGTACACGAAAGGGGCAAAGATGGCAGCAGCTCAGGTCTTTGTAGAGCTGATGAATGGAAGCTGAAGGAAACCCGCAAATGCAGCCGTTGTGAGGAGGGCTTTGATGTCCCAGAAGAGCTTCAGAGGCACATCTCAGAGTGCCACCCTGAGTGCTCTCCATCAGAGGATGGAGGCCTAGGAGCCACCCTGCAGTGCATCTACTGCCATGAGCCGTTCAGTGATGAGGGCACCCTGCTGACCCACATTGACCAGGCTCACAGCCGGGACAGAAAGGGCCACACTTGTGCTATCTGCTCTGAGCACTTTCTATCTGTTGAGGATCTCTATGCTCACATGGACATCCACCAGCTCCCAGAATCAAGTAACCATAGTAACAGCCCTTCGTTGCTGACTGTGGGTTATACATCTGTCTCTAGTACCACTCCTGACTCCAACCTCTCTGTTGATAGCTCCACAATGGTGGAGACAGCACCACCCGTGCCCAAAACAAGAGGCAGGAGAAAGAGGGCTGCTCAAAATGCATCAGATATGGGAGGACGCTCCTCCAAACAGCCAAAAGTCTCCTACAGTTGCATTTACTGTAACAAACAAGTATTCTCCAGTTTGGCTGTGCTTCAGATTCACCTGCGAACCATGCACCTGGACAAGCCAGAGCAGGCTCATACTTGCCAGTTTTGTTTGGAGGTTCTGCCCTCTTTACTCAATCTAAATGAACACCTTAAGCAGATCCATAATGCAGAAGACCATGCTGCCCTATTAGCCAGCTTGCCTGATGCGCTTCTTCAGTGTAACTTTTGCCCGGAGGTGTTGGGTGACCTCAATGCTCTACAGGAACACATCCGCTGCTCCCATGGCTTTCCCAGCCCCGTGGCCAAGGAGAGCAATGCCTTCTTCTGTCCCCAGTGTTTCATGGGGTTTTTGACAGAGGCTACTTTGGAAGAGCATGTTCGTCAGACTCACTGTGATGGGGGAAGCCTGCGCTTTGACTCTCCCCTGGCTGTTACCCCCAAGGAGCCTATAGTGGAGGTTTATTCCTGTTCATACTGCACCAATTCCCCCATATTCAACAGTGTTCTGAAGCTCAACAAGCACATAAAGGAGAATCACAAAAACATACCACTGGCACTGAATTACATCAACAATGGAAAGAAATCCCTGCGCACCCTAAGCCCCTCTTCTCCAATATCTGTGGAAACCGCCATGCTGAAACAAGGTAGCTCAGCCTCACGCACTACCAGTGAGTTCATATGTAACCAGTGTGGCGCCAAGTATACCAGTTTAGACCTGTTCCAGACTCATCTAAAAACTCATCTTGATGGTCTGCAGCCTCAACTCACCTGCCCGCAGTGCAATAAGGAGTTCCCCAATCAGGAGTCTCTACTGAAACATGTGACAATTCACTTCACTATTACCTCCACTTATTACATCTGTGAGAGCTGTGACAAACAGTTCACATCAGTGGATGATCTGCAGAAGCACTTACTCGACATGCATACCTTTGTGTTCTTCCGTTGCACCCTGTGTCAGGAGGTGTTTGACTCAAAGGTGTCTACTCAACTCCACCTGGCTGTAAAGCACAGCAATGAGAAAAAGGTGTATCGCTGCACCTCCTGCAATTGGGACTTCAGACATGAGACAGATCTACAGCTACATGTCAAACACAGTCATCTGGAAAACCAGGGTCGTGCCCATCGCTGCATTTTTTGTGGAGAATCCTTTGGCACAGAGGTTGAACTTCAGTGCCACATAACCACCCACAGCAAGAAGTACAACTGTCGCTTTTGCAGTAAGGCCTTCCATGCCATTGTCCTTTTGGAGAAGCATTTGAGGGAGAAACACTGTGTGTTTGAGGGAAAGGCACAGAACTGTGGTGCCAATGGTTCCACTGTAAGTGGTGAAGGGCAGCCTAAAGAAGATGCTGAGTTACAAGGTGTCCTAACTAACAGCCATGGTCCAGGGGCAGCAGGAGGATCTGTTGTAGAGTCCCAGAACAGCCACGATGGAAGTGAGGAAGAGGTGGACACTGCAGAACCTATGTATAGTTGTGATATCTGTGGGGCATCTTATACCATGGAATCGCTCCTCACCAACCACCAGTTGAGAGACCACAATATACGCCCTGGTGAGAGTGCCATGATGAAAAGGAAAGCGGAAATGATCAAGGGCAACCACAAGTGCAACGTCTGCTCTCGCACATTCTTCTCTGAGGCTGGGCTGAGGGAACATATGCAGACCCACCTTGGGCCTGTCAAACACTACATGTGTCCTATCTGTGGGGAGCGCTTTCCTTCCTTGCTTACCCTGACTGAGCACAAGGTCACCCACAGCAAAAGTCTGGATACAGGCAGCTGCCGCATTTGTAAGATGCCATTGCAATGTGAGGAGGACTTTCTGGAGCATTGCCAGATGCACCCTGACCTGAGGAACTCCCTGACAGGTTTCCGCTGTGTGGTGTGCATGCAGACAGTCACATCTACATTAGAGCTCAAGATACATGGTACCTTCCACATGCAAAAAACAGGCACCATGTCAAGCAACCAACCCATTAACCGCAGCAATGCCATATCGCAGAACCAGCAGCAACACCATGTCCAAAAACTTTTCAAGTGCGCCTCCTGCCTGAAGGATTTCAGGTCCAAACAAGACCTAGTAAAGCTAGATATCAATGGACTGCCTTATGGGCTTTGTGCTTCTTGTGTCACAGTAGCTGGCTCCAAGAGCTCCAGCCCAACAGTGAATGGAGGGAGGCAACAGCAGCAGGGTGGAGCCTCCACTCCAGCAGCAACTACCGCCACATGGATCCAGGGGGATAGTCTCAGTCCCGGAGATGGGAAAGGCAAAGCAGTCTCTTCATCATCTTCATCTTCTTCCACATCTTCATCATCTGCTGCCAAGACGCGATGCTCCAGCTGCAATGTGAAGTTTGAGTCTGAAGCAGAGTTGCAAAACCATGTTCAGGCAGTACATCGGGAACAGGCCGGGGACAGCAACAGTGGGCACCTCAAGACCCCCCAGGTGTCCCCTATGCCCAGAGCAAGTCCTTCACAAACTGAAGAGGTATTGTAAATAATGCTGTATTGAATGAAATTGAATGGCTCTTGAAAGCATGATGGATTTCACAGGTGCATGCCCTGCTATGTTAAATCAAAGAAAAACCTAAATTGATTGACAGTTTGTAATATTACCTTTTATTCCAACTTAATTATCCCTTTTTATTTATTTATTTACAGAAGAAGACATACCAGTGCATCAAATGTCAGATGGTGTTTTACAGTGAATGGGACATCCAAGTTCATGTGGCCAACCACATGCTGGGTAGGAGAGACCTCTTTATTTCATTCACTATCTCATCTCAAAGTGTTTGTACTGTATTATGCATAAACGTAATCAGTGTGGCTTTTGGGTGTAAGTTTTAAATGTTGTGTTAAGCAGGTGATAATACAATTTATATATCACAACCGATATTTTAATTTTAAATACATTTTAGATACAGTGTTTTCATGTTTTTGCTTAAAGGTGAAACGCACACTAAGGAGAGATGCAATATATGTAATTAAATATTTGACCCTGTCTCATTCAGGCTCACAAGTGTCTGGATCACATCACAAAATAGGTGGAATTATTTTTATATTTTGACCATCAACTGCATCCCAAGTGTTGTGCATTTAAAACCCCATCATCTTCACTCCCCATGCATGTGAATGGTATAATATAGTAAGTGTGCATGCTTGTGGAGCAGAATCTCTCCACTTCAAACCACTCTGTTCTGAAGGTAGTTTGAAGGAGTGAAAACATACTGTACAGATTACTGAAATATTTAAATACCAAGAAGCCTTTACTCAAACTGTTTAAATTCTATTCTAATATTACCCCATTGTTAAAAAGAAATTCACTTTTATTACCATACTTTTTCTGTTTGTTTGTTTATTGTGCTCCTTAGGATAACTGAGATCTGAATACAACATTTGGTACCATGCGTTCATGCTCTCTGCATTGAATGATGTTAAACCAATTAATCAAGTAATGTATTTTATTAAACTGTATATCACAAAATTATTCCAAATTTCTTGTTCCCTTTCTGAAGATTCATAAACAAAGAGAGCTGGTGTAACACTAACCTCCGCATTTTCAAAATGTCTTTACTTTTGGTCGTCATTTGTATGCAGGCAGAATCATTTGTAGAGAACAGACAATTGGAAAACAGGTTTTCTTGCCTGCAGTAAGTAGGCGTCTGAATTCCGGTCTCACGTTCCTTTATTCATTCATTTATTCAGCTCGTTTGGCGGCTCTTTCATTACACTGCATTATCTGTTGTCTTCAGCGGGAGAGAGACTCATTGATCTGGAACCAAACCGCCTCTCTGTTTGGGACACGCTTCTAGGCGCAGGTGAATTTAAACACGGTGGGCAATTCTATCAGGACTGGTAGGCAATTCTATCAGGGACCCACTGTTTGTGCATAAACAGTCAGAAGCATGTGATTTGTGATTTTGATGCTGCGGTGTATTTGCAAAGGAGAGAGACGAGCTGAGAGTGTGTAGGTGTGTATTTTGTATTCATCTTTGAGATCTGCTCACCCACTATTCTACTGGGGGTGCCTAATACAGTACCATGCCAGCATTAGTCCTTTCTCTCACAAAGGCAGGCACGGAGCACACTGGGAGGGTAGAAAACAAACCCCCCTACTGGTTATTTTATGTCTTTCAGCCGCACAAGAACACAGTTCCCCCTATAATAGTGGAATTCAGACAGCTTAAGATAACAGGGGGATAGGTGATTGGGTTATTGTCTGATGTCTTATTTCTCTGATATGCCATTGCTTTGTATTCAACATGATCACGGGCTTCATCAGACTCCTCAAAGGGTTTCTGTTAGATGTATTTGTTTTGTGATGTGTAAAATATGGAGAAAACAAAACTCATCATAATGAAAATTTGCTAGAAAGATGAAGTTGTCAAGACATGATTGCATTTTGTATAACAAACAAAGAGGAAACTGGAAGGGATAAAGAAAATGTCTTGAACTGAAGAGCTATTAGGGACATACATAAGTTTCAGATTAGTTATATTACAATGTTGATCATATAAAGCTTGGTGTTAAATTCAGTGCAGGCTGTAATCACTGCAAAGCTGATCTTGGCCAAAAACACAGGAAAAATACTAATTTGGAAAAGCTCTAAATACCTTCTCTACTGAAAAAAGGGACACTTTCTCCTTTTAATGGCCATCTGCACAGGAGAGGGCAAACAGGGGGCTGGGGTCATCTCCGCTCAGCTGTCAGCGTTATTAGCGTAGGTAATGGAGCAGACGCTGGATTCATAGGGGTGTTGTTTTCATCCATGCCCCGCTCCATGGTGTCAGTTCACACTGATAACTCTATATATAGGGATGTGCCATGACATAACCATAGTGCTAAGTGTATGGAACAACAAAACCTGAGCCTGTCTCACAGAGACTAGTCCACATGAGCTGTCTTTGTAATACAATAGTCTACCTAAACCAAGTGCACTCAGCCTCCACCCACTTCCTCCCATTGGGCATAAGTGCTCATGGCTGCGTCTTCTTCTTCTGTGTGATTGCCAGCACATTTTGATGCATGAATATCAAACTCAGATGATGCCGGTCCTGGTTCAGACACAAAGCACAGCTTTGGTGCTTAGCTACTCGACATTTACTATGATAATGGAGGTAAATGAAAGAGAAGGAGGTGGCCATGGGTACAGAAGGGTGTGTAAGAGACCAGCCCTAGCCAAGCCTCTGAAAGGCCCCCACGTGTCTTAAGATGGAGGCCGCAGCCTGCTAGGGCCCAGATGGATCAGTACACATTTGCTGTACAGCTGGTCGCTCTGTTTGGGGACCTGGTGTGATACTCCTATGGAGAAAAAAATGATATCGCCACCATCCAAGGAGCAATTTAATAGCAGGCCAGAAGACAGCTGGCCACTCTTTAGTTTAGAGTTTTTTTGGCATGGCACACTTACAGAATTGAGGGTGTCCGATTTTTCTCCAGAGACACACAGATTTATACTGGGTTCAGCTGCTGCAGTTGCTATCAAACCTTTTATTTCTTTTTTTCTTTGAGATTAGAAAATAAATATGTCCATCAGGTCAATTTACAGTTCTGATCTGATGTAATTGCATTGGAAAAATATTAAAAATCAGAGTGTTTTCGCAAAGTCACAGGGTTTTAAGAGGACCTTTGAAGGTCCTTTATTGACACAAAAGCTTGTTTGGTTTGACCAGCATGCCATCATGCCACCCCATTGCTTCACTTTGACCCCACTGTAAACTATGACATTTGGAGCCTCACAGGGGGCACGTTTGGCCCATTTATTGCACTGTTTCAAATGTCCCTGTGCAGTTTTTCAGAGCCCTGACGTGTTTTGAAGCACAGACCCTGTCTTAAAGAGTTTTAAAAGGTGAAAAGGTTTTTTTTTTGCTTTTCTGTTAGGTCTGCTTTCAATTCAATTCTCATCTCATTCCTGTCCACTGCAAGCACCTACTGCCAAAGTGATAGTGCTTAGAAGGACAACTGTAAACAAACAAACCAAACCACATCCTAGAAATGTGTTTTTGAGGTCACCTCTACAGATTTTTTGGGTGGGTGACAGCACTGAGCTCGAAGCCAAGTCAGGGAGGAGCCTTCTCTCACAGAGAGGAGCCGGTGGCCTGGTCGGGCCAGGCAGAGGGGGGCACTGGAGGGGTGGAAAGGTTCGGGGGCGGAGAGGGAAAGACACATTTGCTGTACAGCTGGCCGCTCTGTGTGAAGCAGGCACTGTGGGCCGTTACAGAGCTGGAGAGGCGAGTGAGAGAGAGGCCTTAGCTCTCCTCTAGTTTCTCCTCTCTCGTTCTCCATGTCCCTGTCCACTGTCTCTCCATTTTTCTCTGTCTCACCATCTAACTCTCACATTTTTATATTAACCGAGCTCCAACCTGGCATAAAAACATACTGTGTTGGCTGTGAGTGGGGGAACAGACAGGAGGCACACTGTAACAGTATTTGAAGCTGAAAGCCTTGTTGTGTTTCTTGCTAAGGGCTGCAAATTATCCTTGACACATATCCTCTTGTCTTGGGCCCCAAGAGCAACTTGGCCTGTGTATGTTGATTACATGGTCTCCATCACTGTCTCTGCCCTTGTGGCAACACATTTACTACTCCATTAGGCATTTTTATTTTTTATTTTTGTCATGGTGGATAAATAGAATATGGTATTTTCAGTCTTTGTTTCATTTCCTATAATCCCCCTTGATTAGGTATGTCTGATGGTGTTCCCTCAGTTTCTGCGAGTCATTCATAGAACACATACACATGTAATCTGCTAACAAACATGGCCAAACACTCCTCATTTGACTCCTGGGGGGCTGGATCAGAGGCAGAACTCAATAGACAACAGGGCACACGAACAGAATCAATCTTATGAAATAAATAAGAGAACAAGCTTGGACCAGCCAGTGGAAACAAAGGAAACCATGCGTGCCATATACTGAGTCTGATATCTGCCTGCTTTTATTAATTGGTGATTAATAACACCTCTCTGTTCGTTAGCGCAGTCACCTCCCGTGCAGCCAAGTGTGTTGCTGCTAATATGCAATTATGCGCACCTTACTGCTCGTTACATTATACCTCTCCCTGACTAATGTGGCGTCCATGAGGAGAATAAAAAACAGAGTGAGCTGCAAAAAAGAGCTATCAATAAGATTCTCACATTCGCTGTGTCTGGATGGAAAACAAAAAATAAGTTTCTTACAAATTCCTCAATGTAACCAGGAGACCGCATTAAAAGTTTTACAGCATTGCAGAGACTGTTTTGCTCTTCCTGGTGTTTTTGTTGTAAAGCAGAGGTAATTGACATCACCATGGGGATGCTCTGTTGCTAGGCCAGACAAGCTCGGTCTGATGTGGTCCTTATCTATTGATTTTCCTGACATTTCCCCACACCTCACAGACTAGGCCAACATGTGAGAAAATATCTGATGCTCTCAGTTCATACAGCCTGTTTGTACAAACTCTGGGTGAACACTTGCTGCCCCTTACTGCATTTTAAATGGTGGGTTGATGTCACCATGGTGATTTGGGCAAATTCTTTTGGTTGAACTGGGCTCATTTGTCGAGTTTGTCATTCTAATTCTAAAGTATAGATAACAAACTAAATGCTAGAATACAAATTTGGTATATGAATCTAAAGGTTTACTGGTGTACTTTTAGAAGGCTCCCATGCAAGACTAGATAGGGACTCGGGCGATCTGAATAAAGGTAGGCTCTTCCTGTGCTTCTGCCATGTTTTATTGATATACAGGAGGGATGTCTCCTTTAGAGTGTTAATGCCAACCCTTGTTCTGAAGTGAAGCCCATAAATACTGAATGATCAGAATTAACCTCTGCATTACTTCACCTCTCCATAGTCTCTAAGATGTCACCAAGGCCGTAGGTGCATGCACACCCCGGGTCTGCTGGGGTTGCTTAGCAGTCTGACTGGAGGGGGGCTTACGGGAGAAGTGCAAACAGACAGTCCTGCCTTAGTAAAGGTCAGAGCTGCAACCTACACCTCTCAAATCCCAGCCTGGCCCTGACGGGACCAGGGTTCCATGCGTGCCTAGAGACGCTTGGGGCAAGGGAGATTTAAGTTACAGCAAGAGTGAAGTGGTGCTCAACTGCTGAACTGCATTGCATTTAGAGGTTGTCAGCACCAATAGTAGTGTGACAGATCTGATCTAACTTTCTGTTATGGCTCCTACATGATGTGCCTTTGGAATGACGTGCACGCTGGGACAGAAGAGAGTTTTCAGTGTTGTTCGCAAAATTGCTGTTAAGTACACTTCAAAGGTTTAGAGAGGTTTGTTTCAGAAAAAGAAAATAGAATACTGCAAAAGTTTTAGCTCTCTTTATGGAACATAATGGTGGTTTTCCAAAGTACCATGTAACGAATGACTATCCTCATCGAACTTTGGCTGTGTGAATGGCAGACAGGGGAGGAGAGGGGAGGGTGATGGGGTTCTGAAAGGCCCCCCAGCGTCAAAGCCTTAATAATCATGTGAGCAGCGCTGGACTTCATTACCCTCCTGTTCGACAGGCCGAGTGCCAGGCTGGATTGCTGGCTGGCTGTGGCAAGGTCAACGGCGGAGGAAAAACCAGTTACTGTGTTACTCTGGAGCGGAATGGAGAGGGGCGGCCATCTGTCAGCTCAGGCCTGCCATACCCGCAGAGCAAATGGACACGGGCGGCTAGAGGAGAGGCCACAGACACCCATAGAGTTAAACCCAGTGAGCATAACACTGAGGCATGGACACAAATCGAGCCAAAGAGATGGGCCTTGGTACTACTAAAAAACATATATACACACACGTAGTGGAGAAGATAAGGCTATCTCCAAGATATTTGGCAGCAGTTTGTGTGTTTATGCATGTTTGTTTTTAGTGTCAGTGCACTACTGGGCCCCTACTGTTATAAGTCCAGATGGCAAACCATTTGATAAAAAGTTGATAAAAGTTTTGCTTCGCTTGCCAACGGTAAACATTTTAATCATAGCCTTTTTTTATCAAGACAATCTCATTGTGGATGTAAGTGCAGAAAGTGTTAAAGTTGCATTTGAGCCACATATTGTATATTTTTCAACAAGGACCACGGGCAACTAAGGGATCTGGTGGAGGCGCCATGTTTTCTTTCTAACGATAACACAAACAGCACCACCATTTGCTTTATACTCGTATGTCAGGCTCTTCCCTAGCAGACTCTAGCTTTAGTATTTCACTTTGCTGGCTGTTTGTTAGCATCTGAGTTGCAAAGACCCTCTCTGTGAGAACCTTTACAGTGCCCTCTGGCCAAAGTGGAAGAACCCGGTGGAATGTTCCAATGCTCTCTAATAGGTTTCAGGTGCCGTGGGCCACCAGCCAGCCCACTACCATTACTACACTCTGTGTGTCTTGTGCGATAGGACTCCCTGTTCAGCAGTCCGCCATTTCTCAGAGAGAGGACAGAACATGAACTAAAATGGATATGTAGCTCACAGACAATCTTTGCTTATATTTTCAATAGTTCACACTGAGCCTTGTGCATCACCTTTAACTGATCGTCTCTAGTATAACTGCAGGTCAAATTGTAGCTGGCTCTGACACGTGTTGTTAAAGTTCAGGCACGTACGCAGTTTGCATCTCTACCGTCCCACATCTTAGCACAGATAAACTTCCTCCTTGTTTTCCTCCTGTGCTGAGAATACAACCCCCCCGGCTTGAGCATCAACATACTCCGGAAAACAGGGAGATGGAGATGGTCCTGGGCGATTCCCCCTCACATTAATGGAAATCACACAGGAACTCCCTGGATGAAAGCTTTATTAGTTATTAAGGTTTAATGTTGATATCAGTGCTTATATGTTTACTGGAGTGCACACTGCTGCTGATGTCGAATTGTCAGAGAGGTGCAAATTTAGTATGGAATTAGTGTACACCCAGGATTTAATTAAAGGGATCTATTTCCATCTTGTTAGAAGGAGATAATGTGAGTACTGCATGTATCATAGGTTACTATATTAAATGTTTTTTCTTTTAACAGCATTATATCCAACGCAGTAGTGTTTGTAGACGGAAACAATATGCTATATTTAAGTAAGAGAAGGTCAGTTTAAGCTCACAAACTGTGTCTACACATATTTCATTTCAAATCATATTTTAGTTTTAGATTTATCCTCTGCTGGTCTTCACATGCAGCCGCACTTTGAAAGTCACAGCTATTAGAGATAAAATGATTACACTTTCACTCTTTTCGTATGACTTGTTTCATTTCCAGCATGACAGTGGAGTGTGAACACTGAAGCGATATGGCCTCTTTGTCTCTCCATTTGTCCCACCACTGCCTAGAGACATAAACCTTAAGCCACTCACTCTCTGATTAATTTTTAACATTTATAATTACTAATTAAGTTAGTAAGAGACTTTTAATGTAGTCCTCCTTCAATGGGGAGCAGAGAGGACAACAGATCATTAGCTTCAATAATGAACCTGGATGAGACAGATAATGGCCTATGATAGGTGAATACTGACAGTTATATTAAATGAGGCGAGGATATGAGAAATGCTGTGCACAAGCAGCACTTCATGGATTGAAAGATATGGGAAGACAAGGTGTTGAAGTACTGTACTAACTCCAGACAGACCTCAAAGCATTTGAAAACCTTCAGAGGTAGTTTGCACTAATTAAAATCTGTCACACAGTCAAGTTTACATTAGCTTATCTGTGATATAACGAATGCCCGCTGTCGTAAGTGTGTCAACTCTGTTCTGTTCTGTTTCATGCACAGGTTGTATTTATTCAGTCAAACGATTTTCATGTAGTTTTGGGATTCTTCCCTTACGTCTTCGGTGTTTCTCATTATCCCATTATTACATTAGTGTCTGCATTATTCCGGTGGCTGTAAGTTGCTGCCCATTAAAAGAGTCATTTCATCTCAGTTTTTTTTTTTACCTTAACGACAATGCTACTCTGGCACATTCCGTGTGCCTTCCCACTTTGGGGAAGGTGCTTATGCCATAATGATTATTATCATTAAGAAGATATTAATGTGCTTAGTGTTTGCGACCCAGCTGCTCATCATGGCCTGAGCTCCCTGCCGGGGCGGGAAGGAAGCTCCTGCCAAAACGGACAGTGCACGTAGGCCACCGCCCACCTGTCCAGAGGTTTCAGGGTCAGTGGAGGTCACACCTACCTACCTCCCTATCCTCTGCCGAACTGGAGGTGGGATGACTCGGATCATAAAATTATAGGAGATAAATTGTGGAGTTAAGTTAAAGTGTGAGTGAGTTCATGCCCAATTGTAAACATATTCGTCTTACACATAGATGTGTGTTTTCCCTGCAGAGATTCATGCAACATAAATGTTCACTGACGCTCAAGGTTAATGCAACAGAGCACTAATCTTTTTTTCTTTTCAATGAATCTGACTTTGGTAAATATGTTTTTAAGCTTCCTTAAGTGTATTAATCTGACAAAATCAGGCTTCCACAATATGTATAATTATTTGCATCGCAGCTGAGGGACAAGCTTCTGTTTGACTCCTGTTTTTAAGCTGCAAATGCACACGGAAACAGTAGATGGTGTGCGGCTGAGGGCAGCCTGGCTCAGCCTCCTCCAGCCTCTCAGTTTCAAATTGCTGCTTCATTAGGGCTTGGAAAAGAAACCCATGGTTACATTTAATCAAACGAATTGGTATGGCAGACCCACATAATCAATCACAATTCTTATCCAATATGCTACATTCTGTACCTACCAAGCTGGCTTGGAGAAAAGTCAATTATGGCCCCTCTTCCTGCTCCTCTGCTGGGTTTGCTGTGATATTATACTGTTTCTGCAGTGGTTTTCATTATGCAAACATGGACTATGCGCATCTCAAACATACAGCTATTTCATATTCATACGTCTAGTTCCTATTTTTTTTTCATACTGCTACTTCTTGTTTCATACATGGACATGGTTTGTTGAATAGTATGATGTAGTATATCTGGAATAATCCGATTAACTATTGATGATTTCTGCTATCAAACCAACATGTGTGTTACGGTGGGCTGCAGTTAGTGGAGTTTATATTTGATATGTTTTGTGTCCGTACGGATCTCTTCTTGCTGTCTTTCTATGCATGGAATCACTTGTTTCTATAGAAGTTCTATCGCACATCCCTGAGTATGTTTATCTGAATGCAGATATACGCAACCTGTGCAATAAGGCACATGCATCACAAACCATGACTGTCAACATGCTCACTCACACTTACTGTACACACTCTCATCACTTTCCCTTTTCCTCATCTTGTGAGTTTTTTTTCTCCGTACCTTTTCACTTCGGTGCTCAGCTTCGTGCACAATGAACATGGTCCAAATAATATGCACAAGCAAGGAAACACACAGAGGCACTCACACACACACACAAGGTAGCTAGGTTGGTGGGGGCCATGGCTACAGCTCCTCTGCGCAGTCCCATAGTGGCTCCCGGGGCTCGGCTGCCAGTTGTTTGCCGGAGTCTCCGGGTGGAATTCATTCAAATTAAAGCGGTGGAATGAGGCCCGAGTCCCAGAATGCCTCGTCCCTCTCCTTCATCAGCATTCCGCCGATGAGAGTAATTAAAGCAGAAATTAATTCTGCTGTAAGCAGAGGAGCCACAGAATAACTGATATTAGAGGCTGGATGATGAATGCTTGGCATCAAGGGATGTCTCAGGGGAGGAAGGGGAAATTCACAGATCTCTTTTTCTTTCTTTCTTTCTTTCTTTCTTTCTTTCTTTCTTTCTTTCTTTCTTTCTTTCTTTCTTTCTTTCTTTCTTTCTGTCTTTCTTTCATTCTTTCTTTCATTCTTTCTTTCTTTCTTTCTTTCTGTCTTTCTTTCTTTCTTTCTTTCTTTCTTTCTTTCTTTCTTTCATTCTTTCTTTTTTCTTATGTTTTCCTTCATTGTCTTTTTTGTTTTTCTGTCAATCAACTGTTCCTCTCTCTTACTTTTTTTGCCCACTTCTGTATTTAAATTTTTTTGGACTGTCTTGTCTGCATTTTAGTTTGTATGTGTTTCTCTGTGGGTTTGGTTACTATTCACCCCTTCTCATCTTTATATTTCTATCATCATCTGTGGCAACATTTGTCCATCTGCATTGCCTAAAGATTGCCACACAGAGCTGAAGCCATTGGCTTTAAGCGTGACTGAAAACATCGCCACTAAGCCTCCTCTCTCAGCAACAGTATTTCACATTCTGTCAGCATGGGTGCGCTTATTTTCAGTCAACAGGCATATTAGAGTGTACTGATGCCGCAAATGCTAGCACTTTGTTGTTTGTCAACAGAAGCAAAGTGGAGTGTGCCTCCAGGTGACTTTATAATACCTGGGGCATACTATTTAATGTCACAATAAAATATATAAATCATTGTAACTGTTAATCAGAATGTCAGCAGACATAGACACATGTAATTAATGAATCAGATTATATATATAGAGTAGCTTGGACATAAACACTGCCCTTTTTTTCTCAGGCAAAATTTGAGACAAAACCATGAAGCTCTCCAGATGATGTGATATTCTACCCAGGATGATTCAATGATCCCCCACGTCCCCTGACGCTTTATTTTTGGAATAGCACATCTTTAGCAAGAGCAGTCACAAGACTGAAAGACAAACAACTGAGCTCTTAAAACACTGAGGCTGTATGATGCTGTCAGGGAGACTGTTTTCCTCTCTTAGAATCAAATGGAATTGAACAAAGGTTAGCTCTTTGGGGCTTTATGGTAATGTGATATACGATGCTGCCATGGAATTTGCCAATGCATGTCTTAGCACTGTCTGACTCGAAGGAAGGAGTGAATGGTAATTATGCTGACCTCTGCCCCTCCCTCTCTTATTCTGCCCTCTGGGTAAAAAGCCTGAGGAAATAATAAACAATAGATAGATTTGTCTTGTTTGCACTGCGGCCGCCACACTCTTAATGACACAGGAGATTGCTCTCTTTTTTGAAAATAATGCATGCCAAGATCTGCAGGTAGCTGTACTGCATTGTTAATTGGTTTGTGTGAGAATATCTCACTCTGATGTGAATTAATGGAAGCTCAACCTGAGAGGTAGTCGTTGTTGTTAAGAATTTAGCAGGTTGGCATGGAGTTGAAACACAGAATAAATGTTTAGCAAGCATAAAAGAGCCAGAATTCAGTAGTGCAAACTAGAAACACAACTTCTTGTTAAACCTGTTGATGAAGCCAAGTTGAGAGAAGACTTTAGTGACATGCCTCAACTATGCTAATCTTACAAAAGGTAATTTTTTACTTGGGCTTTTTACATGTCCACATATGTGGTTTCATTTTAAATAATTTTAAATATAGGATCTGTTTTTTTTTTTTTACTTTAAAAGCATCAATTGTATTCTTAAAAAATACATTAAATATTTAGCTATATTAAAGTATAGTAGCAAACTAGATCAGATTCAGATTCAGATTTTATATGTCACAATCATACACAGTACAATATGCAGTAAAATGCTTGTACGACTGACAGCGACCTTAGAAACATTAAAGAAAATAAAGAAACAAGAGGAACACAATAAATAAAGGAACACAATAAATTAAGAAACACAAGTCAAGAACAGAAGAACAATAGAATGTCTTACTATAGGAATCATGTAGCAAACTAAAGAAATCATAATGTGCTAAACCTTCAAACTTATTCTTATTCAATACAGGAGACTATGTAGAGTATCTAAAATTGGTCGATGATATTGTAGTGAAACTCTTCAAACCTGGAGTATGAAAGCACAATATTATTCCACCCCCAATCTTCCATGTCATTTGACTGCGTCGCTTTTTTGCCTTTTTCATTCTTTTAGAGAGATGATATGAAGCAGAAATAGTAATCATACAGTAAAGGAACTGCTTCTAAATTATTTAGTAATGGTGTCTTTTTATAGACACAAGGTTCACCTATGGAGCTAAGAGCTTAGTACTTAGCAGCAGTTTTCAGAGGGCATCTCAACCATGTATCATGTTGCTATATGATATTTCTCTCCATCATTCACAGTGGCAATGCCTTTATGAACAAGGAGGGCATATCTTGATGTCTGCCATCCTGGAAATGAAGACGCCGTTGTTTGTGTCTCTACTTTGTTCCTTAATACCAATAAAAAAACACTCAAAATGAAACCTTGGTGTAACGATGACCTTAAACGCAATGACACTCTTTCCCATAACATTGTCCTGTCCAATAGTCCAGATCTCCCCTAAGAGGCCTTACAGCAAGTCTAGGAGGAACCAAATGAGAGAGAAATCGATTACTTTCCTCTCTCCACTGTCTCTGTCCTGGCTGAATTACTGAAACAAGATGCTGCACTTAGAGAAGTCTTTGGAGAGGGAGAGGGAGAGAGCTGGCGAGGTGGGGGAGAGAGAGAAACACTTTTAGGGACATGGGTGCCATTTAGACTAGGACCATCTTCTCACAGAAAGCCACTAAAAGCAGCGAATGATCCTCTTCCTGTCCCTGGCTGGGAGGCAGTTAGCCTCCTGTGGTTAAGTGAATCCAGAACATACTCTCAGGTTTGAGGTCAAAGCAAGATCAATAAAAAGAATATTAATTTCTGAAGTCTAAGTATAAGCATGACATACACATGACTGTCAGTCAATGATGTATGTCCAACTGCACAAGACCAGGCCTTACTGACCCGATGTGGTGTTGTTTTCAGACTTCCTAATGTCAAATGGCTGTTGTTTAACATCCACACCAGGTTTTATTGTCTGAACTATGAAGATGAAAATGAATCCCGCTCGTTTGGTAGACAGAACGCGGTGCTTAAGGGACCCAATCCCTGTAAGTGCCATTAAGTGGAAATTGCCGTTCACATATTCCAGTGGTTTGATTAATTACAATCTCTCATGTGCTTTCATAAAGGCCCAATGAAATATGGGGAGCAAATTGCATTGTGTTCCTGTATCCTGTTATGTAAAAGCAGTTTAATTATTGACACATGTTTTGCCACCTGGCAGGGGGAAAGATGGTTGGACATGAATAGAAATCGCACAATAGATATTACTAGCACTTGAGATGCCGTGTGTTTCCGTATATCTGTGACTCAGTTTGTGTCGGGTTCTAAGAGCAAAGCGTAGACACGATCAGCTGGATGTGTCTAAGTTGTAAGGGAAACGTTTTGTGAGAGTGAGTGCACTTCAAGACTCGTTCTAACTTGTGCAGCAGGACTGCTTTCTGAAAGGTCCCTCCTAATAAATATGTAGTTAAGGAGATATTTGGTGAAGGCTACACAGTGTCTCTGGGGGATTAAAAGATCACTGCTGCCTTTGTGTTTTCTTAAGATAGCACTTTTTGATCGGAGTACAGGCATAGACTTAGGCAGCTTAGTTACTGACACTGCTACTTTGAACCTAAGGAAGCAGTAAAAGGTAATTGTGTTTTTAAAATAAATGTCTTTATTTCCCATTTCTATCTTGTTTTTCCTTTTTTTTCTAAAACAGTGCCCTCTACTGCCATGGAGACTGAATAACATAAAGGCAGTGCATCCCTTCTGTTGTAGCCCGTAGTACTTAGGCTTCTCTCTATTCTGTATTCTACAGTGTATGTGGAGGTATTAGCTCATAAAACCCTCCTACTGTCATATGAACCCACTGCTGTCCCTAAACTCTATATGAACAGCAGGGCTCTGATACTTAGTCCCAAGCTGTTCCTGTTTGCCCAAAACGATCAGGCCTGGCCTCGCGCTCTCTACCTGATCTAGTTGACTGGGTTGTGTAAGTTAGGTAGGCAGTCCCTGTCTCCATCCCCCTCCTCCCTCCCAATATGCACTTGGACCCGAGCTCAGGCTGCACCTTTTGTGTTCCACAGGGATAGGGGGGCCAGATGGAGGAATTTGATTAACCAGCAGTGGAGGACCAAATGTTCAATTGGATACAGAACCAGTTGGAAGGCGGGAGGGAGCGAGGGATGAGGCGGGGTAGATGGAGAAATCTAAAATGGCTGGTCATGTGCGCCGGCCAACACTTTCCAAAGGGGAGCCCAAACAGACACTGAGGTGTAGTAATGCAGAAGTCCTTTTCCAAGTACCAGCTGGGCCTTTTAGGAGCCTCTATCCCCACAGCAGACACTCGGCAGCCTCAGAGCAGCTTGACTTTACCATATGTGGAACTTTTTTATGCTTCACCTGGTTTCCCCAGGGGACCCGTGCCGCTGGGACGCCGGAGGCAGGTGAATTGCTCTTAATGCAAGGCACTGAATCACTGGGCCAACAACATGAGGGAAGTGCCTAGGGAGAGGAAATGGATCTGCAGAAAGACTGGCGCGGACTGGCACGACCTTGGAGCTAGTGCTCGCCATGGAGAAGAAAGTGGCTATAAGATGTTTCACTATGCCTTCCTTCTACAATTCAAATACAATTCACACTTATATTTCTTATATAACATTGGAGAAGAAAGTGTTTTTAAAAATTGATCTGAATCCATTCGTAAACCAAATAAGAGATATACCACTACCTGACTTTCTCCTGGTCTCTCTCATTTCTCTTTCAGTTTTCATAATAATTTATTGATAAAGATCTTTAGTGAATGCACTATGATCATAATCTGCTATACATTGTTTTTGTCACAATCTAGTATTTGCAATTAATTTAAAATATTTATTATTTTTCTTCTGTAGTTTAAATCCAGACTAACAGGACATGTGGGTCAGATGTGGGAGATTTTGGTCTGGACAGGGAGGCTGTGGTCACTCACCTGCCTGCACCTGCCTCACTGAGTTTGTGGCACAAAGCCAGAGGTCAGGGGTCGCCACAGGGGGCTGTCAAGGTCAAAGGTTTATCACTCTCCGAGGGGTCCTGGAGCCATCACTCAGACCCTACAGTGCACACGATCTGCCCATTGAGTTTTTTCTTCCCCCACTTTTTCTAATCCTTCCAAATGGCTCGGGCAAAACTCCTGACAGCAGCAAGAGAAACAAACTGTGGGGTATGGAGCTCTAAGCCATCAGCTGGAGATTTCACTTTGAAAAGATTCCCTTTTACTTACTGCCCTTTCCACCAATCAGAGGGCCCACCAGAGTCCAGGCACCCAGAGCAGCTGCCCTCTGACCCTGCCAGCGGTTGTTGGTTTATTTTATTTGGGCATTTTAGAGGGGATAGGGCTGCTTTTGACAGGTTAGGCAGCAGGACTTGGATGAGGTCTTTAGCAAAGGCAGCCAGAGAGGGAGAATTTCACAGCTCGAGAAAAGACTCAAGCTGCCCTGAGCTGGTGTTTCAGTTCCACTATTGTGCTCATATTGCAGGAGAGGTTGTCATATTCATTGAGACATGTGGAAAATGGGCCATTTAGGTGGGGGGGGGCCATTCATGCAAAGTCAATTCCATCAAGCAGACAGAAATTCCTCGATACCCCTGTTTATGCAGCTGTGCCCTCTGATCAAATTACACCAAGCCTCCTGCAAAACCCACACCTCATTCTGCCCCCTTTGCTGGTCCCCCAACCTCCACTGAACGTGCCAAGAGCCTCTGATGGCTCTCCCACTCACTCGCGAGAATGGGGGGAGGTAAAGAGACATGAGGGTGCATGTAACCTAGAGTTTTACCTACCCTCAGCAGTAATTGGGGCAAGCCACAGAGCTTCCATGGGTCAGAGGAGGGGCCTGTCATGTGAGGGGCATGTAGGAGCACGCAAAGGAGGCACATCCCCAGAGAAGAAGTACTAACCGTCATGCTGTAGCACCAACTCTGACAGACCGCAGGGAATGGACCCGCCACATCGTGCCTGTCAGCTGTTCCAGCAGCGCAGAGTGATCGTGGAGACCTCCACTGGGACTGTATTACTGGAGGCTTTGCTTCTCTCTGCTTCTCTTTTATTTTTTTGGGTGGGGAGGGCAGCACTGTGAGTCTGTGTGTGAGAGGGGGTTTTGAGGGGTATAATTGAGAGCACAGAGGGAGCTTCGTCTCTCCATCTTATGATATGGAGGTGAAGACAAGCGCCCTCAGGGGCCCCCTGTCAGAGCTTTTGGGCGCGCTCAGTGCAGACTTCAATAAAAACACACAAAAAGAATTCCCCCACAAGGGCGCCTGGCTGAATTGCTGACGCCAATGTAAAAGATTCCGTTTTCTGTGAATCATTTAGTGCGCGACCCTGAGCTCTCCACTCAACGTGACAATAACAGGAAACCCCCCCACCCCCCCACCCCCTCTGTCCTCCTTAAAAAAATGAGAATTGCAACAAACCCAAAGAATGCCGAATTATTTTTTTTCACACAAACAATTTCACACATCCATCACCCTCTGCCACTCCTCCATTTTCCTCTTCCCCTCCCACTTCTCACTCCACTTTTCTTTTCTCCTTTCACTGTATTCTTGTCATGACAAATGTCAAATACAGTCAGTTAGGATGGTGTTTTTTTTTTCTTTTTAGTAACCAAGAGCTTGCCAAGTTGAATGTGCACTGGGACAAGAATGCTGCGGAAGCATCACATTGGAACATCAGCATGAGATATTTCTGTGAAAGTAACAGAAATGTTTGAAGGTGTTGTCACAAGCTCACAGGTTCCTGCTGTTTGTGTGCACCTGAGGGAAATGGCGCGTTCTCAGCCCTTTTGTTTCCTCCCTCCCCATTGTTGTTTTTAAACTTATTTCTCTGTTTAGTTGTTATCACTTTTATTGCGGTTAAGAATCTCAGCGTGCCTGTTTTTTGTGGGTTTTGACAGAGGGGGTCGGTGTTGCAGTCAGAGTTAAAATTAGAGGAGTTGCTTTTCTGTGTGACTTGGAGACATGTCATCTTCTAGAGGCGGTGGGGAGTCTGTCAGTCACAGCCATGGTGTGTTTTAATCATCTCTGTCCCACTTGGTGAAGCGCTGACGGTTAGAGTGAGGGTTCCCTCCCCTGGACAATACCAGTATGCTAGGATCTCATACACTCTGATGTCAGACGTAGCAACCAGTTAAGAAATATGAGACATTTCTTCCTCATGTTAATCCTGCAAATTCAATAGGGGAATCAAGCAATGTCTGGTGAATTTGAAGACATATCACAAGTTTGTTTGAATGTTTGTGTGATCTTTCGAAAGAGGTGACAGCTGGAAGGAGATTGGCAACAAAATAGCAGGAGTTTGTCACTATAATAAGAGAATGAAGCTGATAGAATAATCAAAACCCACGACGTCTTAGAAGCCTAATGAGCGAGGGCTCCCCCCAAGCGAGCAATAGTAATAGTGTTTTGTAATTCTATAGCCCTTTTAATAATACTCCCAGGAATTTTAAATAGACATTTCTTTGTAAAGCAAAGTAGGTTAGACTACAAATTATATTTTCCATAACGTCACACTGTTGATGACACGCGTGTCTCTACAGGATGTTGCCGTGGCAGAATGTACGTTGTAGAATCCACAACATAATGCAGCATAGTCGGAGTGCAGAGTTTCTTCACTCTGTGCAGTAATGGCCACCACACTACTAAACCCATCCAGCTCACTCTCCTTTAACCCCGGCCTCCATCTGAGCATGCTCCCTGCAGACCTCTCCGGGGATATGGCCTCTCATTGCTGTGAGCATCCTCTGACAGCCTTAATGGACAAGTAGTCTCTCTACTAGGCGAGGAGAGCTCTCACCGAAAGACCACTCTGGTATAAATACTGTTTTCTCCTCTCACGTGTTAGGCCCATTTAGGTTGTGTTTATGGGCAGAAATTAAACAGAGCAAACAAAAGGCGAGCACTCGCTTTTACCACTGTGGTCACCTTCACGTTAAATCTGTAAAACTTAGATTTTAGAAATTATGAAATGCACATTTATGTGAACCTTGTGAAAGATGAATCTTAATCGTCATATCCTTTCTAATTGCAGTCGGAGTTTGGAGATTTACATATATTTTAGGTAGTTAAGGTTCACCACAGTGACGTAGGCTGCTTAATTGAGCTTTAAATAGAAGTATTCTATTATAAATATATAAAAATATTCCTACAAGCCCCTAAGCAATTAGTCCAGCTGCCTGCCTTTGTCCACCTACCCATTGTGTTCTTTGTAAAAACCATTCTCTTATACCTCCACTTACTCCATCCTTTGAGACGCCATTGGAAATCCAGGGCTCGGAGTTGAACCCACAGTTGGTTTAAGTGTAATGAAATGTATGTCATGTCTCTGGCTCTCTCCCTCTGGCTTCCCCTCACCCCTGCCCCCCTGAAAGGGCTGCCTTTGACAGGAAGGCCTCTGTGGCTTCTTCTGCGGTGATCTTTAGCCCCTTCAGGTTCCAGTGACTATTTTACGACGTCCCTGCGATTTGAGGGGGGACTCAGCCATTCACGCATGCTTCAGAGCATTGACTGAGAGAAACAGACAGATAGATAGAGGGGAAGCCTCGGACAGCTAAACCAGCCCTAAGGGAAATCTCACTGTGATTCTTCGCCGTGTGAAAAAAAAGAGATCAAAGTATTTATTAATGTTAAACAATATGCTTATATTTAAAAACACAGAGTTGGCAGTGCTTATTATACACTGTGGACCTAGATACACTGTTTATCTGTTGTGTGTGTTCTGTCCTACATCGTACAAATAATAATAACTATGGCAACCGAGTCAGGTGCAGCTTCTGTAAAATGGCCCAAGCCGAGCCATTTCAGATGATGCACTTGTAAATTAGAAAATATATTGACTCTGCTTGTCGGTTTGTTTGTCATATATTCGATCCTTATGCGGATGAGGGTGGACGGATCATGCATGGAACGCTTACGTGGCACATACATGTACACGTTTATTAGGCTGCACAGGGGATTTATGTAGAGCTCTTGTATATGAGTGCGCGTATATGCATCGTGTTCGCTCTCGTGTGCACATCTGCGAGTGTGTTTGTGTACACGTGCATGGAGATTGCAGCTTGGAGTGAGAGTGTGCATGTCCACTATATTAGACAGAGCGAGCGCGGGGTGCCTCAGCATGTGTGTACTGCTGTCTGTTCAGAGCTCTCTGCACCAGCAGGGTGCGCCATTCCAATTTACCCATCAGCCACAGAGGTAGGGGGTAAGAGTGCGGGGAATCACTGTCGGAGATTTCACATTCGAAGGACGAGATTACCAGTCAGGAGACCCCTGTGTGAAGGTGATGAGGGAGGGAGACTGCAGGGGAACAGTGTGGGGGAGTTGGGACTGTTGGGGAAAAGCTGGAGCGGTGAGAGGGGGGAGGGCAGCACAACTCAACACCACCCTGGAATCCGCGGGGCTCTCTGTTTTCTGAGGAGCATAGCCGCCAAGCAGCACATCTGTTTGACACCAGGCGCTGTGTTATGGCAGTCAGGGGCTGTCTGTCCTGATTCACATCTCTTCACTCTGTAGTTTGTTCTAAATATCTGGACGGATAGTGAAGTTCAGTCCCTTTAGGGATTGTGTGTGTTATTTGTTGTTAGGTCTTTTCATTCCACCCACTGTGTCCATATGGAGAGGAACGATCTGAGTATCCTAAAACACATGGCATTGTAAAATAATCTTGAATAGTTACCTCAGACCCCAAGACCCAGCCTGCTGTCGACCACACTCACGCAGGCTGTGTTTGAGTGTTGGCCAAGTCAGCCATGACTGCGCCAGAGGCCCTGAAGCCTGTTGGGGAGATGGGACATTCCAAACAGCATAACTCATTCTTTACACCCTCTTTGCTGCCATTAGTTAATTATAAGCAGGTGTTTTCCTTTCTCCCATTTTTTTTTTTTTTTTTTTTGCTGTGGATCTAATAAAATTGTAACCATAAGTACATAAAGCCAGATAAACGGACTAAAGGAAGGGGGAAATAGTGCAAAGGAAGTGGCTGAATGTGCTGTGTGAAGCAAATTATTGCCCCTATGTAGATTCATCAGTTCTCCCTGCTGGATTAAGGAAGGGCCTTTCTAATGAAGTTCGCCCCGTCAAAATGAAGGGACTAATTCTGATTTAGCTGAGGTAATGAACTTCCCCTCTCCTAGCGAGAGCAGCACCATGGGGCGACGAGAGAGGGTGGTTGTGGGGGGCGGGGGCAAAGGAGAGTGGCAGCGAGAGAGAGAGGGAGGCAGGTCGAAGACAAGACAGGAAAGAGACATGGAGTAAGACAGAGAGATGGGGGCGAGAGAGGAAGCTAGGTAGCGAAGGAAGAAAGAAATTATGCAAAATGCCTGTCTCGTATTTGCTGAGATGTATTAAATTTCCAGTGCGGGTGCCTGTGTTATATAAAATTATGCTAATGTCTTGTGGCCCGCTGTGAATGGCGGCTTGCTGGTCCTGAGCATGCGTGGCTGGCCGCTACATGGAGCGCACTCAGTGGGACTCAGCTTTTCTATTAAGGAAAACCTCTAGACACCTGATGATGAATTCTCTCTCACCAAATGTTCCCCTTTTTTTTGTGTCGAAAATATGAGCGCTTTTCTAAATGACTTTGGAGAGCCCGGCGTGGTGCTCGGCGGCCTGCGTCAAGCAGGGGGAAAAAGGGGTATGGGGGGGGGGGGTCCCTCTGCAGCAGGCTAAGGGAGTCAATTAAGGCAAGCACTGATAATTATAAGCCGGCAGAACGCAGGGGCTGGCTAATTGTACAGTGTTCCATGCCGCCAGCCCAGCCAAGGGGCCTCTCCGCAATGCTCTCTTTCCCTGCTCCTTTGTGTGGACCACAGAACCCAAAGAGCCACATACCCCTGCCTGACAATGCCACAGTGAGAAAAGCAGAAAAAGCCGAGCATGTGCCCATAATTAACTTTTTACATTCAGGCCACTCACTCTTTTGAGACCTGAAAGAGATTCTGGTTGGATTCACACCTCATTTCTTCTGTCCTCTTTGCTTGCCAGAAAGTTGTTGGTTTTTTTTGTGCCTGTTGTACTGTGTCTTTTGTTGCTTGTCTTTTTTTTTCTCACTTTGCATTGCAACTTCCATTAAGCACAAGAGTCTTAGAAAGTCAGGGCGTAGTCACTTGACCTTTATTTCCTTCTAACAAGAAAATGCCCAGCAGTTTAGAATAGGCATGTATAGGGTAAATTAGAGCGTTTCAGTTCAGAATGGTGTTTGTGTGGCTGCAGGGGGTCCAGCACTCTCACGCAATCCATCTCAACAGCCTGCACTGTTTGTCCCCAATGGACCTCCATACCTGCCTGCAGCTGCAGCGCCTACACATCATTCGTTAACAAGTATTCGGTTCTTGCCTTTGTTGTTGTGGATTTCTCCCTTCTCTCTTTTTTTTTTCCTTTTTCTCTGCCTCTGTGACCTACACACTGTTCATTTGACCGAGTTTTAGCCATTGTGGGTTTCGGCTGTAAGAATAGCAGGTAGAGTGGTTCAGGCAAAACACGAAATGGCAGAGTATAGCTTTCAAAGTATTCTGTGGCACCAGAATCTGGCTGAAACACTGGTTTAATCTGGTTTTACTACCTGGTTTCCTTTTTGATAGGTTTTATATTAACTGAAAAAAGACATATATGGATAAAGCCTGAAATGTGTTATTTTCTAAGGCGTATGTCTCACTGACGTACACATGTTCTACTTTTTCTTTTACTACGGGATTGAGTTACACTGCGTGCACATCTTGGTTAGGCTTGTAGAATATTCTATTTGATATTAGACTGAGGTTTGTCCTCGTTGCCGTAACACAGCTGAGTCATAAATGCTCGTAAATGTCTAATGTGCAATACTTGTGATTCTCTGACAACAACAACAACAAGCACAACAGGTTGTAGATAAATACTGGCATCTGTGTAGGAAGGTGCATTTATTTTGTGTAAATGTTTAATTTTGCGTCCATCCACATCTATAAAATGGTTGAACATAATAACTGTACAATATCTTACACGTCTTTAATATTAATATTGCATGTGTTTAATAATATTGCTTCAATAAAGACTACTGGCTTTATTTTCTGAATCTTCTGCTACATGGTAAAATATTTTGGCAAATAACTCAACTGGAAATATCTTCCCAGTGCGTTTATGCGAGGGACAAGGAGAAGTGTCCTTATGTTTTTGTCCCCCATGTTTTGTAAACTCCAAAAGGCGTTCTAGTCGGCTAAACCTTTTGTAACACCCGTTCAAGCGTTTCGCATGTTTATCTCAACACAAAAACCTGTCAGTTTGGTGTTTCTACCTCTGGCCCTGTAGCCAGGGGAGCTGTGAGGCGGTTAATGTAGGCTCAGAGTGGCTGATCCTAGCAGGAGCCTAGCCCTGCTCTGATTAGCACCTCCAACGAGCTGCCATGCATCAGAGCTGACATTCTCCCACAGTCATTTTCTCCCAGAATCTTTTGCTCTTGCTGTGTGAGGGCGTCGCCGCTACTGACATGTCACAGCCAACAATCTCACCCTTCATTCTCCCTCTGGAGTTTGGAAAACACCATCAGGTGTGCAGTGAACCTGGGACCCTGACATGAGGGCTTTGGTATTGTGCTTTGCTTATATTTTACTTTCACTTTTATCCTGCAGATACAGAATATATCTCGTACATCAGGTACATTTAGTACAGGAAAACTGGAGTAAAGTTTCTCCCTCCGTGCTGTGGTAGATTTCCCGTTTCTTTTATTTTCTAGCTCTCGGCCACATTTCATCACTATCTGTGTAGTACACTGACTCACTGAAAGAGTGAGGTATATTTTTAAGGTGCCATGATTTAATCTTATGCGTTAATTTCCAACATTTTGTACTTGATTCACTGTCCTTCTCAAACTGTGGAAGCAGGAAATAGATATCAGTAATGGTCCCCCCAGGCACCAGTTCTCCAATCAGCTTGGGTCCAGGGGGAGTCCATCCCTTTGCGCTCCCACCCACCACCGTCCTACCCCCATCCCCTGCATTCTCCAGGCCTTAATGGGCCTTGTAGTGCTTCTGAAATGAGTTTGTTCCTTATGAGCAGTGCTTCTACCTCAAGAGAGCACACCACGTGGAGGTGGAGTCAATTTGTATTCACCCATAATTCCCTGGGCCTTAATCACTCTGATTTTCCCCCCATTATCTGTTAATGGATAGTTCCCGCAGAGAGAAGAGAGAAGTAAACCCACCTACTGTTTACAGGCCTGAAGCTGTCTGCTACCATCTAGAATCCCGCAGTGGGTTGTATATACAGCAGCGAGTCCAGTGAAAACCAAATCTTCTTCGTTTATTAACATACACCTCCAACATCAAGCTGAATAGCATGAGACAGAAGTTAGAATGGAAAGCGAATTCTCACTAAAGGTGAAAATCTTCAAGCAAGTATTTCTCCTTCTATGGTTCGGCAGTTTAGAAACTTCTTATTGCATTGTTGCAATGACCTGTTTGGATGGACCAGCTTTGATTACTATGGTTGTTCTGTCTGTGGCTTTTTCAAAAACAACTTGTCCCTGCCTACTAAATATTCTCAGTTTGTTCCCCACACTTGTTTACTCATTACTTTCAGCAAAGAAGTGCCTTGATTGATGTCCTTAATATCATTTGTTAGAGTGCACTGCTTTGGCGACACAAGCAGCATGGGTCCCGCTAAGAGTGAGCTCAGAGAACCATTCACCAAGCCCCAGAGAGGAGTGGAAATCTAAGTATCAGATTTTTCTCTTCCAAAGCCAAATGCTACAAGGCATCCTGAATTCCCCTCCAATTCAGACCTCTCCTCAGCAGACTTGTTTAAATAGAGTAAGGGGCAGTGGTATTGGGGGGAGTGGAATACGCTTAGGGAGGGTTTTTAATTAAGCAATGCCCTATGTTATACTTAACTACACACTGTTATCAGAATGTTAGACTGTCTTTAGTTACTTTAGCTTCAGTTGATGGCTACACGCAGTATGCATTCACAGACACCTTCACCGCACCGTATACTTACAGAATGCAATATGCTGTAGCTGTGTTGTTACATATAGATTCACTAAACTATGCAAGCCCCAGCATCCCAAACAAACCTTCAACAGTACATGAACTTCAGCCTGGATGAAAGTAAACAGCGTTGAGAAATAAAGACCATTCTTTTCGAGAGTAGTTTTTCCTCCCTTCCTCTCTACCTCTCCTGCCCTCCACATGGGAGAGATATTAGGCGTTTGTGTTTTAAGGAGCTGTGAAATACATAAACCATGAGCCACAGGAACGCAAGGCCCTGTGGATATGCAGATGGGCTTACTTTGCTGGTGTCAGGGATGCTTAGAGGGAGCAGGCACAGGAGCAGTTTTCATCTAAAGGATTTTCTTAGGAGTGCAGGGGGACAGGGTGGTGGCAGCGGAGAAGACTCTGGAGACTCAGAAACAGGGAGTGGGAGGAGGGAGAGTGAGATGAGAATAGAGAGAGAGAGAGAGCTGACAGTCCCCTGTGGCCCTGTAACTATATCCAGAGTCTGCTCAGTACATAGAGAGGGGTGGGGGCTCACACAGAGCCATGCTGATTGGGCAGCTGTGGACATGGACTGTGGGAGTGACAGGAAGTGACCTCAGCCCAATGAGGCAGCTATAGGGGCGAGCAGGCTGACTTCCTCCCCTGGCTCTCACTAAGAAACAGACTGCCAGCCTGATTCAACCCCTGTGATGCTGCTGAATACAAACCCAGACCTACACAGACTGCAATACAGGGACTACCAGAGCAGAACGTAGTCATGATATATGCTGTCATACATCAACATTTGCAGCTTGTAGGTACATTCAACTTTATAGAATTCACATGCAATACATTCTGTACAGTATTAATATATAGCCTGATGTATTCCTCTGTGTCATAGACCTCCATACTTACAAACTAAGCTACAGTCTCTTCCATTAACATGTGAAACTAGTTGATTTTGATATATATTTCTTGCTTCCAAAATGTATTCACAAATGTGTGTGACTCACCTGTTTTAGTCACGTCTGGTAAAAACTAAAATGCCCAGCTGACCCCAATATGAGTATTACTGACTCATATCGGGGTCAGGCCAGCAGCCATAACAGAAGTATTAAGAGACTAACTGACTGACTGTCAGTCGCAGTTAATGGGATCTAATGGGACAACAAGAAAACTACGCATAAACACCATCCTTATTCTTTATATTTGAAGCATAGTGTGCTGTACTGTCTCTTTGCCACTTTTTGTGCATGCACCTGCTCACAGACAAAAAAACACACATACACACACAAGGTCAGCCAGGCAGGTGCAGAGTTATCTGCATAATGAAGCAGGCCAGGTCTCCGAAGGGACAGCATTGTGCACTAGGGTCAAACGAGGGCTGCGCATATGGCAGAGGAACAGATCTGTGAACTTTGCAGCAAGCCTGACCTTAGTGTACACCCTCATACAGATAAGCAAACTGAATGGTGATCAAAGAGGGCAGTGATCCTTCTCCACGCCTGTGTGAGTGCCCTCGTGCCACCCTCCTCCCCTCACCCGCTGAAGCCCCCCCGCTACCCTCAGATGCATATGGAGACTAAAGAATTTCTCATCTGCTGAATGCATCATTGCAGAACACGCCATCAACTTTTCCCTTTTAACGTGCTATAAGCTGCTTTGATCGGCCTCCACCAGAGGTACGGTTTGTTTTTATGCTGTAGACACCACCTTTTGTGATGCACCACACCATATGTTTATGTTATTGAGAAAGCTGTATAAGAACATGTGGTAATATGGTAAAGTAAAAAGTTCAATATGTATACACTCCCACTGTTTCGCTTGGCACTGCAGGAGATTTCCATTTCCTTCTCTTGCTAGAAAAGCAGGGGTCATTGGGTTCCAGATATCACTGTTACTTACTATCAATCCAGGTGCAGAAAGTGAGAATGTACAGCTTGTTTTTTTTTATACCTCTCGTGATGTGACAAGGTCATGTTTAAGGCAAGCAGGTTTTTCACATGTTGATACAGTACTATCTTTATCACAGAGTAACTTAACACAGTTTGTCGCACAGCGTCTGTCACCACCACCACGTTTAGAAAGAAATAATTCAAATAGAAGGAAAAGAGAGTTGTTTAGAAAAGAATCTCAAACCACTGGGCCTTGTGTCCGTCAAACGTTACTATTATGTGTGTGGCACAGTTTTACAGCACATTCGTTGCCAGATTGGCCTAAAGCACCTTCGATTAACCCTCTACTTGGAGCCTCTAGGACAGCACAGCTGTTTAGGTGGTTTGTGAATTCGTGCTCTTGGTGCCCAGGGCCTATGGGGTGGGCACTGGGCTGTAGAGACCTGGGGTTAAACTCTAGATGAGTCCCTCGCCTATCCACCCCACCTCTTGCAGTAGCTGGCCTAATGTTGGGCTTGGCAAGTGTTTGATAGAGCACCATTGAACTCCACGGCCCCATGGCAGAGTGTAAAGGCATTTTATTGACACACTGGAGATGAGCAGTTCTCTGGAAGTCTGAGTCAGCAGATCGTTGTGCAGCAAATGAGTGTGCAGGTTCACAGTCTGAACGACATTTATTTCAGCTATCTCTGGCCACGGCTGAGGTAGTTTAATGTTGAGATAGACGTGTTGGGAATTCTAATGCCAAGAAGACAAACTGGGAATCCGTCTTGCTCTTGAAATACTGTAACTGTTGTAACACCGTATATTATTGACACATGGACATGTTGTGAAGTAGAGTTGTATTGAGATTATTTGGGGACATAAAGTGAAGGCTTTGGAAACAGTTTTTACAATAACGTGCTAGCCTTGCAATTATAGGATTAACCTTGTTTGCACTGTTTGAAATGAGACTATTTGATCATTCTTTGTTTATTATGATTCATGTTCTGCAAAGCACACTTTACCTTTTCCATTATTAAGGTTTCACTTCAAATGTGTTTTAATTTGCAGATATTAAAATACATGATTTTGCATATAATTTAATTGCTCACCATGTTCAAAGTGCCAGGCCTCGTCTGAGCGATTAGAACCCCGGCTGGTCATCCAATGTATGCCTGATGGGAGGAGATCACACGTTATATTATTCTGTGTCTGAATCATGAAAATCACAGACAGGAGTCTTTGCCACAAATGTGTTGAATTTAAATTTAGTATAAAAGAATAAAGCAAAAAAATGAAGAAGAAACAGAGACCACGGTCTGCTTAATTTTTGTCTCATGATTTTGTGTGTTGTTTTTGTTGTTTCTTCTCTACAGAGGAAGGACTGAACCATGAATGCAAGCTCTGTAGTCAGTCATTCGACTCACCAGCAAAGCTTCAATGCCACCTGATCGAGCATAGCTTTGAGGGCATGGGCGGAACCTTCAAGTGTCCGGTCTGCTTTACAGGTGTGTATTGTGCCTATGTTAGTGTGCATATGAGCATGTGTGCATCACACATTTGCAACCTGATGAACTGACTGAAAGTCAGAGCATTTGTCTTTGTGTTTGTGTGTGTGTGTGTGTGTGTGTGTGTGTGTTAATTGAGACATTTACATTGTCAGTATGCAAAGTCTTACATTTCCATGCTATTTAGTTTCAGTCTGAAAAAGCAAATGGGTTCTAAATGAGTTGGAAAAGGTCAAGCAAGCACAAAAACTGATAGTAGTTTGGTTCATGCGGCTTTTTATTTAGTCAAATTGCCTCCAAATCAAGGCCAAAGAAGTGCCTTGAGGTGAAAGGGGGAGAAAGAAAGAGAGCAGGGGGGAGACAGTGTGAGCTGAGGAGAGATGGGGGATGGGGAAGTGGAGAAGGAAAAGGAGATGTGCTAATTGTGGATGGCAGTGGTGCTGATAGCTGTAATGATCTCATCTGTCTCTGTGCATGGAGGTGGAAGGACCGGACTCCTCCGGAGAGGATAGCGCCCTCCTTCAGTGTCAACAGGGTTAACTATCTCTATAATGAAATCTGCAAAGTCGTTAACTTCAGCTCTTCACTCTTTATCCCTTCTCAGCTCTTTACTCTTCCTCACACTTTTTGGGTCCTCAGCTCATTTCCCTCTCTTTGCACTTCCTGCACCCCCCTTATCCACCGTCGCCCCAAAGAACTCGTTTGTCTCTCCTCCACTTGTTACATCAGTTAACAACATTAGCGAGCATTTTGCATTTTCGCTAAGCTTTCTTCACATTTTTACCTCTTCATTCACCTCACTGCTCAGCTCCATATTAATTTTTTCTCATCTCTTTTTCGCTCGCCTCCCTCTACTCCACGCTACGTCTCTCATTGCTGTTTTGGCCTTATCTCTCTTTAAGCAGAAGCCTATTGATATATCCCCACCCCACACCCTTCTCCTTCCCTCACAGGGGTCTGG
Organism: Microctenopoma stevenorrisi; assembly: GCA_032270685.1. Taxonomy (NCBI): domain Eukaryota; kingdom Metazoa; phylum Chordata; class Actinopteri; order Anabantiformes; family Anabantidae; genus Microctenopoma; species Microctenopoma stevenorrisi. Next base: position 10,145,647 of record JAUMTR010000009.1, on the reverse strand, counting down.
GCATTTAATATACAGAGCATGCCTCCTTCATCTGAGCCTTCATTTTCCACCGGCGGCTTTGACAGACAGGTCCCCCTTCTCCCTCCGCGTCCATATCGATCACAGCGCATGAGAGAGAGGGATGCTGGGAGGGAAGGAGGAGGAGGGCGAGTACACCCTCAGGACAGTGGTCGCAAAGCAGACAGTCAGATGGGAGAAAGCTTGTGGTGGCAAGGAAGGCAGGCTAGAAGGGACTGAAAGGCCTCCCTCTGTTGGGGATGCAGGGGACAAGCAGACTGAAGTCAGAGCACTCAGAGGAAAGATGAGGAATTGAGAGATTGGCTGACAGCTGTCCTTGAATATATTTTTCAAGATGTACTTGGCATAATTTAGAGAACAGACACTGGTTCAACATCCTAATATAAACCTGCGTGTCGTATATTGTTTTAACAAATGTATGAATTGTGTTTAGGCTCGTTTGTCACAATTCAATCAGCTTCATTTTTAGATGCAGTGCTCGAAGACTTCAGATATTGTATTTAAATAAAAGTAGGAATACCAGAAAGCTAAACTTTGTGGTTATGTGTAGGCATTTAAAGCACTTACATGTAGTTTACGGTCAGATGAAGATGCCTCAGTTAATTATTTAAAAATGTCAACAGTGACTTAAAACACCAAGGATTTGATTATTTTATTAACACAGTCAAAAGTTCATGTAAACCTAATCGGATCCGGACAGAGACAGATCCCCAGTTTCCGCTCACTGTATACCTGACAAATTTATAGTACAAAAACATTCTAGCATGCAGTGAGTATTGTCTGCAAGTAAGTAGAAAATAAACACATATTAATACTACTCACCTCTGTCACCCAAAACACGTGGGTAGCATAAAGTAATTGTCATTCTCTGACATACCTGATTATCTTCCGTCCACCCCAAAGGGAGAGGAGGGAGGACAAGTCATACCAGAAAACCAAATGGATGAACGTATGGGGAAAAGTAAGTGGTAGACAGTAGATGAGTAGAGACAAAATAGAGGAGAAAAGGAGACAAAACTTGGAGGAAGCTGAGAAGGTTGCAACTGGCAAGTTTGGATGTGAGATGAAAGGAGGGAAGAGGAGGAGGAAAAGAGAAATGTGTAGGGGAGGGAGGGTAAATGGAGAGAGGTCCATAAGCCCCTGGATGATGAGAGAGAGCCTGACTCTCCCAGGACAGATTTGACAGGTTTCAGAAGTGGGGAAGCCTGCAGCTAGAAGTGTCTGCCTGCACCCTTAGGAGCAGTAGTGAGGGCTGGTGTGGAAATTGTGATTGGGAATATGTGCTTAAGACAAACAAAACAGAAAAAAGTGTGCCTGATGAAAGTGTGTGCGCGTGTGTGTGTGTGTGTGTGTGTACACTTTCCTTTTACTTATGTCACAGCATGAAGTACAAACTTGAAAAACTACAGGATGCACTGCTTTCAAAGCCCCGAGAGTTTGACAAGTACAGTAGTTTAATTAGTTTTTTGTTTAGTTGCTGCCCACGTTCTGCTGGTGCGTGAAGTTAGAATTATGACATTTTACATCCAAAAACCCAGCACAGGCCTGAGCATCAACTCGGTATTAGTAGTCATCAGCTTATATCTTATAGAATCAATTTAGGCTGTCAACTTGGCTGCATTGCCTCCAAACACTTCAATCAGCCTCTTCACTGTGAACTTTTGGATTAAGCAGAAATGAATGCATGTAGGGTAGATGAATAAATAAATGAAAAGGAGAAAGGGGGGAAAAAGGATAAACTTTTTTTTCCCTCTCTGCACAAACAGCTTAGTATTGGTGCAGTGCAGCCTGCAGAGAGCACCACCCTGCCAAAATAAAGATGAGCTGGGGCCTGTAGTAAAGGAGACGTCTGCCATGGGCGGCCCCTGAGATCTAATCAGAGGGCTTAATATCCCCCACAGCGAGGAGACCTTGGCCCCTCAGCCCCCTCAGCCCTGACACCCCTGATGCCCAACCCGGCTCAGTGCTCTGTTCAGCTCTGCTCTGCTCTGGCTCCACGGCCAACAAACTCCACAAAGTTCTCTCTCTCTCTCTCTCTCCCTTATTCTCTCTCATTCTCAGCAGGGAGAGTCACTATGGCCAGCCACTGATCCTGTTTGGATGTGATTTTGGATTATTTCTTCTCCGTTTCTCTATGTCCTCATTTTAACCCTCTAGGAAGACATGTCCCTCTCACTCCCCTAAATGGCTCGAGCAGTGGTCTGTTTTGTATTTCACTCATTCTGCCAAATACAAATTCAGTGTCCCCTTATTGCCAGCTTCAGCCGTATCCCTTCATTACATGTTGCATGCTAATTTGAAGAATGATGAAGAAAGAAATTAAACTCTTACCGCTAATTAAATGGTTTACCACCAATCACATTAGCAAAGGCTGAATTTTGTAATCATCTGTCGTAATCACATATATGTCCCACGCCTTTGCGGATGTCAGGGCTCCACTGTATAAAGGAACTAAAAAGTAGTTGAGCTCATTGCTTAAATCTTTGCCTTAAATGTCGTAACAGTCAGTATTTATTATGGCTCTTTAGCCCACTTTAAATCAGTTGTCAGTGTCCACCCGCATATGAATGAATGCCGAGCTACAGCATGCTAATGTATAGCTGATTAACTGTGTCTCTTAGAGGAACTGCATTTCATACACATGTAAACAGTGAGCAACAGCTAACTTGACATCTTGTTGTGTTTAGCGCTATTGTACAGTATTTGAAGGCCCCCCAAGTCTCAAATCCATTTTTATTTTTGCTGTATTGACTTTTTCCTCCTCTAGCCAAAGACATAATGAAGGCTTCCTGCAGCTACAGTGACCTGCTTCTGTACAATATATGCAGACAAAAGACAGCTAAAGGAAAAAGCGATTGTTTATCAGTGCATTTTTTTTTATTCAGAACGTGTATTTCCTGGATAGAAAATGCTCATCATTTTAGGAGCACAGCAGAGGCACAAATGTGCATGCTAACTGGGGCCTTAACCTCGAGCTGAAACGTTTCGTAAGCGACTGTAAAACAAGCCGTCCATCTGCAGTTATGTTTGCCTTTAGATGGCTGCGGTCATTCGTTTCAGAAATGGACCATGGAGTTGTTGTCTGTTTATTAGAGGTGGTTTGTTCATTTCTGGTTAACATGCTGCCATGTTTCAAAGACAGCTGTCACCCAGACATTAGCAATCTGAAAGCATCACAGCAGCGTGTCTGCTTTGGATCCAAACTTTTATTTCCCAGGTCAGGAGTGTGACATTCAATGAAGCTGAGTCTGTCTCATGTGTACACAGCTCAATAATTAATAACCTTTCTCCCAGGTGAGCTCAAATTGGCATGTGTTAATGTTGCTGCGCCCCGCCACAGGGCTGCACGACCCCAAAGCCATCTCCGACACCTCACCTTTTGTGGCTGTGTCCCCCCCCCCCCTCCTTCTTCTTCTTGTGGCCCCACGGTGCATGCATTAGAAGAAAAGTTATTTTGAGCTGTAAGAAATTCAAATGAAGCCCCCACATGCTAACTTTTCCAGAGCATCCAGACCTTTGAGATTAGACAGCCATCCTTAAAGCACAAGGGTCTGGGATAACAAACGGCATGTTTGAAGTGCTCCTCAGAGAATGAAGAGAGACACGTGCACGCCCACACATGCAACACATACATACGCTCAAGACGCACGCAGTTGGGTCCCCCTTAGCTTTCCAGTGTGGACGATGGCTTAATTAATGCACAACTGTATAGTATGTTTTAAGTGCCAATGAGTTGTGTGTTTATATCTTGGTGAATGGAGTTAGAGTCTGCATGAATAACTAGTGCAACATAATGAATATTTATATAGTCAATATAATTAGAGATGTAGACTAATGGAGGCCATGTTTTGCACTTGAAGCCATGCCAGTTGTTTGTGGTTGTTTATTTTCTGGCTTGTTGTCCCCACAGTAGTGCTAAATAAAGAGCATCATTATTCCCGAAACATTATGCGTTCTCCAGCTGTAATGCCATGACCACTCTAGTTTCTCTGTTAGCATCTGATTTTTCCCCATTATATATCTCATAACAATGCCCCCCCCCCCCCCCGATTGTTAATAGCGCATTCATTTGTTTGTAATTAAGTAATTTTCCTTGCCATGCGACATAGTCTGTCTTGAATTTTTATTCAGGAAATACAAGTATGATGTTGCCTTTGTTGCCTTATGCAAGCGCCAAGGCCTTATGTGGATGTAGCACAGTCAGCAATAAGAAGCATAGAGTCAAGGCATATAATGTGACAATTATTTAAATACAGCATTACCAATCTCTTTTTCCGTTTGCACTAATACTAATAAATGTCTTCTCTGTCTCTGTGTTTCCTTACTTTGCATGTGAGCAGTGTTTGTCCAGGCCAATAAGCTCCAGCAGCACATTTTCTCTGCCCACGGCCAGGAGGATAAGATCTATGACTGCTCGCAGTGCCCACAGAAGTTCTTCTTCCAGACAGAGTTACAGGTGAGCCTCAGGCTGGTGGAGCAAAGCAGCCACCAGCAGAATCCGCAGCCGCTAATCACACATGACAGCTTAACAAACACTAAACACCACTCATCACACTCCGGCTATCCCCTCCATCCCGGCTGGGGTGAGAGACTCAGAAGGAATTATTTCAGTCCGTTTCCAAAACTCATTTGTGATGTGCAGATATGATGTGATTTGCTTATTAGACCAGCAGAGCACTAAAATATCTGGAATTAGGGGATTAGTGGAATGCTCGTTTTTGAAGAGGTAATTACGTACACTGCAGAGGCAAAAACACAGTTCAGTCAATATGCTTGCATCTCCCCCTCTAATCACAGAGGAGGCCTCTTGGCTAAATATGAGCTTTGTCCTCTGGGAGACCATATCTGCCCTTCAACAAAGTTACTAGTTGGACTTATGAACTTGCAATGTTAGAGAGATAATCCATTTTCTAGCAATCTTTTTCTTTGGTCCTTGGAGAACCTGAAAAAATGAAACAGACCTTATTATATTATTTCACTGAGGTGGTGTTTTCAAGCAGCTCTGTTTTGTTAGGGGGATTCTCAACCATACACACAGCGCACTTCTCATACCCTGATCTTTTTCTATTAGCTTTTGAAACGGAATCATTAAAATATGACTAATGCGCAATTCAATCACTTAAATTATTCTTAATTCAGCTTAAAGCGCAGAGAGAAACCAATCACTCCTGACTACATCTTCCTGATGCACCTATCTGAAGCTCGGATTAGCAGCACTATTTATTAACAGGTAGCCAGAGAAAGCATCCAGGGCTTGGCTGCCCATTGATCGACAACGATTTTCATATTGAGATTCAGGTTGTAAACACTGAGGCATATGTCTGCCAGGAGGAAGGTGAATGTGATCATTATCTGCTGGTCATTTGAGCACTGCAACTATGAATAAAACAAGTCCTGATCCACCAATATGCAACTCTACCACCGAGCGGGGTATTTAACAGGCTTCGCACTCCACCAAACTGCCAACACGGAGACTTTTCATTCATACCAAGGCCTCGTATTTATCACATTTTCATCCCTCATTGGTACAAGTGTTCTCTATATAGCAAGAGTTGTTGCAGGTACCTGTAAACAATCTCAAATAACCTGGGGATGTTTTCCTACTTTTTTTGTTTGACATTTTTTGGATTGAAGTGATCTCCACCTCCCGGAGGTGTTGTTTCATGCATGATTATATTGTTTTACACTGTGTGAAGAGACAAGAGCTGAACATGAAAGACCTGTGGCACTTTGTTGTGAAACAGGGGGTTATGAAAGGAGAGCAGGAATGAGCTTGGGGGATAAGACGATTATTATGCTCAACCTGTGCCATGCTCTAAAGGCAGTCCCATGTGAGACCATGCTCACATTCAGTCACATATATGTAATACATATAGATACGATTGCATTTATTTTATTTATGCAGTGACCAACTTGAAGTTTTCTTAAGTTTTGGGTTTCTCATGGGTCCATCTTTATTTTAGGATGCAACTGAACTTAGTAATGTTAAATTTGCCTGTTTTACTATCTATAGTTAAAGCCTTCAACAAATATTGAAGGTTTGAGTCTTGTTTTTAGTTGTTGTTTGTTTGCAGTTGCCATTTCCCATGCATCACGCTTCAAAATATCTCACTGACACAGGGCAGTTGTTTGTCAGTCTGTCTGAAGTGAAGCTGTCTTCCAGCAGCGAGAAGAGTGGAAGCTCTCTCTCTTTGCCAGGTCTTGAGTTTGGAGTTTCTCCCTATTTCTCCCTGACACTCTGGCCCACTCGCCGGCTACCTGGGCTCCTCATCTCTCACAGTAGTCGGAGGGGTCAAAGGGCCAGTGCAAGCTGGGAGAAGTAGCGTTGAGAGGGAGAGCTGCCACGGCAGGTAAAGGGAAGCAGGAACGATATTTTATTAATTTGCTGCTGAGATCCTGAAACAGACCAAAGGCCTGTGACAGGTATCCAGTGCACTGCACCACATCCTCCCCCACCACCTCGCCCCGTGAACTCTACCCTGCAAGGGGCTAGCCAATTTTCGCCAGCCTGTCGAGATGGATGATGGGAGAGCATCCGTCTAATCAGCCCTCCTAGGACCCCCCGCCCAGCTACCCCCCTCAGACTAGCTAGATTGACTGACTCCTGGGCCTGTGTGCCCCAGAATCCAGATTCCAGAGGAGAATTATCTCTCTTGCTCTCCCTCCATTTCTCTCCATACTCTTTCTTTCACAGACAAAAAATAAGCACTGAGATGCATAGACCACCATTCCCCTCAAAACTCTCCAGAGGACTCTCCTCCACCATCACACACACTCACGCAGCCTCTGCCCTGCACACCCCTCTCCCTTACTCTATTAAAATATGGTGCAAAGTCTAGATATTTCATGAAGTGCTGATGGGGAGGGCAAGCAGGCAGGCTGTGCAGTGCTCTCCATGACCCTCGACTGCTGCCCACCCTTGGAGCACATAGGAGACATAGACTCACTATATACTTTCAGCCAAATAAGATACACTGTTCTCTCATTTTAGAGGCAGATCCTTATGGGGACAGTGTCCCTGGGTTCCTGTAAAGGCAACATTGCCATGTGAAACTTAATAATAAACATCCTTGTGCCTTTGCATTGGCTCCAGATATAGTAGTCTTTCACATTGCAAAAGGAACTGAGCCACTGACAATGCTGCTAGGCTGGATTAATTAGCTGGATTCATTAACTGATGGAAGTGCAATATTAGCCACAGCTTAAATCCGCCATTTCTCTGAGTGCAGTTCATTTGTGAGGAAACACACAAGCTCGACTCCTCTAGCAGTGCAATGTACTGGAGAGCTACAATCGGAGGCTTCTCTCGCAACGATCCAAATTCTTCCGAAGGCGAGACAATAAGATTGAAGTCACACAACAATGAAGCTGTGAGACTCCCTTGTTCCTTTTAAGCTGGTTTGTCTTTTTTTTTTCCTCCGTCCTCCAATTTCATTATCATTCCTTGGAAGTGACATGAGATTATAAGTCATGTGTTAAGTTGTACTGCGATTGACGGTAGAGTGAAAGGACTGGGGTGCTGTATGACTTCTCCCTCTCCTCAGACGCCCGCAGGACACGTACCTTAATTGGAGTGTCTTTTTAAAAGGATTCCTTCAAAGACAATCCAAAGCTCCCTGGCCTTAATGAGTGCTGAAAGTGACAAGAGCACATCTGCATCATGTTCTACTTCCCCACACAAATGAGATTCTCTTCTCCCCATGTGATAGCCATTATTGCCAAGCTGTGACCAATTCCACTGTTTTAATTAAGCATATTTATAGGCTTCGCGGTCACCAGGTCAGTGTAAACAGCTATGTATGTCGTAATGTCCATCTAAAACTGAAAATTGAGAGAAAAAAGGGGAAGATGGACAGTTGGAAAGAAAGGAGGGAGCGGCATGAAAATTGTTTGAATACGTTGAAAAGCATCATTTAGTGTTATTTTTTGGAAATACTGAACTATATTGTATGGATGGAAAAATTAAAATAAAAAAATGTAGGTTCATCTCCCCCTTGCTTTTCATAAAATGACATGAGTGGCACTCTTTAGTGTCAAGCACAGAGACTTAATTTCCCGAAAGTTTTTTTCTTTCTTTCTTTCTTTACGAGTTTTTAAATATGCCCTCAAAAACACCCTAACTGCCCCGCGTCCCAAACATGTCGCACAAAAGCAAAGTTTCACGTGTTTGTCCCCGAGCGCCTCTCAAACACCCCATTTTCTCTGAATATCTTGATCTGCCAAGTGTGACAGCTCTTCATGCTTTTGAAAGTTGTATATATATTTTCTTTCCTTTTATATGACAACTTGTTTTCTTCTTTATCACCCCAGGTGCTCTGAATTCTGTCACCATTTCAAAAAGTTGCACTACAAAATAAAAGAACAATGAATTAGAAAAAAAATAACAACTGCTTGTGAGGCACCATCATTAATATTTAGGCTTATTTATAATTATGTACAACACTGTACACACAACGCTCTGCACTGTAAATAGGGACAGAAACCCTTAGATGACTAGTGATGTATCACAATAGTGGTGTTCTAGTTTTGTAGGTGTATCAGAATTAGACAGCACAACAGACCTAATGATCCTGGGAGGATATTCTCTTTCTCATTGTGTGAGTACGTGTTTGTGTGTTTACATCTATGTGTGTGCCGTATGTATTTGTCTTTGTCTTCGTCTCTCTCAGGGTCTGATATGTGCATGCAAACACATTGTCTGGAGGGAGACATGACAAAAACTCCCAGAAGCCTTTGAGCTGTTCTTTTTCTTTTTCCTCTGTTGCACCACTGGGGAAAGTTAAATCCAAACAAAGAGGAGACACTTGCTGTACTGTGCTAAAATCCATCACCAGATCTCTCTCTCAAACATGTCTCCTTTACTTTCCTTAGTTTACTTTTTCAACAACTTAGATAAATGCCATTTTAAGCGCTTCTAGGGAAATTCACTGCAGGTTTAATTTACTGTCTGTAGCGATTTGATTTTCAAGTGTCTCTCATGATGTTGATGTTAACAAAATGCTGCAGAGGCCAAAATATACAGCATTAGAACAATTATTCCCTCTCGACTTTCATATTCACACATTGCAACAACAAAGTAATTTAACTCTTCAGTTTTGGAGAGGGATGTTCAATGACACCAATTGTCAGTCGATTAAAAGCTCATTTTTTGGTTTTCTCCTCCATTTCGGTGGGAAAACATGAGCGTGCAGATCAGCTCTCGCCTTCTCATAGAAGTGAAAAGCAGGAGAAAATGTAGTCCTCAAAAATGTTCGCATTTTGTCAAGTGGCATATCTAGCAGCACAGGAGAGGGTGGGGGTTTAGGGGCTGCTTGGTAGCTTCCCTAGTCAAAGTCTGTCTCTGACTGAAGTGGTTAAATGTGAGAGTAATTGTGTTTTGTTTCTGGGACTGACATGTGGAACCCCATGGACCCCATCTCCCTCCCAGTGACAGGCAGAGATCCTCCCCCCTCGCTCTGTCTAATTAGAGGATGTAGCCCAGGGCTCATGTCCCACGAAGACCCATCCCCCTCCCAAGATGGCTCCCCTAAGAAAGCCCTTAATTGGGTTCTTTAGTCATAGGCTTCATTTTGGCTGGAAAGGCATCTGTGTGTTGCTATCACCTCAGAATACAGTTTGTATCGCTCTCTTGTGTTTTTCTTTTTTTCTTCCTCCCCTTTTCCTCCCTCTCGCTGGCCCTCTCTCTATTGCTCTCCCTCTCTTCCTCTTCCCATCTCCCACTCTCTCCTCACTTAATGAGGCCCCATAATAACACAGCAGTTGTGCAGTTGTTTTGCTACCTCAGTCAAACAGCGGGATCACTGCATAGTGTGTTTCTAGTACCATTCACTTGTCTACTTAGACAGGGTAATGAGTATCATTTGGAGGTACAAAGCACTAGCCCACAAAAAGGGTGGTCCGTCATCTCTGGTTACACCTCAGAAGTATTTGGTTGCAATAGTTAGACATCCAATCAAAGCATTTCGAGTGTTTGGGATTTATTATTTATGTTTGTACAAGCAGTTGCTGTGAATATGACTGGACACCGTATGACACACGAGGAAGCCACTGAAATCTATTGCTGTTGTCATGTCCATCGTAGTAGAGTGTTTTTACTGTATGACCACGACTCCCCTGGTACCTCACTTCAAACAAGACAGTCTGTTACCAAGGAGACGAGGCCGGTTGTGCCACAACAGTGTTTAGGGTCAGCCCTCCCTACGGCCCGATAAGTGATGACTGTGGAGAATGCCAACTGCTATATTATTTATTTATTTGATTGTGTTCTTCATTGGCTAAACTATCCAGCAGTAAGCCTGGCCTGAGGTCAAAGCAGAAAAGGATTACTCCCTCGGTGAACTGGTCAACAGTAGGGAATGCAGCAAGGGAGAAGTGAGTCAATATTGGGCCCAGTACAACACACCATTAAAGATCAAGGCAGAATGCAGCACTCTCGTCGTCGTCCTCAGCAGTTTCGAAACCCAAGAAAACACTGTAACTAAAGATTTCTAACAAAATAACCCAAAACCCAGTGAGGTTATTACTGACTTAAGTCCGTAGTTCACCTTTCAATAATTACAAATACACCAATACAACTGACCTTAAATGTGGAAGTGATTTCCTTTCTTAAAGTCGATCTTTGTGAGGTTGTGTTCTGAGGTGTCTTAAAGACAGATTGCTGGTTCTTTGTTTTAGGATCATGTGGTAACGTTCTCTTATGTGTTAATTAAATTCCTGAGTGATAACTACGAGTATGCACAGGTCTCTGTGGTTTTGTGCACACCCCCGGTGCTCCAGATGCAGCTATGCAGACTGTATGTCAGCCACGCTGGGTATGGAAGAACCTCAGACCGATAAGCCCAGACTGATAAGACTTTTAATCAGAGCTTACAGTTGGATGTTTACTGTTTGGACTGCTCCTTCAAATTTAAATAATAGATCGACTAACCCTAGATGAACTAACTCACCTGAGCCATTGCAGTTTATCATTAGTATGCTTAATGAGTATTAGTATATAACATGAATAAATATATGTATTCTCTAAATAACAATTAACTAATGGTAATGTTTTACTTAACCCTTTATTGTCCTTACGTCAAACCTTTGAAAATAATTTCTTAAAGACACATAGATCATATTTTTTTCCTTTAATTGTGTAATTATCTGTTCTATGCTTACTTTCTGCTTTGCTGTTAGCTTTTTATACCATCAAATTATAGTTTAGACAATTCACCATATGAATTCACAACTTCTCATTACGAGCACTGGTTGCTATGTAAGAAAAGTTAATATATAGTATATATAGAGTATAGTAACATTTTGAGCTAGTTTGTTTTTTATTCCTTTACATTAGGCACTAAGCAGCATTCTCAGCATTAGATAAGAGCTTTGCATTTATTTATGTTTATTAAGTGTAAGGTCATGGACTATTAGCATTTTTCATTACATACAATATATAGGTAATGATAAATGTCGAACATGTAAGCATAGAGAAGTTAGACCTTGAGGGTTATATCCTGCACAACATTCTGGTCAGTTTCCTGCTCGGTTCTACTCGTGTAAAATGCTCAGCGCTTTGTTTGTTTGTTTGAGAAGCTTTGACAAAGCAGTGGCTTAAAAAGTCATTAATGTTCACTCAGCTTTTTAACCATTCAATAAAGCCTGGGTTTTATGTTATGTGCCGGATAAAACCAGGTGGAACAGCAGATACAATGTACTTAACTTGTGCTCTGCAGGTATTAACATTATGCAAAAAAAGTGTTAGTGGCGTGATTAAGCTTCACATCTTCTCTCTGTGATGTTGGACAATGTGAAGATTATCTTTAATACAGTGAGATCAGATGAAAGAGAGAATGTGTCTGCGAGTCCACTAGCCTTCCTCTGCAGAGCTGATGTAAGACATGCACCTCTGTTGCCTCAGTGGAGACCGGGTGCTATCGATGGAGACCAGAGCAATGGGGAACGACATAAAGAATGATTAGTTAATAAATCAACTCCCCAGCCTACTTGCACTTTCCCACTGTCTGCTCTTCCTCAATCGTTCCCCGTTTTTTATCGCCCTCTCCCTCTCTGCAGTGGCGTTAAATTCCTAAGACATGTTGCACCTGTTTGCATGGGTACACAAGACCCCTGCCGGGTGTTCTCCCTCCTCTTCCACTACCCCTGAGGGCGTTGCAGTAGCGTGATGTAATCAGATGAAAGTGGTGGTTTAATGGTGGCACAGAGCCGGAGAGAGAATAGGAGAAGGGGAAATAGGCTTGCTTCAAGCCAATGCTTGCCGTCTTCATAAGGGAGAAGTGGGTGCGCAATATTGATCAGAGCAAAATTTAATTTAGTGGAGAATTGACTGCTATGGTTTACCTGAACACTGCTGGTAACGGAGCCCTGTAGCAGGCCTGTGTGGCCGGCAGGTGGTTGAAAGGATCGAGGAGGAGATTAAGGGTTGGATAGAAGGAAAGGAACAGGAAGGGAACGGCAGAGTATCAGGGGGAATAGGTTGGCGATGAAGGATGAGAGCTAAAAGGCGTAATGGAGGGCATCTAATCCTAAATTGCAGTGATTCTGATGTGACACCATTAGTGGTAGACAGGACATTTGGACATTTTCTTGTTTAAGATGTGTGTTTAACTGTATGTTTCACATCTCATTTGACATTTGCCGCTGGTTATTGTATGTAGACATTTAACTTATCCAGCCCAGGTACAGGGAAACTTGACAGGGATGAAGATTGGGGAGTGAATTCTTGCCCTCCCTCACTTCCACCTTCTGTACTCAAACACAGAACGGTTTATATCTACTCCGTGGAGTTCCACAGAGTATCCACAGAGATAAAGGTATCAGTTTCATTTTCTTTTAACATTTCTTCCCCCTCTTTCCCTCTATTTCCCTTTAGTCTGCATGGCTGCCACAGCCACTGAAGTCGTTTAACACCGTCCTTGAGAAAGCCCTCAGTGAGAAAACTCCTGGCATGTTTAAGGAAAAGGTAGAATGCAGTGTGTGTCAGACAGAGCTGGGACATGCAGAGGGGGGAGCCGTTCCCCAGAGGGGTTATTTTCCCCTCTAATAGCTGTTACGAGCCCTACATTATATCCAAGGAGCTACGTTCCTTTGGGGTCCACAGACACACACGCACAGGCATACACACCTAGACACGCTGGCACACTCACACAAAGGCGTGCACACTCAGTTGAGCACAAATTTTCTCTCTGTGTTTCTCTCTTTCACATACATACAGACACACACACAGGCACACAAACTCAGTCCTAGCCGCTTTGCTCTCCCCGTGTCAATATCCTGCCATTTGAAGTCACGTACTGCAGGGGCTTCTGGGAGTCGCAGAGGAGCCAGGCTGACGGGTAATGGGCCGCATTCATTAATAAGGTTGCCGTGCTCCTGTCCCTCCTCAGCAACGCCAAGGATGTCTTCACCGGGGGGTAGGGGGTTGGTGGAGTGTGAGGAGGGGGAGGAGGTGAGGTGTGGGGAGAGAGAGAGAGAGAGAGAGAGAGAGAGAGAGAGAGAGAGAGCGTCCCGTGGGAAGTCTCCTCCCAGACTCACTTAAAGGAGCTTTATTTCAGCAAGAGAGGAGAGAGGGAAGCAGAGGAGCTGTCCGGGGCCGCCTCTTTAAAAAAGGGAGAGCAGGGCCCAGGCGAGCCACGCTAACCCTTACAGGGGTCACACTCCTGCTCCCTCGTCAAACAGCTTATTACCCCACCTGTCGGGAAGTAATCGCCCTAGCTGAAAGGAAAGCTGTTGAGGTGTTTAAATGCTTTATATGGAGGCAGCTGAAAGGGTAAAAAGGGTAGGAATGAACGTAAAGGGGGGCTAATAGTCATCTCCTAGCGCTGCCCGAGGGACTCAGCCTTAACAAGACTGATGGTGACAGCTTTGGTAAACCTTCTTGCTGGGGTTGCAGTAATCATTTTCGATTGTATCTTTCTCGCAGTTATATTTTATTTGAGGTAAATGCCATCTCAGACGTGTGTTCACTTAGCTCAGTGCATGCGTGCGGACTAAATGTATGTCTGCACTGAGGTGTGTAGGTATTTGTGTGCGCACGTGTGCTGATGACCCGGTGACAGGTGTGTCTACTCCATGCCAGTTTTGAGAGTCTAAGGCCGTGTTTTAAACAGAGCGCAGCAAGTGGGGCATGTAGTTTGCATTAAAGGGATTAGCAGTCACTTCAAAAGATGACCTGGATTCAGCCCACCAGGGACACCAGTTACACACCCCCTGGTCCACACTCTCTTTAAAGAACCTGGCACAGCTGCCCCACTACAACCAATCTCAACGGTCTGTGTGTGCGCCCGCATAAATTTGGAAGATACAGCAAAACAGAGTGATATTGTCAGCTTGTTATCCTGTCATAGCGAATTGTGCGCTGTTACGTATCTTAGTAAGTGTTTCCCAGCTCCTTATTGCATGTATACATTTGCAGCACATTCGATACATGTAGGCAGCAGATAAACAAGAGTCCGAGACAGATATTCCATCAGGCGTGTCTTGTTATAGACGTAGTGTTTGATCAAGAGGCAGAAATACGGACCAATGGGATGTTATCTGTTTTGTGTTAGACCAGGACTTAACTATGCTTAATCCCAAAGCTAACTACTATTGATCCGCAGACAGATTTCACTCCACTGAGTTAATTGGATCTGGATAATGATGATGTTCAAATGTCAAGATTACCAAAAGACAGTCTCCGTCAATCATAACATTTCAAATAAATCGTGAAGTGCAGCTGGTCTTGTCGTGAAACATGACACATGCTTAATGAAAGGGAGGAAAGCTGAAAGACCTGTGTGATCATAATGTTTCTCTTTTGTGTCCTTGCAGAACCACACGTTGACTCAGCACAGCAGCTAACATGGCAAAGATCAGCACCGTGACCAAGAACAAGGATCACATGATGCAGAGAATAATGTCTGACCACCAATTACTGTCAGTGCAGTTTCCCACTGCTGTCTTGCACTGAACTTTCAATTCAGTTACACCACAAGGAACCATGCCACAGCAAGAAAAAAGAAAAGCAAAGAAAATAAAAGAAATAGAGGGAAAGACCATAAAAGAACCCTCTCTGTTCTTTACTGACCATTATTTCAAAAATAAAGAAAAAGCCAACTTGTTTGTACATAGAATTCTTCATGTGTTGCTTAACTACAGCTATATTGCAATCTTATACAGTATTTGCCAATGTACAGCTCAAAATGTTTGTCCAAAAAAGAGAAGGGGGAAAAAAGATTAACGACAATGTAAAGCATTGTCCGGGTGATCGAAATTCAACCAGATGTGTAAAGGAGAAACAGGGTGCCGCTGAGAGAGTAGAAAGCTCTAGGAACCGGCAAGTGTTGTGAGGAGGACTCTTTTCATCAGTGCCACTCCTACTGCGCAGTATGTCGCTCTATACCCTGACACGGTCAGTCATCATGGGGTAGAAAAGGTTGATTCACCAGCAAAGGCTAAGATCTTGTTTATGTGCCCATCGTTACTTTGGCTGCCAGAGGACCAGCTGAGAGTGTAACGAATCTGTTCTGCCTGTGCTGGAGTATAGATGAAAAAAAAACAAGAAGAAGAAAAAGAAACAACACAGAAAACAGAAAAAACAGGACAGGGTGCTGATATATGCAAACGCAGTGACACAGATTTGGAAAAGGCTAGTTCCTCTGGTTGGCTCGTGAACAGAGGCATGAAAGCTCCCATGTGGCTCTCAGAGCATGGGGAAATCTCCAGCCCACTGACTCAACCTGTACATTTCTGTTGTTAATGTTTACTGCTCATTGACGCCTGGAGATGACTGGAATATTTTTTTCTTGTGTTATCTCTACATATTCTTTTTTGCAATGAGGGAGTAAATCCTTTTGGATTTGGGATCATGAAGACCGAATACAGTTTCAGTCTGTCTCGGGGATATACTGTAGTTACAAAACTCCGTCCCTGGCTCTCCTGGAGAGTGCCCAAGTACTCCTCTTGTTCCTTTGCAGTGTCCCATTGCTCTCTGCTCAAGCTGGAAGCCACCGTGGCGTCATACAAAACTTAAACCATTCTGTCATGTAAATGTTTTGCATTCATTGAACCTGAATTGCACTTTTGTATGAAACTTTAATGTTTTGACATTTTGATTGAGAATTGTTCGTACACAGTTTACAGGAAATCACCATCTCCTGCAGCAAAAGGACAGTTATCTCTATTGTTATTAAAATGTATTGTACAAATAAGGAGTTCTGTATTTGGCAGACCTCATTTTTTGTGTTGCACATGTGATGGAAATATTAAAAACTGTATGAGGAAATGGCTTCAGTGTCCCTTCATTATCTATCTAAAAGGCTGGTAAGTGTGCATGTATGTGTGTGTGGGGGGGGGGGGGGGTGCGTGTGTGAGACTAGAATTAACCCGTCAGACAAGGCCATAAACACAATGATCATCAAAAGCTTACACTGCTTTTTGTCATTGTATCAAATTGCATCCTATTTTTTCTCACTCCCTCGTGGCTCCTGCTAACGAACATCTGAGCATCTTAAGGGAGGTCTGTGTTATTAATGACTCCATTACCCATCACCCTGTGCGGTCCCATTCTACACACCCTTGCACTAGGTCTATTTAGGGAGCCTCCAGCACTCCAGGGGACCAAGAAATTCTTCTGCCTTTGCCGAATGGGACGAAACCCATGCAACAACATCTGCCTGTCTCTGTAAATGATTCATCAATGGTGACACGCGGGCAGCATAACATTTGTCGAAGCTTTCGGTTATGTTTTGAGAAGATTTGGCGGTGCAGCTCATCTCACTGTAACTAGGTTATACTTCTTACTAAGTAAGAAATTATTTTAAAGTTCATATGAAAAGCTATTCTATACTGCATACAGATGCATATTTTGTCGTGTTATATATATATATATATGCATATTCAAACATAGATACGAATAATAAGGAAAGCAAACGTTCTAACATTTACTGTTTTGATCGATTATCCAAAAATATGTTTAAAAACCTATAGATGGTATGCCTCTGGATAAAATTAAATCTTACATGCATCATTTTATAAAATGGAGGTGTGTCTTATTGAATTTCATGATTTCATACCTAACTTTAAATGTGCATGTTTTCTGTCATTTGCTTTTTTTTTTATGCTGTCATAACGACGATAAGATGAGGGACAGGACAGAACGTCTCGCAGTGACAGAGGCAGAACCCCTGGTCCAGATCAGAGATGGTATGGCCCAGCATTAACTGTCACACTGAATGCAAGCTGGGCATCCATTAAACAACTTTGCTAGCATCTCCCTGTGCCAGGCACTTTTAATAAGCTTCAAGGGCATTTGAATGGGTCCAGAACTTTGCTTTGCCAGAGATGGACTGGCCCACATCATCCATTACATTAAATTGGGTGGCGGCCTCCAGCTCATATTTATGATTTAATTAAATTCACTTGTGAGGCGTATCAGAACCACTGTGGCCTCCCTTTTAACGCTAGCCTAAGCAGCAAAACACACACACACACACACACACACACACACACACACACACACACACACAGCTACCCACATGAATGCAAACGCAAGTGTTGTGTTTCTGACTCTCGCCCAAGTGTGAGACTTTGTGGGCGCTTTGGCAGAGGCACTCTCAGGGGTTCATTTAAAGCAATATAATAACACACCCCCCAAGTATTCTTCCATCAGAGAGCAGCAGAATGAATGGCTTGTTCTGAGATAACGTAGCATGGCTGATTCTCTATGGTGTGTTGCCTGAACATTACCTCAACACAAGTGGCACTCAATGCTGCTAAGAGCCTGGTCAGTGCTTAGAAAAATGGGCAGTCGGGCCAGATGTTTGGGAGTAATTGTTCTTGTCCAGGATGTGTGTGTGATTTCACACACACATTTTGGTTTTTTATTGGTTTGTGTGATTTTGATTTTATTCTACAGTTTGACAATATTCTCCAAAGAAAGGTGGCTGCCCGTGTAAAGCCCTTTTTATATGAGATTGTACAGAACCTGACAGCAGGAAGCTGAACATTTGCTACTTTATCCAGTAGTATGCATTCACTGTTTGTCCCTTGTGTTTCAGTGCCCTTGTGCTATTGCGCTGCTTTGGTGCAAAATTTTGTTTGGTGAAAACTCCACATTGTTAGGCTGTGCATTCCTTCCACTGAAGGAGACCTCAGAGACCTCTTATGGCATTCAATATGTGCACCCAAGCGTGGGATCCAGATCCATTTGGCCGGGAGATCCACTGGGAGTGTCTGGGGTAACCCAATCTATCACACCGGCACTTCACATCCACACAGCCATCTTTTCACTTCAGAACTCCGTCAGCAAAATGAACGCCTCAACCTCAGTATGTAGTCCTGTCACAGTGTTTATGGATTGAGCACTAGGGCCTACGGCTACAACCATTTGTGTATTTCATGTGTAATAGTGTCCACCCTTTGTCTTTTTAAATAATGATAATAATGATCGCTTTTAAAGTTACTTCACAGCATATTGTCCAACAAATGTATGGATGGCAGTGACAGTTGGTAATAACTAAAAGAAGGACCTGGAACTGTGAATATCACATTCAGACTGTATCATACTAGTTGAATAACTATTAATAATAAAGCATATATTAAAAGTAAATGTACTGTATGTAGGAAAGTTATGTTGTTCATCTCTCATTCTATTTTTTAAAGCATTTGTTCTGTTCAGAGTCACAGGAGAATTAAGGTTATTAGGACACACGCTGGGGCAAGAAGCATGGTACACCCTAGACGAGTCACCAGTCTATCACCAAGCTTGCACAAATATAGACAAACACATTCACACATTTCTCTACTCTGTAGCCCCTCCTAATGATCCCCCCTGTCTCCTGAACTGGGAGAGCTGAAGGTGAGTATTCCCCTCCAGTCATCTGCCTCTGCCTCACCAAGACAGACACTTGAAATAGACAAGGCACTAGATGTTTTTTATTTATTTATTTATTTTTTTGTGATGGGATAGGAGAGTACTTTCAAAAATGTATTAAACACCAAGCAATAAAATATAGACCAGGTGGGGTCAAAATCACTGCAACTCTCCGGGCTCCACAACCAACGTGGCCAGTGTGATGAGCCGAGGACAAGGGAAGTCTAACAAGAGAAGAGAAAAGTGAAAGAAAATATCAATAATGCAGCATACACTGTATACAGCTGACAGTAAAAATGGAAAACACATCGCCAGAGAGCGACGAGGGCACACCGAATTCTGGGCAGAGTCCCCTGTGTCTCTAAATGCCAGAACATGAATTTATTGGTTAAATGATTTTACTTTATTGTAACGAGTACCAATTGTTTAGTACGTTGGTTTTGTGTGGCCAACACAGTTTCATACAAAAAACACAAGTAGAAATCTCAGTAATATACATGTTTAATACTGATGAAATAATTTGCTCACATCTGCCGCGTGTTTATTTAATGAACACATGGCAGACAAACACTGGTGCGGTATGTGTTGCAAAACATGTGACAAACATATAACACAAACAGCTTTTTTTTGTTCTATTTTTGTTTATGTTTAATTTATTTCCGCTTTGAAAATGGCAATGTCAGTTTCATAATGTCAGTTTCATATTTGTTTTGTTTGCTTATTGGTGATTAACTAAAAAATGCTCCATAATGGAGCCTCGCGGGATACACGGGGTCTCATTCTCCCGGTATTCCCCTGCTGTCTCCCCTGTATTCCTCTTTTCCCTCTCCTTTTTTTTCCCTCTCTTTTTTTTATTTCAGGGCAGCTCGTTTATTCTTTTGCTGTTTCACATCCTTCACTGTCATCCTCTCTCAACCATGTCAGTCTTCCTTGCTCTCGCTCATCCCCCTCCCCTCCTCTCCTTTTGCATCTCTTGTATTGTAAACAGCTCACAAAAAGCATGACAAGGTCTCTGCTCATGTTCCCCCGGCCTCCCTCACTGTTCTCCCAGCTATTTGTTATTGTCTCCTTGCTATCGTGTGTGTTTGTCTCTATCACGCTTTCTTTATTCTGTTTTTTTCCTCTGCGTCAGAAAAGCAAAAGTTAATTAAATATGGAACGAGATGGAGCAGCATCTCTTTAAACCATCATGTCATTAAAACGGCATCCCTGGGAGATCAGCTTAAAAGGAGTTGAGAACAATGTCTTCTCAGTCAGATATTTATGGGCCTGGTTATGTAAACATGCTCCTTTTATTCTCTATGTATATTTCATGTAATTATCACTTTTTGTAGCATTTCCCCCCTGAGATTCGTAGAGGCAAGAAGTTACTAGGGGAATGTCATTAGCAGAGTGTCATTGCAGCGCTGCTATGATACTACACCAGGAGAAAAGGCTACATTCAAGCTCTGCTGAAAGCTTTCAAGTATATTTGACTTCATCATTTAAAAATCATCATCGTCTTGTTACAGCGTTTCTACAGCTGAGACTAAAACTCACAGCCCGACCAACTAAAGTACAGCGCGCGGTAAATTCTCCTCCTTCCAGTTTGCATCTGATCCGGATATCACAACATTACGAGATAATTTACAGGTTTGGAAGAACAATGTTGCTTACTCAGCCCACCCATGACTCCATCTGTTAGAAGAGATGAAGATCTGGAGTGAACTGGATTCCATCAGCAGTAGAGGCCAGTGACTGGTGCTTGAAGGCCTGGGTGCCAGCTGACGGAAGCCGCTAATTAAGAGGGCTGGAGAGCCAGCAGGGTGTCTTATGAAACAGGGGCACCTGGGTTTCACAAGAGGGGGCCGGGTATCCATCACAACTCATCAGTGTTGGACTATAGTTCACTGCAGCAGCGTGCCACGTAGCTCTCTTTCAGTCAAGCGTAATGTCAAATACGGCACACACAAAAGCTCCCCTCCCCCCCGTGCCCTCTCTCACCTTGTTTGCCATCACAGAGGGAGATGTTATTGCAATGCATGATGAAATTGTACATGTCATGGTGCATTTCATTCAAGTCAAATGCCCTTAACTGCAGATGCAAAAGAAAACAGCTGTGTATGAACGCAGGCAAGTACACACAATATTTTTTAAAAAGCACACTCACACTGGATGTGGGCTCCCACATGCATAACTTAATGCCCATCTCCTTTCCATTGGTCACTGAGACTTCTTTGATGTAGGGTCAAAATGTCTCTAAGTAATCTAACTAGCTCTGACTTAAGGGACAATATAAGGTCGGCCATGTGTTCTGCCTTTACTCTTTTACACACCAGAGGCAGATACAGCTCTCGACCACCACTGAACCTGCCATATTGCTATCCAACCTGACCCCACAGATGCAGTAAACCTAAGTGAACCACAGTTTTGAAAGTCGACAGCAATAACCACTGCAGAATTGCTTTTAATCAACGTCTGAAATGAGGGTGACTTGAAGCGTCGCCCCATGCTGATTAAATGTAATTGTTTAATTGCCAAGTGCTGGGAACCCATCCTAAGAGGATTCCAATGGAATTATTTAATCTCTAGTCAGGAAGTTCACTGCAGGAAAAAGCTGAGGGAGAGATGGAGGAACGGAAAAGGCAAAAATCAAGCAGAAGTAGTTTGTTTTTCTTTTTGGAAATGTTCCTCATAAAATATTAACTGTGGTTTACATTTAGTTAGCTGAGAAAGTAAGTAGTCTGCATGGAGGGAAAATGTACGCTAAGTGATGGTACAACCTCGAAAGAGGTCACAGTGCTGACCTGTATCTGCAGACTAAAGTGGTTTGGTCTTTTCCACTGGTCCACTTTCGTGTTACCAAGCTTTGAAAATACCGCAGCAGAGTAGTATGTTGGTCACTGCTTATAAATGAATCGTCACGATGTGTGAAAAATGCCGTCGTCTCTTGTGTGGCTTCCTTATGACAAACATTATAGCAGTTTTATTCAACATCTGACACCTTTTATTGTCCATGAGGTGTTGTCCAATTTCAACATTACTCATTCCAACAAAGAGCTAAAGGGAAACATACAGTTACAGAGTTTAACTATTCAGATATTCTTTGGGGGAACATATATAGGCCTTCTCCCATCTCTCCTCACTGACTGAGTCTCTCACTAATGGGGCTCTGTACACTTAAGGGGCACAGGTGCACTCCATTTGGGGTCACAGCTTTTAGATACATAGTTTGGGGTCACAAATATCTAAACACCCTATGAACACATCCACATAAACACAGAGAATATGGTTACATTGGCACATACACATTCATCTGTCCACATGGTCACTATTTCTCATTATGTATGTTTCATGTTGCCTACACCACATAGACTGGTCTAAGCTGGCATGATACTCAATACAGCCTCAGTCAATAGTGTTCAGTTTTGCATACATGCCATGATATTTTAATCTATCAACAAAATCAAAAGAAGTACTCCTACTAATATAACTGCACACAGTACAAGCAGTCCTCCTGCTGTGGCATTTAGATACAAAAGGAGTAAACCCAGTCTTGCCATTCTGCTGATAAATGCAGTTCTGTCATCCCAAGGGAAATGTGTCTGCGTCCCTCTTGTCAGATGTGTTTTTTTCTGCCCCCCCACCACACCACAGGCAAAGAGAGGGATGGGGGAGGCAGAGGCCTGTTCCCTGCAGCTGTGCCCTTATTCCCAGCACCTGACTGGGATGCCCAGATGTGCACACAGGCAACAGCAACAATTTGAGCAATGTAAGTCCCCTGTGAGACTCAGGCACCTGCAAATGCAACCCCACTATCTAACATGATGGTGTAATTACGGTTCTAATAAGTCTACATCTGGAAAGAACTCATTTAATCTATCAAATCAAACCTGCCTAGACTGGGGAACAATACAGAAATGGTATTGCACTCTCAGCATTTCATCTGCACATCGAATAAAAGCCACTTGGCACTTGGCATTGACCCAGTTAGCCATCAAGTAGACAGTTACTACAGGGCGTGATGTCATCTACAATGCAGCTCAGAGTTATCATTTATTATATACTATATTAATATTATATATAATATTTTTATTTTGTCTAATTGTCAGATAATTAAAGTTAAGTGTTTATTTACAGTTGATTAAAATAAAACAATAATTTCACTTTTTGATTTTATAACTTTTCGTCTTAGCTAAAGAAACAACATTTGTACCCTCACATCTCAGTTACACAACAGTTGCAGAAAGAGCATAAGAGCACTTACATACTATATATTAAAAGCTTAGGACATATTGTAAGTGTTCATATTTTGAAATTATTAAATGAAAGCATGTGGAACTGTGAGTAAATCTGAAATGAGCACCATGCAAATTTGTAAACCCCTTATTATGAAATAGATTTTCTCTATTACAGTACAAAGCCTCAAGTGCAAAAATACATAACAATAATAATATTTACATAGTAAAGTAAAATCCAAACAAAAACAATCAAGTAAAACAGGTAGTGAACACCATAGAACATCTCAGAGACTGGCTCCACTTTATGATGAATCGAAGCTTAATTCTCTAACACAGCACATACAGGAAGCTGTAAAGGTTAATGGTGACATCTAGTGGGACATGAAGATACTTACACCTGCTCCGTGCAGTACCATCTTGTTTTGGCATTGCTTATGAAAGGTTAAAGTCTTTTTGTTAAGTCTATTGTATATACATATATATGCAGAAGTACATATATCTATATATAGTTCTTGGAACAACTATAATACTGTGAAGGACAGTCAAGCTTCAAGGCCTCTGGCAGAGGACACAAGCTTGAAGGACAAAGAGTCTTTAATCTATCTATCTATTTATCTGTCTGTCTGTCTGTCTGTCTATCTATCTATCTATGTATCTTTATAAATTATTTTACATTTTTATACATAAGCATTGCTAAATGTTTAGAAAGTAAATCCAACAGCTGTGATTCTTTAGAAGTCTACTTAAAAGAATGTGCTAAAAAGAGGAAAACTAGCTTATTGTCGGGCTATGAAAACACATCTGATTTTGCACACATGTATACCTGTATACAGCAATCTCGTGTACGTTCATTCTGTGTGATTGTTTTTGGTAATTAATTCACAGTAAACAGTGTTGTTCTTTACCTGCTAACATATTTCGGCTAGCGCTCTGCTAGCACCTGCTAACCTGCTAACATGTTTCGGCTAGCAGAGTGAAACATGTTAGCAGGTAAAGAAGAACACTGTTTATTGTGTACAGCAATTTGTGTTTCCGTTGCTGTGCTTCTGTTATACTGTGGAAAGACCCATGAAGGTTCTAACAGCAGATGGTGATAGTGATCTGTTTTACTTCAGCTGAAGAAAAGATGTCACAGTGATGGCAACACTTTGTACAAACATAAATCTTAATATAATGTATATTATATATGTTGTTTAGCACAAAGAGCTAAAAAACTAATTGTAAACTGTATCCATCTAAAACATAACTGAGTTGGCAATGGAAATGTGTTTCCTAATACTATTCCTGTGGATACTTAGTATACATAAGTATTGTATGTCATACCATATCTTACCAAAAAACCAACGCAGCACTTGTATAAGTCTCAAATTTCTACAGTATGTGCAAAACTCTACTATAATTTTCATCATTGCAGCTTACTTGAAATTTGAATCTATACTCTGTATTTACAGTAAATTACAGTTTACTTTAGAGTATTCACATTACACATCAAAAGATTAAAAATGAATATATATATTACATGGTTTATGCAGTATAGCTTCAACTGCCTAACTGTAGACTTTATGGGTATGAATTCGTACACCCTTAGTTTTGGCACATTGTTTATCTCCATCCATTCATGAGCATCCATCACACTGTAGCACGAAGGACAGATGACGGGGGAGTAGTATGCCGCTGTGGACAGAGAATCTTGTTAAAGGCCCTGCGGAAGCTACTGTGGCAAAGCGGGTACAGGAATGGGTTAATAGCAGAGTTTAGCCACAGGAGCCAGAAGGTGACCTCGTACCAGTGATGCTGGATGCATCGCCCTCTGCAGGCGGCACGAATGATCATCAGTAGGGTGTACGGTGCCCAGCAGATGGCAAACACACACACTATGATGGCCAGGGACTTAGCAATTTTCTTATCCCTGGACAGACGGCTAGGCTGGGCAGCCCTGCTGGTTGAAGGATCAAGTTTTCCCAAACTAGGAGAGGAGGTCTGAGACTGAATAGAGCCTCTTACAGCCAGTTTCATTCCATAACCCCAATTAGACAGGGGGGTACCTTCCCCCTGGGCAGAGGCAGGTTCGCTCATTTGAAGGTGGAGCTGGGCCTGGAGCCTCCTCCTCCGTATGTTCATGTAAATGCTAAGGTT